>OY720350.1:5785487-6362788 GCA_963082975.1 Labia minor | reverse complement strand
GGAAGTGGTACTTTACCTACACTGGTTGCGTTTACCTTTCAAGTAAAGTACCAGTTTGCTTCGAGATATTTGCTTCCTATTTTGTATATAGATTTAAAAATATGAAAAAAATTGAGATATCAAATTTCATCATGATCTGACTACCGGAAGTGACATTTTACCTATACAAGTAGCGTTTCTTTTTTACCGACCGACGATAGTAAGGGAGGTATTGTTTTCACACCAAATTTCACCTATGGATATTTTTAGGTACATATCTCCACGAATCATGCGTTTTCTTAAAAGAAAAAAGTATTTTTAGCATGATGCCTGTCCGTCCGTCCGTCCGTCCGTATAGATGGTGTACAGCCTGAACGGCTCAACGGATTTTGATGAAATTTGGTATATTTACTTAATACATCAGTAGGATGAATTGATCAACTTTTGGTGCAAAATCCGGAAACCGGAAGTAGTATTGCCGATCGAAGAGAGGAAGTGAAGGGTTATTTTCATATCAAATTTCACGTGAGGACATATCTCCACGTGTCATGCACTTTGTATTGGTTTTATTCTCGAGAAAAATCATATTCATTAGTTTTTTCTTAATTTAAAATTATATGACGTCACCCAGCACTTCATGACGTCACAGCCAGCCCTTATATATTATAAATAAAATAAAATTAAAAATATTTATACATTACATTTAAAATATCAGTTAACCGGAAGTAGCACTTTATTCTATATATATATATATATAATGTTACCCAAATATCAAATTTGACACCAATAAACTAATACGAACTGGCTCTTTATCAATACCAAGTTTACACATTCTAAATATTCATTCACAACTCTTTATACCTATTTATATGCGGGAAAGTCTAGGGGAGGACACTTCCGCTTATTTAGAGTCAAATTGAAAAAATTTTGAAAAAAAATACAAAATGTTCAAAAGCAGAGTCCAAAAAACGATTGAACTATTTTTTTAATGCCCTAAATATTTCAAAAAACGGGACAGATATCAAAAAGGAGGACAGTTAGGAGGACACTTACAAAAGGAGGACAGAGCTTACAATGGGAGATATAGATTAATAGATAGATAGAATTGCTTAAATGGAATTAAGCGCTCATTCATGACTTTATTTGTTGTCGATTAATATGAGGAAATTTGATCGGACATTAATTAAGTTGATTTGATGTGTGGGATTGGAAGGACAAATCCAAGCCCTTGAAGGTTCAGTCTCTGATGGTTTGTTGAGGTCGTAACGGGTAGGGCGCGTCCGTCCCCTTGCATCCCCACCAGGAGTATAAGTCCCCCCCTCTCCTCCCTCCTTCCATCAAATACCCTTCCCCGCCCACCAACCCGCAGCACCGGCACCAACCAACTCGGGCGATTTAGTCTTCGCCCGTCCGTACCGTCAGTGATCGCAACCAATACGTGTTTTATCCTTTATTTTCTTTTAGTATTATTATTATTAGTAGTAGTAGTAGTAGACGTAGTAATATTAATATTTCAATGTTTAATGCCAGTGTACGTGAAAACAAGTGAATTCGATCATAGAACATTCATTATAAAATAGAATTTGTATTCTATTTTGACTGTTTTTCTGTAATTTATAATGAAAACGTTTCTCCTTCCTCTCCACTTCCCATTTACACTGTGACACAGCACAGACCCACGTGGGGTTTGGATTTGACATTTCATGAAATGTCATCAGCCTCATTAAATGATTGATTTGATGGTAAGCGAATATGGAGCAACATTCAATTTGTTATATTAAACAGAAACCTCCCTCTAACATTTATTTAATATATTCTAGTAAATATATTTTTTTAAAATATATGTAAATCGATGAATTATTGATTTATGAATGAAAAAAGGAATACATTGACAGTAGTGTTGATTGGAAGGGAGAATGCAGATAAAGGTATCCGATATCTACACATAAATAATAATAAAATAAAAGAATGTATTGGTATATCTACATAATTCAATATAAATCAAATTATTGAACATGAACAAAAACTATAAATATAAATACCAATATAATAATAATAATAATAATAATAACAAATTTATAAATTATTTTGATTAGAATTGAAATAAATAAATAAGAAATCACATATTAAATCAAATCAAATTGTCAAATTATTTATTATCATATAAATAAATAAATAAATAAATTATTAATGCTTTGGGGGCTGTTTTTATTTATAAGGGAATTTTGTAAATAAAACCACATATTGATATTTGTTATTGTAAATTTATTAAAAAAAATACACAACGTTTCGATTGCTACTTCTGCAGAAGTGTATATTTTTTGTATTTTTTGAATAAATTTACAATAACAAATATCAATATGTGGTTTTATTTACAAAATTCCCTTATAAATAAAAACAGCCACCAAAGCATTAATAATTTATTTATTTATTTATATGATAATAAATAATTTGACAATTTGATTTAATATGTGATTTCTTATTTATTTATTTATTGATATTTAATCATTTCAATTCTAATCAAAATAATTTATAAATTTGTTATTATTATTATTATTATTATTATATTGGTATTTATATTTAGTTTTTGTTCATGTTCAATAATTTGATTTTATTTGAATTATGTAGATATACCAATACATTCTTTTATTTTATTATTATTTATGTGTAGATGGATACCTTTATCTGCATTCTCCCTTCCAACCAACACTAATGTCAATGCATTCCTTTTTTTCATTCATAAATCCAACAGGTGGTTTGTGCTACATCTGATTTTTTTACTACGCTCTTAATTCATTCCTTCACTGCATTTATTTATTATAATTGAATGTTATTTACATCCATGAATATAATACTTACTATTTAAATTAATAAAAAAAAAAATTAAAAAATTCCATATACAAATTTAAATTCTATACAAATATATCTAAAATGAGATAAATTTGAATAAGTTTAAAAATTATTTTTATTATTATTTTATAAATGATTCATTTATTAGTATATAAAAATTAAAATTAAACTTTTAAAATGAATATTTATTTATTTATTTTTTTGTTAAATTTCTTGTTAATTTATACACATAATAATATAATAGATAGTTTATTTGTTTTAATTTCAAAGCTTTTATATGGTTCAATCAATCAATTTCTTATCAATTTTTATTTATAGGTACTTACATCTCTTAAAGTATCAAGCGACTGTATCAAGATAAATTATTTTATTTAATATTATAATGTAAATCATATACTTATGTAATAAAATAAAATATAATAAATTCGATACACACAAACACATATTTAAATATTTTATTAATATTTTGTTTTTTCTCTTTTTCCAATATGAAAGAAAATCATTCATAAGATTATTCGACACATTTCATAACATTTTAGAATTTAAAATTTACCTCTTTTAATTAAATTAAATTTTATTTTCTTATTCCAGAATCTCTTTCTTATTTTTTTTTCTTTGTTCTTTATAGTGATTATATATGTATAAATTATAATTTATTTATTGATTTTTTTATTTTTTTAAGAAGAAAAAATAATATCAATTTTATATAAATATATTGAAGGTGAATTAAATGCTGTCAGATAACATTTTGAAATATGTTAATCAGCTAAAAGTGTTTAGTAGAAGAGACAGAAGTGCAATCTGCAAATTTTTGTTTCTTCCTTCTTATTCTTGTGTGTTTATATGATATAATATATATAAGAAGCGTGCATTGAAAATAGATATAATATTTTCTAGACGAACACCTTTTAATTTGGACAATAGAATTTATCCAGAGACAGATAATAGATGCTATTTTTCGTCATAATAAAATTGAAAAGAAGTAAAGAAAATGAGAAAAAGAGAGAAGAAAAAAAAAGAAAAATGTGGATCTACTTTGTGGTATTAAAATCCAATTTGTCGACATAAATCATTAAAATTCCATTAAATTTTAACCTAACCCACCCACATCTCACTCACATAATACATTATATATTCATAAATGTATATATATATATATATGTATATATATATATATAAATTAAGGGATTTAATTTTAAATTATAGTTAAAGAATTTAAAAGTAATGCAGATTCAATATATTATTTTTTTTTATTCATATTAATAATATTAATCGATAAATAACAAACGAATGAAAATTTTTTTAGTTTTTGATTTTAATATAGAAAAATAAACATTTATTTTATAATAATATATAATATATTAGATAATAATAGGTTAACAAGGAATTAGAAATTGAATGAAAATGACTTTAAAAAAAAAAAAATTATAAGTGCAATTTTTTTTTTTCAGTAGTCTTTTAATTTACTTGAAAAACTTTGGAGGAGATAAAAAAAATACTGAAAAAGCACTTTTAACTTGATTACTAGGAACGTGTTTCCATTTTCTTTCTTAATAATAAAACCTTTCTTTAAGCGCTCAGGTAATTGCTTTGAATCAACAACGATATAAAAAAAATACGGTTGAAGAGCCAAATTGAAGTTCAGGTTACTTGATTAAATCATTTAGAGGAGGGAAAAAAAAAATAAAATAAAAAATAAAAACAAAAGTAAAATTGGATCTGTGTGGTTGGTCCAGGCCAATCATTGAAAGATAATCCCTATTACCAATAACGAATACAGTCTATTAGAATTAATCGCTTCCGTATTTCAGTGATTTTAATCGAGCAGGATATGGACAATTAAATTTGAGGCAATTTTGAAAAATTGTATGCCGAAATTCCGTTTGATGATTAATTTATAAAATTTATTCATTGATTAAAAATACCTACACTCCTCTTTGAATGAGAGCAAAAAAAAACAAAACTTAAAATTATCGTAGTCACTATTATATCGTAGTTATTTAATAATATATTAATAATTCAGATATTGTATTCGTTTTGACAATTTCAGAAGGACTCTAGAATAATAATTTAATAATAATAAATATTTTCTTTTTCAAAAGAATATATCTTATTAACGAATAAATAATTAATTTGATCAATTATATATAGCAGTGGTTCTTAAACTGTGGTCCGCGGACCCCTGGGGGTCCGCGAAGCCTTTACTGGGGGTCCGCGGTCCTCGGAAAAAAATCATCGTAAAAATATATACATATATAAATATTTAAAGTTCATTGTTTAACTATATCCTCCTAGAGAATTACGGCTATAATTTAATACTATTAATAATACTATTTTATTTTATTAAATTGATAATTATGTCAATTAATTTTTTGTGAATAAATAAACATATATAAAAAACTATATATAAAATTTGAATTTTCATCCATTCATTCATTTAAAATCATTTTTCGATTGTTCCTTTAAAATAACCCCTCTTAGGGGCTCGGAAGGGGAGGCATATAAGGGAATTTTCTTTCACTTTGTTATTGGGGAAAACCAGGGGAGGGGACAGTCTTACCCGGAAAAACCCAAATTGTCAGCGTCCACTCTGGGGTTTTAAACAGTTTTAAAGCAAATGTTAATTATAAGTTCATTTCTCAACGAGTTGTATCTTTAAATTATTTTTATTAATGTTAATTATAAGTTCATTTCTCAACGAGTTGTATCTTTAAATTATTTTTATTAATTTAATTAATTATAATTAAATTATAGCTAATAATAGTTTATTATAGCTAATAATTTTTTTTAATTTTTAGTGTAATTTGCATGATCATTATTTTATAAAAACACTAAACACATTTTGCAATTTCCCAGAAAGGCTGTTTTTGAGAGTAAGTATAAGTTAGTTTTATGAATAAAAAATATTTATTTTAATAATATTTTAGAATCAAATTACGAAATTAATAATATTTTAGAATCAAATTACGAAATATATTTATTATATAAATTAATATTCATTTAAAATGATATTAAATCATTTATTTAAAATTATTTAAAACATTTATTAAAATGATTTAAAACATTCATTTAAAATGATATTAAAACATTCATTTAAAATCATATTAAAACATAGCTAGTAAATAATAATTCGTTATATTTATATTATATTTATATTATATTTATATTATTGTAGTTCAATGTTAATAAATTACTCCATAAAATGGATCGTTGGCTACAAACTGGTTCAACACAGAAACGGAAAGAATCAGATGATGAGGCATCAACAGCAAACTCTACCAAGAAACGCAAAACTAGAAAATATTCGGATGATTATTTATCATTTGGATTTACTTATATTTGCAACAATGATGTGGAAAGACCAGTCTGCGTTCTATGTCAGGAAAGTTTATCCAATGAAAGTATGAAACCTGCTAATCTCAGACGTCATTTACAAACAAAGCACAGCGAGCATGTTAGTAAGTCTATCGAATTTTTTAAAATGAAAAAAGAAGAACTTAATTCAAGTCAGAAATTGATGTTAAAGACGGGATCTGGTGGTATGAGTAAGAAAGCAGTAATGGCATCATATGAAGTAGCTCTACTTATTGCTAAAGCAGGAAAGCCGCATAATATAGCAGAGCAATTAATTCTTCCTGCTACAAAAGTAATTACAAATATAATGTTAGGAACTAAAGCAGCAAACGATATAAATTTGATTTCATTATCAAATGATACGGTTAAGAATAGGATTGAAGACATGTCATGTAATATAAAAGAAGAATTAATATCGAGAGTGCGCAAAAGTCACTATTACTCATTACAATTGGATGAAAGTACTGATGTCACTAATAATGCCAATTTGTTAGCTTTCATTAGATATGAGTTTGAAAATCAAATACAAGAAGATGTATTGTTTTGTGATTCACTACCTTCACGAACGACAGCTAATGACATATTTAACAGTTTGAATAATTTTATAACCGAAAATGAAATAGAGTGGCCAAAATGTGTTGGAATTTGCACTGATGGTGCTCGTGCAATGTCAGGTACAAGAACTGGATTGATTGCTCTTATTAAAAATGTTGCGCCTCAGGTTGTTTGGAATCATTGCTGCATTCACAGAGAATCATTAGCAGCCAAAAATATGTCACCAGATTTGAAAAGAACATTAGACGAAGTAGTTAAAATTGTCAATTTCATTAAGGCTCGTCCACTTAATTCCAGAGTTTTTAAAATTTTGTGTGAGGAAATGGGTAGTCAACATACACATTTATTATTACATACAGATGTACGTTGGTTGTCCCGCGGGAAAGTACTCATTCGCCTTTTTGAGCTTCGAGATGAAATACGATTGTTTTTAATAGATGCGCATTTTGAACTGACCGAATGTTTCAATGATTTTATCTGGTTAGCTAAGGTGGCTTACTTGACTGATATTTTTACAAAATTGAACGAACTTAATTTGAGCCTGCAAGGTACTGTTGTAAATATATTTAAAGTTGAAGATAAAATAGAAGCAATGATTAAAAAAATCGACTTGTGGTCGAAACGCATCCAGAACGGTGTATATGAGTCTTTTCCAACTCTCAATGATTTCATAGAAAGCTCCAGTGAAAAATTGCTTAATCAAACGCGTCAATTATTTGTTGAACATTTAATTACTTTGAAAAGCAACTTCAGGAAGTATTTTTCTACTCCTGATCCTTGCAATAACTGGATCAGAGATCCATTTAATATGGAAATTACAAATGCTAAACATTTATCTGCACCTGAACAAGATATTCTCGTGGAATTATCATGTGATACAACTTATAAACTAAAATTTAACAAAACTGAATTGAGCAACTTTTGGTTACTTCTCAGGTCAGATTATCCTGCGCTTGCAAATAAAGCACTTCAACACTTGATTCCATTCTGCACAACATATTTATGCGAACAAGCTTTTTCGGTACTATTTTATATTAAGTCTAAATATAGAAACAAATTAAATGTAGAGCCGGATCTTAGATTAAAAGTTTCCAATATTAAGCCAGATATTGAGATTCTTGTTTCAAGAAAACAACTGCATACATCTCATTAAATATGTAAGTTATATTTAATGAGATAGATGCAGTTATTTTTTAAAATATTTCTTATTTAATATTTTCTGAAAAAAATTATAAAATATTTATATGAATTTAATGTAAGTACCCATTATAATTTGTGAGATTTGTTGCTATGACAATGTTTGTATTTTCTTTCTTCAATATTATAATTTCTAATAAAATGTGTTCTACAATATGCAAAAAAATCGTTATTCACCAATCACTGTTAGAAATATTCATCATATATCCTTGTCCTTATGAGATCGTAAGCCAGAAATTAATTAATAAAATGACGAAAAGTACCTAAAGTTGTGATGGGGGTCCGTCAAAAAAAATTTTTTCAAGTGGGGGTCCGTGGAGTACATAAGTTTAAGAACCTATGATATATAGTACTTGGTTCACCGAACCGCCGTTCAAATAATTTAAAAGAACATAAATTTAAAAAAAACACACAGCCCTTAAACATAAGTATTAATGCACTGAAAGGCAGAAAAGTATGGCCTGTGGATATAACATAATATATATTTCGTAATTTGATTTTATTTATATTTATAATATTTTGTATTTAATTATTTACTATCTGGTGTAGTTGCCAACGTCATTTAAATTTCCTATTTTAAATTAAGAAAAAACTAATAAACGTTCTGAAACAATTTCCAATAATTTAAAAGTAGGTATTAATGTACTGAAAGACAGATATGGATATATAACATAGATATTTATAGTTTTATTGGTAATTATACAGGAGACTGGCGAAAGGAGGTAGGTGGTTGAAACATACTTTGAGGTGTTCCTTGAATGATTCTGAACAACTTTATATGCAACTTTATTTATGATCACTTTTAGTTTAATTAATAAAAATTAATTAATTAAAAGACTTTTTCGGTTTTTTAAATTCGGTTTATTTTATTTTAGAAATAGTTTTATTCATACCAAATTGATTTAAAAGCTTTTGCGGAGTTTATATTTTCTAAAATAAAATAAACCGAATTAAAAAAACCGAAAAAGTCTTTAAATAACTTTAGTATGGATAAACTATTTCTAAAATAAAATAAACCGAATTTAAAAAACCGAAGTCCGAGTCTTTAAATAACTTTAGTATGGATACACAGTTTAATTAATTAATTTTTATTAATTAAGCTAAAAGAGATCATAAATAAAGTTGCATATAAAGTTGTTCAGAATCATTCAAGGAACACCTCAAAGTAAGTTTCAACCACCTACCTCCTTTTGCCAGTCTCCTGTATAATTACCGTTTTATTTTATTTATAATATTGTATTTAAGGAAGTGCTGTCTGACTTAGTTGCTGACGTCATTTAAATTTCCTAGTTTAAATTAAGAAAAAACTAATAAAGATGATTTTTTCCGAGACTGAAACCAATACAGATCGATTTCTTCTTTATAAAAATTATCCATGGTGTGAATTTTAACAAAATCCTTTGAGTGGTTTAATATTTCAAAAATACAAATATATATATATATATATAGAATTTTAGCTAGCATAATAAGATAAGATATACAATTATTATAGAAAATTATGAGAGAGAGAAAAAAAAACTGTAAATTGTTTTTTTTTTTTATTTAATTTAAAATATTTTAATTAAATTCTTAAATATAAAATATACTATTAATTTGAAATAAAAAAAAATCTTCTTTTGTCTTATTAACAGGAAATATTAAATACTTTATAGCATTTAAATTATGAGATTCAAAGATTATGAAAGAAAAGGGAGGGTGTGGGGTGAGGAATTTATAGGTTGTTGGCAAAATAATTTTTTCATATAAAAGAATTCAGGTAATTCACCTGTCATTCATATAGATTACATTTTCACATAAAAAAACAAACAAACATTTTTTTATATTAATTTTCAAATAAAGTAAAATTATACTTAAGATAACAGATCAAGTATTTAAAATAACATTTTTTTATTTTTCTAATATCTTTTTAAAATAACATATTGATGTTCAATCTAATATAAATAGTACGATAGATGAACTAATGTAACAAAATATTTTATGGTGTTGTATCGAAATGGAATGCTTAATAAGCATCCACTGAAAATAAGTGAGGATGAGTCATGCATCTGCGTCTGTTTATTTACTCATAAATGAAAGAGGAGTCACATGGACTGTAGAGCATCTGTCTGATGTACAGATTGAAGATTGAATAGTTGATGTTGTCTCTGCGGGAGCTTCAGAAGCACAAGGGCCAACACAAAATCACACTACAACATTGCAACAAGTTCTAGGCATGCCGGAATTTGTTAGAACGTAGGTATCTCCTGTGAACGAAAGAATAATTAATGAAAAATTAATACAAAACAAGTTTTGGGGAAATGTAATAAAATTAAAAAATATCAACATTTCGATATAAATAAATCATTTAGTACAGAGTACAGATAAAGATGAAACGGGAAGCTTCAGGGATTTGGATGAAACTTTGCCAAAGGATTCCTTTTTTAATTACAAAGAAATTTTCCCTTTACAATATTTCCCAGTCTCTGATAGTTTACGAGATAAAAATTATTAAAATTTGCATATAAATCCATTTACATTCTATTTAGCTACCATGTTTTATTTATTTGGCCAGTAGAGGGCTCCACTAATTTTCGGGGGGGGGGGGGTTCCAGTTCGGTTTGGATATATGAAATTCAAAAAATTAATAAATTAAATAATTTTTCTTAATAAAATTAGTGAATAATAAGTGAATTAGTCAATACAATATTATTATGCTCATTCATAACTAGTTTACCTGTCAAACTTTAATAATTTTTATCTCGAAAACTAAGAGAGACCGAGAAATATTGCATAAGGAAATTTTCTTTGGGATTATCAAAGGAATCCACTGGCAAAGTTTCATACAAATCCCTGAAGCTTCCCGTTTTGTATACAATTACCAAAACAAAACAGACCTCTTTTTTTTATTAATAAAATAGAAACACAAACTTATTGAAATCAAGGAAATTATGGTAGATTATGGTAGATTATATATAATTTAAAGTGAATTCAATAAAATAATCCTATAAGTACATATATGTAGTAAGTAAATATTTTGTTTTTTAATTTTATTTTATATAAACAGATTTTGTTAAAGTTAGAAAAAATTTTATATGTGATTATTAAAACACTTTTTTTAAAATATATTTAAAATTATAACTGATCCTCTACAAAAGGAAAGTGTGTAGCACATAAACTCGTGATATAATATTACATATGGTATAACATTTATATAATAGATAAAGGATTATTTATTATATTGTTTAGTTTCAATTCATCATGATCATTATCATCATCAGATTTAAAATTATTTAATTCTAATTAATTGAAATAGTTATTTGTTATTACATCTATTAAACGAATATTTATTTGTTTTATATTTGTTTACTATTTTAAAGATATTATTATATAAAACTAAATAAATTAAAAGAATAGAAATTAAAAATATTAATGAAAGAGTCAATATTTAAAGTTGAATTAAGAACAAACACGACAATTCAAAAAAGCAAAGGGTGTTAAAAAATTAAAATAATAAAATATAAAAAACTTTTTCAAATTTAAAAATCGTATTGTGGAGTCAGATTTAATCTTAATTATTTTGTAAATAATTGTATATATATATGTATTTAGTAAAAATTGAAATTATTTATTAATTCAGATGTAATATAAATAAATGTAAAATCAAAATTGAATTGTATGATACAATTATGAAATTAAAGAAAAATTAGCTGGAGTGTCTCCACTCGACTATCTCGCAATTTGAATTGGAATAAATAACATAATATATTATATTTAAATTAAATTTAATTAATTATAAATTATAAATTAAAATTAATAAAATAATATTTATTAAACCAGCACATGTTTTGCTCTTTGTTGATGGCACCACGTCACGTGTTGGCACGTGAGATTTGCAGTGTTAAAAAATTAATTCTGGTACTTTCAGTGATTCAATCAAGCTAAAATTCTATATATAGCAGTTTTATACAATTTGGAATCGTGTGAAAAATTATCAAACATATATCTGTATTTTTACGGTTACTTTAGAGGAAAAAAAATCAAAACGTTTTAGGTAATGACACTCTTCTGACGAGATAGTAATGAATTTTAAATCCATAATTGTATCATACAATTCAATTTATTTTACATTTATTTATATTACATCTGAATTTATAAATAATTTCAATTTTTACTAAATATATATACAATTATTTACAAAATAATTAAGATTAAATCTGACGCTACAGTATCATTAAATTAAAACTAGCTCCTCACACCGCCCCCTGTCTTTTAAATATATACCCCCGAGTGGTACATAATATTTGGTTGGAAGTAGTAAAAGGTTTTCACCCATTTTGTTTCAATCAGTATATTACATAAAACATTCATTTCTTTTTTTGTTCTTATTTAAAATATATTTTAATAAAGATTGAAAAATATTATAAGATATAAGAGGCACTGGATGTGACGTCACAAATGACGTCAAAAATAATAAAAAGTAAGATAAAAAATTATTTTTTCACTTTTCTCAAAAAGTATTTATTGTTTTCCAATAAATTTCACGCTATTAATAGATTAGCCCGAGGGCTATCCAATGGCATTGGAATGACCCAAATCATATAAGTCGTTTAGGAGGAGTATGGGATAGAACTGTCTTTTAAATATATAGATATAATTTTGTTTTATTTTTAATAAAATTGAAAATATTAAATTTATTATTAATGATAAAATTATTTTTGATATTAAAAAAAAAAAAAATACAAATATAATCGGTTGATTGGTTGGTTGTTTAACTACTGATGGATACCTACTCATAAAAGTTTACAAATCTTGTTCGTTGTTTGAATAATCTTTTTCTCGATAGAAATTCCATCTGATTGAGGTCAATGTCAATAGATCTTAAACCCATCTCAATTTTGATAATAATCACCACCCATGCCCTCCTCTCTCTCTCTCTCTCTCTCTTTCCCTCTCCCTTTCTAATAAAAGAGGCAAGGAATCAAAGTTATTATAATAATTTGTCCTTGGTTGTACGGAAGCTGTCAGTCTCTCGTGACAAGTTATTTCTCCTTTATCCCCCCCTCTTTCCCCCAACCCCCAGGAACCTTCTTACTTTCAACAGCTTATGTATACATCACTTTATTTACCTACTCAACAGTCTCTCACTTTTCTCACTCTTCTGATTACTTCTCGATTTAGATGATCCTTAGGCAAAATTGTGCTTTCACATTTTTTTTTCTTAATCAATTTTTTTTTTTTTTATTACATGCACAACATAGTAGATACAAATTGAGGATGGTTAACAAATTTACATAATAGGTAAATCTTTTAACATTCAAATGTTTAATTTTATAAAATTAAACCTGAAAACAGAAACTATAAAAGTTTTAATTACACACATGAATTTAACCGACCTATAGGTATATAACACATCGTTCAATAAGTCCCGAGACTAACCACGAAAACAACATTTTTTTTTTTTCAAAAATCATTTTTATTCATCAATATAATCTCCTTGTAGAGTGATAGAATCTTTCCAACGTCTTTCCAACATTTCTATGCCATGTTTATAGAAGGTTTCAAAATAGGCTTCAGTTTCGGCAATGACCTCCTCATTCGAGCCAATTTTTTTTCCCTGGATCATATTTTTGAGATCAGCAAAGAGCTAAATCTGGCGAATAGGGTGGGGAAGCAAATAAAAGCCCAATTCGTTCAATTTTGCCATTGTTTTCATGCATTTGTGGCATGGTGCATTGTTTCATCGCGGCACCCACTTGAAAAAAATCTTTTTCATGCTCAATTTTTCATGAAGGATTCTAAATACGCTTCCAGATAATATCTGTGTCATTTCTGCAATCTCTCACGGACCTTCACTTTTCGATTTTTCATTACAATTTTTAACACTTCACTCTCATTTTTCTGTGTAACAGCTACTCGAACGTTCCTATCGTTTGTGTCCCTACGACCACGTTTATTTCAGCATACCAATGACAAATCGTTTTTTGGATTTAGAGGGGTCCGGGTAATGTTTTTCTACGGTGCTTTTACCCATTAAAAAACAACTAAATTACAAAGTGATTTTATTCTAACCTCGATAACTCTGCTCTCTGTGATCCGATCGACGTGAAATTTTTACACGTTTCATATAGAGGTTCGCACTCTATGGAAACCTGGCCACTTTGGTACTACTACCACCATCTCTGGGTTAGTATCGGGACTTATTGAACGATGTGTAACATACTTATTACATACTCGTTATTATACTTATATATAATATATACAATACAAGAATACATATTTTTTCTAATTCTTAATTTTAATATTTAATAGAATATATTCTTAACTGAATGAATTGATTTTATAAGGTTATGATTTTTCTCAATCACTAGTATTATTTGATTACATTTCAAATTGAGATGATTTACCAAAAGAAAAGATTGTAGAAAATAATTTTCAAATATATATATATTATTTTAATTAATTATTTTTTCCAAGTTCCCATTAATCAATTTCTATACATGAATCATATACATGTCTGGTGGTTTATATTTCAATCTTATTCATGGGATAAATAATAATTTTGAAATTATTACTTTTTTTTTTTTATATAGGAATAAATTATATTTTATTTACATACATAAAGAAAAGTCTAAAATTAAATAAAGTAATATTTTGTGATAATTAAGATTATTAAAAAAATTGAATTTATTTAAATTTAATAATTTATTTAAAACTGGCATCTTTTATTTGTATATACGTATGTACCATTAAAGGTTTATATATACTTAGGAAATTTTTCCATATGAATATGAATATTTATAAAATATTTTATTTATTCAATTGATTTTAAATCAACATTAAAAATCTACTCCTTTATATGATATTATATGATTTTCTATAAAATAAGACTTATAATAATTTATGATGTGTTTCTTTCTTATTTAAGATTTACTAACAAGAAACAAGAAAAATAGGAAAAAATAAATAAAAAAAAAAAAAGAATTAATATTTACTAAATATATATTATTTAGATATATAAAATGAAATCATTGTGCCTCAAATCTCAAAATTAAATGTGAAAATAACTCGCAAATAATTTTTCATAAAATATTATATATAACTACAGTTAAATTCAGATAAATTTAAAAAAGAAATTATAAAAATCTATGTACATTAAATTAATCATTTGGAATAAATGATAAATAGACTAAATAATATTTATTTTTAATTTATTATTTATTATTATTATTTATTATATTACTTATTATTATTATTATATATTAATATATTAATTAATATTAATTATTATCTTATGAGTTACTTTTTTAATTTGTTATTTTTCTTTTTCATTTAAAGATGATAATGAATGTATTAGCAAATATATTTTTTTTATATAAATCAATTAAATATGGGTACATATTTTAAAGATTTGATTGAATCTAGAAAAAGAGTTTATTTTGTTAATCTTTTTGTATTTATTGTTAATTGCTAATTAATAATTCTAAATGTGTAATGATTTAATTATATTTTTTTCTATCTGATGAACATATTTATCTTCCTTCTCATCTTCTTCAACACTTGTTTATAACTTTATTAAATGGAAATGATTAGAATATGATACAATATCAAATCTAATCGGCAAATAAATAAAGAAATCATTTTTTTTAATTAATTGTATTTTTTACCGTTGACCGTTTGGTATTGTCCATAAATAGATAATCAACCATCATCAATCAAAAATTAGCTTCCATAACCTGAATTCAACCCTTTTTGGTATTTATTAAAAGAGCATTCAACGCGCAATCAGCTGATTAGACACCATTAATTTTATTTAAATAGCATCTATTGTGTTCGATTAATCCGCATCATTTCCAAAGAAGTTTATTGAAGGAATGAATAAAAAAGAACCAAGTTTAGAGGGCACAAAAGCCTTTTAAAGTCTACTAGCATATGCGTAGACAGGATATTTTTAGATCAATTAAGAGGGAGGGAGACTCTGAAAGAGGCGACTTTTAAGAAATAGAAAAAAAAGAGATCGATTCTAATTTACTTTGTGTGATTGATGAAATCCATTAATTCTGAGTTATCAAATTAAGAACAAGAAACATTGGAAATAGAAATGTCCAAAAAATAGTCCCGATGCTTCTTCAATGATTACTTAATTACAATTTATCAACTTATAAATTTTTCCAAAATTAAAAAAAATACTTTTTACTAAAAGAAATATTTTAAAACAATCATAAAAAGAAAAAATATATATTTAAAAATTTAATTTTTGTTGAACAATCTGGATTTCTTTCACTATCTCGCCAGAGATAGTATTGCGATCACGAAAATTTTCCATGTCGAGATTTTGATGTTTTTATACGTTTTGGAGGTTCCTGAATCATTTTCACTAAGGTTGAGAAAAATGTCTGTGTGTGTGTGTGTGTATGCGTGTATGTATGTAGACAAGATTACGCAAAAACGGTTTGAGCTAGAATCATGAAATTTGGTAGACGGGCATTATTCAAAATTCGTAGTTTTCTACAAACTTTTGAGAAATGTAGCTCAACCAGAAGAGGGTCATTACCTACAACGTTTTGATTTTTTTCCTCTAAAATGACCGTAAAAATACAGATATATATTTGATAATTTTTCACACCATTCAAAATTGTATAAAATTGCTATATATAGAATTTCAGCTTGATGGAATCTCTGAAAGTACCAGAATTAATTTTTTAACACTACAAATCACGCGCCAGCACGTGACGTGGTGCCATCAACAAAGAGCCAAACATGCGCTGATTTAATAAATATTATTTATTAATTTTAAATTTATAATTTATAATTAATTTAATTAAATTTAAATATAATATATTATGTTATTTATTCCAATTCAAATAGTCGAGTGGAGACACTCCAGATTTATTCTTCTCAAGATGTAACGACTCATCACCTCGATGGCGCTGCATTATAACTAGCGTTAATTATAATTAATTGAAATATTAAATAGAAAATATATAGGATAAAGCATACAGTCGTTGGCCCCCTTAAGCAATTCATTCATTTAATGCATATCAGGGTAAATTGCGGAACAATCTGTGTCAGATTAGGTTTGCAGAACATAGATACTATGAGCATTTTGATGAATAAAAAAATAAATCATTTTCTCTTGACATTTTCAATAAGCCTAGGTATTCTATAGTGATTATACAACCATACAACAAACGAATACATAACCATAGTTGATAGCTCAATTTTTAAAATAAAAATCTCTTATTATTTGTGTTTTAATGATAGGGGGCCAATGACTGCCTCGGGGCCAACGACTGTATACTTTACGTTGAGCTGCATCAACAAGCCAAGTTGAGAAAACCCATTGCCATTGCCAGCCAAATGCGTTACCATGGCGTTTACATTTTTTTAAAATAATATACAAAAATAAATGCAAATCAAATAAATGCTATACGTATTAAATAGGTTTTCTTTAAAAGTTGAAGAAAAAAAGAATAAATAAAAAAAAAAATTGATATTAACATTAATCTATAGATAATTGATTAGTATTTTCATTTTTTTTTTTTTGGTAGTTGAACAAAAATATTAAATAGAATATTAACATTTCATTGAAAAACAAATAATAAAATAAAAAAATATTAATATCTCTAAATATGAATTTAAAAATGAATGAATTCAAAGGGCGTACACCACCAATCAACAAATTCATTTTCTCCTTGGACAGTTATTTTTAATCATATTTTTAAATTTTTGACATTGGAATTCAATTTGCAGCCTCTTCAAAGGTCACGTCTCTACTTCAACAAGAATCTTAATATAAAATGAATGAATAGGGAAAGAAAAAAAAAGAAGAAAAAAAAAAAACAAGACGATTGCGTTGTGTGGGGTCCTCGCAAGGGTAATTGCTGGTGTCAGACGAACCCCAGACTCGAGTCGAGTGAAAAGACACGTGGTCTCTTCACTCGTAGCCTAATAAAGATTCAAATTACAAACTACGAGTATCAAACACGGTCAAGGATAATTTCTATCTAATATCTTTAATTATTATTTATTAAGTTTCTAATCATATCCATGTTAATTTTTAATGGCGCATTGAATACTTTACATTGCATTTAATTAATACCTTTCATTAATTCTTCATAATAAGCAGATTGATGCAAATCTTGTTCAGTTGAAGGCGGTTTATCTATGTAGAAAACGTTATACGGAAACGAATTACAATCAGATACGCAAATGAATAAATAATTTTTATATATTTTCTAGGAATGAATGAAATATAAAAAAATAAATATTACTAATATTATACTATTATACTTTCAAATACCTTTCAACTACATGACAAGTGTTTATATATACGAGGGTGGGGTGAAAAGTTTCCGGCCTGACCAAGAAAAACGATGTTTTTAATTTTTTTTTTTTTTTTTTTGCTTTATTTTTCAACATTCAAGATAGCTGAGACGTGTACGATGTCAGCTGAACGTGTGCGAAATATTTTGCACAACCATTTTTTAAACATGAAAAGCTGTGTGCAAGGTGGGTTAAATTAAATTAAAGTAAATTAAATTAAATTAATTAATTAATTAACTAAATTAGAACACCGTTATGAGAAATGTATCAGTGTTGATGGAGATTAAGTTGAAAAATATAGAAAAAAATTTTAAAAACAATGTTTTTCTTGGGCAGGCCGGAAACTTTTCACCCCACCCTCGTATATAATATGGTATATATTTAAAGAAAAAGAAAAATTTTAATTTTTAAATTCATTAGTAAATCCATTTGATATATTGAATTTTAATAATAATAATATTAATAAAAAAATTAATCAAATTTTATTTTATACTAGCTGCTCCGAGCGCCTTCGGCGCTCTCCACACCTAGACGGGGGCTCCGCCCCCTGTACCCCCCCCCCCCCGAGTGTCCCTATTCTGAGCTATAACCATCTAACTCCTACCCTGTCCCATCTCTCTCACGTTCCTTCCTAAATTGTCCACCCTGATCACAATTGGTCTTCCACACGGACGTTTTCCAATCGAACTCCCCACCAATATATTTTTCCTCTCCCATTCTAGCCATGTGCCCTGCCGATCCCAGCCTTCTCTATTTTATGACCTATATCTAGAGATGCATAGAGGTCATGCAATTCCTTGTTATGCAGTCTCCGCTATTCTCCGGTGTCCTCATCTTTCTTTGGCCCATAAATGCTGGGAAGAATCCTATTCTCAAATACTTTGAATCTACTCTCATCTCCCAGGGTTATAGACCATACCTCCCACCCATATAATACAACAGAAAAAATAATTGTTTTATATATTTTATTTTGATCCCCTTTGATAATAATTTCCCGATTGCAACCTCGATTTAAATTCTTTACAAATATTATTCGCTCTGATACTAATTATTTTGCATTATCACTATTAATTTCAAACCCCATCACTTTTCCTTTCTCGATTATTTTTTTATGCTACTTTAAATGTTATTAATTTATTTAATAATAAGTTGACCTGTGGCAAGGTCCGAACCGACCGACGGTTTGAAATAAATTAATTTCCAGCTACAGAAACAATTTCAAATAATTTTAATATATCTATTAATGTAATAAAAAACAGATAGGCATAGAACATAAATATTTTTAATTTTATTTTATTTATAATATATAGCTGAAGTAGCCGGCGTTGCCCGTGATCATAATACGGAGGCTGTGACGTCATGAAGGGCTGGGTGACGTCATATAATTTTAAATTAAGAAAAACATAATGAAGATGATTTTTCCCGAGGATAAAACCAATACATTCGTGGTGATATGTAAAAAAATCTCCTCATGTGAAATTTGGTGTGAAAATAACCCTTCCCATCCTATCGTCGATCGCTAATACTACCACTTCCGGTTTCCGGATTTGCACTAAAAGTTGATCAATTCATCCCACTGATGCATTAAATAAATATTCCAAATTTCATCAAAATTCGTTCAGATATGTAAAAATCTCCACATGTGAAATTTGGTGTGAAAACAATACCTCCCTTACTATCGTCGGTCGGTAAAAAACAAAGTAAACAAAATAAAAATAAAAGATTTATAAGAGATAAGATTATAAGAGAGATATTATAAGATAAGATTTAATAATATTAGATCATATTTATTCAATAGTTTATTTTGAATAAGATATTCTTTAATTATCATTTTAAATGAATATTAATTAAAGAAAGAAATTGTTTTTATAATATCCTAAATAATATGTAACAATTTTCAAGATAGAAATTTATTACAATTATTAAATTTTGCATCATTGCATCAATCTGATTAAAATGAATTGAACTGGGGTCCTCAATAATACAAACAAACAATTTTAGCTAGCATAATGAGATTAAAAAATAAAAAATATATAAACTTACCTGAAAATAATTAGATATTTATTTAATAAAATTAAATTTTTAAGTAAATAAATAAATAAAATCAAAATTCAAAATTAATCAAGTAAAAAAGGCAATTGAAATGTTTTAAATTATCTAAAAAAAAACAATTATTAATATAAAAATACAAATAATATGATCAAAAAATAAATAAAATTAAATTAAATAAATAAAACGTTTTAAATAGAAATACAAACTAATTGATATTATGAAAAACAATTTTAAACAAATGTATTTAATTAAATTATTAAATTTAAAAAATATTAAATGATATTTAGCTTAAATATAAAAATTAAAATAAAAAGAAATTACTTAAAAAAATTAAAACTATAATAATAATATTAAAATATATATAAAATTACCTGAAAATATTTATTTGATAAAATTAATTAATTATCTTATTATTATTTATCCAAGTAATATCATCTATTTCTATTCGACACTGAGAAGGAAGGGATTCACAGCACAGAGCATCCTTACAGTCACAGTCAGTAGAGAGTAAAAAAAAAATGATTACCGCCGTTTTTTAAAATAATTAAATTATTCTATAGATTATAAAATAAAAATTATTGTATTAACATTAAAAATATTGAAATAAAAAATAATATTTAGTTTGATTTAATAAATAAAAATATTATAAACATTTTTAGTGGGAATGGGAATTTCTCGGGGAGGAAGGGAGGTCAGATAAGCGACAACTTTTGTTCCAAATGTTCGAACTCCCTAGCTGTGACGTCATCAATAAGAAAATGTAAAGAAAAGGGCTGTTTTTAGGGTTTTCCCGACAATTATTCGATTTTTTCTCGCCGGAAAAACCATCCTTGGACTTCAACGAACATTTTAAAAAAAGAATTGTCAAAATTGGTCCAGGCGTTATTGAGTGATGCAATTACGAAAGTCATTTTTATTTATAAGATTAGTTGTATTAAGAAAAAAATATTAATCTTTGTTAAGAATGAGAGAGCATTATCTCATAAACTTTAAAGTTTATTATAGTATAAAAATTATTTTATACAATATTATTATTATTATTATTATTATTATATTAAAAACATATGAAAATATATTCTTATTTTTGATCTAGTCTAGATTAACAATCATTCATTGCATTTAATATAAATTAAGATCCATTATCCAAGTCATTTAATACAGTGTTTCTCAACCTTTTAGTATTCACGGCCCAATTTTCAATATTAATTTTCATCGCGTCCCCCCGGAAATGTTTCAGAGCATCGCAAAATCAATTGCCTTTTTTTTAGAACCATATTGAAAAAAATTGAGAAATAAACGAAAATGTTCAAAAGTTTGTCCTCAAAATCATCTTACCTTTTTTTTTTAGAACTATATTGAAAAAAGACGGGAATTTCTCTTGGATATGCTCGCGCGCCCCACAGATTGAGAATCGCTAGTTTAATATAATATATTAATAGAAAAAATTATAAAAAAAAAAATATTTTTAAAACTTGAATTAAAATGACTAAATTATATTATCTTGGTTTTTATTTTTAGTTTAATTACTCAATTATTATTACTACTATATTTTAAGTGACATATTTCCGACAATGAATATAAAATTAATATTTTGTAAACTACCACTTCTTGTTTCCGAATATACACCAAAAGTTGATCAATTCATGCTAATGATGCTTTAAGTAAATATACCAAATTGTATCAATATCTGTTGAGCCGTTCAAGCTATACACGTCAATACGGATACACAATGGACAGACGGACGGACTGACATCATGGTAAAAATACTTTTTTCTGTTAACAAAATGCATGATTGCTGGAGATATGCAAAAATCTCCACATGTGAAATTTGGTGTGAAAACAATATACCTTCCCTTCTTAACGTCGATTGGAAAAAACAAGAAAGAAATTAGAATAGAAATCAATTTTTTTTTAATGGCACAAAAATGATTTAATGTAAAATTATTTTACAATATTGTTTCTCTAGTGTGAGAATTTGTGAATATTTTCTCCGACCTGGTCGACCTTAACTGTTTGATATCGTTATTTTATGATACAAGAAGGAAATCTTTCCAAGATACGATTTGCATATGATTTTGCTGTTTTCTCTCTCTCTCTCTCTTTCTCTTTCAGATTAAGTAAATCACGCTAGTGAAAAGGAAAAACAATTTTTTTTTATTAAAAACCCATCTTACAATAATAATAAATATCTACAAACATTGATTGTGAGTGCTAACTATGGCAATACACGAACTATTAATAAATACTACGGAAAATATATACGACTGTAGTAGAGATGAATTAGTAGTATCAACTAGAAATTTATATTTTATAATGAATCTTTGTTTGTCTATGTTAAGTGGGTGGGGCGAATTTGTAAAAAAAAAAAAAAAAAAAAAAAGTGTTTGGGCGTATTCTAACGATCTTCCATGAGTCACACACGAATGCAATCTAATAAATATTCAGCTCGGAACGAAAAAATAATAAAAAAAATTATCTTTTTTTTTCATTTCTCTATGCTGATGAAGAGAAACGATACGGAGGGGATGCATATTTAGAAAAAAAAAAGAAAAAAGAAGAAGAAATCAACCGGATCATTTATGTTTTATTTCTCTTTTAAACGATCATGTTAATTATTCTTAAATAGAATCCATTTCACCTGTTAATAACCGTGGAATTAGGCGCCGAAATGTCCGTCATAAAATAATCCGTTTAAAGTAATAAAATGTAAATCAAAAGACAACTAACTAACTCTTCTTTACACATCGGTGATAAGTTATATTGCACCAATGTAATGACCGTTTATAGATGCAAGTCCTCAAAACCTTCTTTTTCAGATAAGGCCTTTCTTTATATGATACGCTGCATAAATGCAATTTATTATTTTCATTTTAAGTCCATTGCCTATTACTCTTATACTATAATTACTCAACTTTATATATTATTAAATCATTTATTAAATAGAATATTTATATTCAAATCACAATTATTATAGTTTTCCTATTTATGGAGTCAATTTTTATCAACCTTTCAGCTTAGAATATTATTTCCCTGCAAAAACATTTTATAAAACATTATAAACATAAACATTACTACATATACTTAGGAAATTTAATAATTTTAAAAATTTATATATATATATATATATATATATTATACAAACTACATGGCTTTACGGAACTCTAAAGTTGATAGATTATCATTATAAAGTGTTTGATTTTAAGATAATTGTTTACAAAGGATTTGGATGAAACTTTGCCAGTGGATTCCTTTTTTAATTCCAAAAGAACTTCCCTTATACAATATTTTTCGGTCTCTTCTTGTTTACGAAATAAACTGGTTATGAATGAGTAGCCATTTAATGATGTTTTAATGACTAATTCACTAATTTTCGGTTCGGTTTGGATATAGAATACTTATTTAATTAATTAATTATTTAACCGAAAAAACCCACGAAAATTAGTGGAGCCCTCTGCTGGCCAAATGAATGAAACATGGTACCTAAATAGAATGTAAATGAATTTATATGCAAATTTTAATAATTTTTATATCGTAAATTAGAAGAGACCGAGAAATATTATAAAAGGAAAGTTTCTTTGGAATTAAAAAAGGAATCCTTTGGCAGAGTTTCATCGAAATCCTTGAAGCTTCACGTTTTGTAAACAATTACCAATTTGAATAGAATTGAATGAATTTATTAATATTATTATTATTATATTCAAATATGTATTAAAAATTAAGAAAAAGAAAACCTATCTAAATAAATTTAAAGTATAATTACAAATAATAATTTCTATAAGATGTAAGATATGTTCTGAAAATAAAATTTTGGTCAACCGTGAACAACCAAACCAAATCTTGATATCTCTTTGTGGTTTATTTAATATATATATATATATATATATATATAATAATTATATTAACTTTTATATAACATTTATAAAATGTTAAACCGTTATCATTCTATTATAATATATACATATATATACTTATTCTTTTTTTTCTCTTAGTATTAATTTTAATATTAAAATAAAATAAATTCTTAATTGTGTGTGCAATTATAAATAATCTTTAATTTATATTAATAAACAATTTCATGGTTTTTACTTGTTATGTTCTTTATTAGAGAAAAAAAATAAAATCCTTTTCTATTGCTCTTAAATACATTTTATATAAGATATTTAAGTATTGTATATGTATATAAAAGGAATGATTAAAAGGTGTCAACTCAATTGTTTAGTAAATGAAAGAGTTCATTCTTATTTAACACGATTTTTTGTGAATAAGAAATAAAAATGGACAGGCAACAAAAAAAAAAGAAAAGCAAAGAAAAAAAAACCGAAAGTTTGTTCAAATTAGTGGTTGAACATTCCAGGTAGGAAAGAGGTCGATAAAGAAAACATTTAGTTAATATTTTTTTTTATTTTTTTTTTGTTTTATTTTGTCTTTTGCAATTTAATGCGATAATATTTAAAAACGCGCTATTTAGCAAATATAGAAATATTTGCAAAAAAAAATTTTTTATTTATTTCAATTAAAATTATAAATCAAATCAATTGATTATCTAGGAATTATAGTATAAACACAGATCCCGGTCTAGATTTTTTGTCGCCCAGAACAAAAAGACAAGTTGCAGCCCCTTTAAAAACAAATTTTCTTTTTTAGTCAAAGTAAAAGTTTAAGACAAAAATCCATCATACATACGTTAAACTGAACAATTACCAAAAAATCAACAAATATATATTTTGATTGACTGATTATCAATATCTTATGTCAATAACGACCAAAATGCCGCCCTTTAGATTTGCCGCCTGGACAAATGTCCGGGTCAGCTGGCCCTGGAGCGAGCGCTGAGAAATATATGGATTTGCTTGTTTATCCTTTCACGAACAATATTTAGTAGAATTTATCTTAAAACTTGATCTTAAATTGAAAACATTTTAAAATGATGATGATGATTATTATTATTAAAATTATTATTATTATGAAAGAATTAATAACTCTATCAGTTAATGAAAAATGTAGAAAAAATATTTTCAAAATTAATTAAAATTACAATTTTATTAAATAAATTTTTAAAGAATTGTTAGATAAAAAAAATAGATTTATAATAAAAAAATTAATAAAAATTATAAATTGTGTATGTGTATATAAAATTTTTTCACATTCTCTCCCATTTAATATAATAGTTTTTAACAATTCATTTTGTATTTTGATTCTGTACTTTTGTTAGATATTTTATAATTATATTATAATAATATAATGTCAATTATATTCATTACATTTTAAATTATTTGTTGAAAAAGTATACAAATAAACAAAATAAAAATTATTTTTCGTGGTCATAGTGTATTTATTATAAGAACGGATAAAAAAGTATATTTTTTCTTATGAATAAAATGAAAGACAAAAAAAAATAAGTTGACCTGTGGCCAGGTCCGAACCGACCGACGGTTTGAAATAAATTAATTTCCAGCTACAGAAACAATTTCAAATAATTTTCATATATCTATTAATGTAATAAAAAACAGATATGGAAACATAAATAATAAATATAAACATTTTTAATTTTATTTTATTTATAATATATATGCAAGACCAGGCTGTGACGTCATGCATGGCTGGATGACGTCATATAATTTTAAATCAAGAAAAAACTAATAATTAGCTGGAGTGTCTCCACTCGACTATCTCGCAATTTGAATTGGATTAAATAATATAATATATTATATTTAAATTAAATTTAATTAATTATAAATTAAAATTAATAAATATTATTTATTAAACCAGAGCATGTTTGGATCTTTGTTGATGGCACCACTTCATGTGTTGACGCGTGAGATTTGCAGTGTTAAAAAAATTAATTCTGGTACTTTCAGCGATTCAATCAAGCTGAAATTCTATATATAGCAGTTTTATACAATTTTTAATCGTTTGAAAAATTATCAAACATATATCTTTATTTTTACGGTCACTTTAGAGGAAAAAAAAATCAAAACGTTGTAGATAATGACCCTCTTCCGGTTGAGCTACATTTCTCAAAAGTTTGTAGAAAACTACGAATTTTGAAAAATGCCCATGTACCAGATTTTATTATTCTAGCTCAAACCGTTTCTGCGTAATAATAATAACATACACGCACACATACATTTTTCTCAACCTTAGTGAAAATAATTCAGGAACCTTCAAAACGTATAAAAACATCAAAATCTCAACATCGAAAATTTTAATGATCGCAATACTATCTCTGGCGAGATAGTTAAAATGTATAATCAAACATAATGCACATTAATTAATATGTATATTATTTATTAAGCAATCTAAAATAGAAATATAATATATATCCCGATTTTGACATCACCTTATATTTATTTATCTATAAATAAATAATAAATCACATATATATAAATGTTGATGTTTTCTCATTATGTTATAATAATATTTCAATAAAATTTATTTAGAATATGAACAATTATTAATAAAAATATAGAAATAAATATGTGAAGTAATTTATGTACATTTCGAAAAAAAAAAAATTAATATTAATTTTCATTGAAAATGACAAATAATCTTATATTATATATAAATATATAATATGATCTTTGATTTTATAATTTTATGATTTGAGTATGAAAAGTTACTCCATAGAGAAGTATTATACAATATTTATATTTAACTCTTGGTTATGAATCATCGAACCTGCCTAACGATTTCAAGTTTTTCTCTCTGTCTACCCACAAATAACCTCCATTTCAAAATAAAAAAAAATAATGTTTAATGTTTATTCATTGAATAGAAATTTGATAAATTCACTTATTTCAAGTACATATTATATTTATATGCCAACTTTAGAAACTTCAGAAAATAATATATTTATAAGACAAAAATAACGATGCACACATTAAAAATACAATTTTTACATTGAAAGTAATATTAAAAGATAAAAGGAAGAGTGTTGATGGTAAAATACTTACATGATTTCTTCAATTATTAAGACAGAGAAGAAATGGTCATATATCAGAATCAGAGTCAATAGTCATCAAATGGTCGACTGTAAGCATGGCCCGCTCTAGAAGGCGGTAAAACTGGCGGGGCGGAAAATCTGAAGGGCGGTATTTTGTAATGTAATAAATTTTACGAATATAGGGGCACCAATTTATTCATTTGCCTGGGACGCCGTAAATACTAGAGCGGATGCTTCTGTAAGCTACTAAATAAAATCTCGAATATTTTTAAGAATTATTAATTCATGTGATATATATACTTATTATAATACATAGTTACACAAGTTTATCAATCGGAATTTGAACCGATGTTTGATTCCAAACAGTTTTGTATTGGATTTTGGGCATTTCTTAGTTCTTTTGGATTAATAATATAGAGAATTTAATTAAAAAACAAATTAAATTCACGTTAACTCGGTTGGTTACTCAAGTAACTTGGAATTATTAGCTTGCTTAGTTTTATATATCAAAAATCTTCTTCTTCTTCTTCTAAGAAAAATTGAACTGACCTGAATTGAAAAAAAAGAAAAATATGAATATTTGAGTATTTCAAGTTGATTAATAAATTAAGAAATAAAGAAAGTTATAATAGAGAAAAATGAGGGAAAATGAGTGAAAAGGTTCATATTAAGATTTTATGACGAGAGATGCAATAAATTGTGGAGTGTTGCAGTTTCTCGTAGTTAGTCGTCGGTTCTCCTCTCCCCCCCCCAAAAAAAAAAAAAATCAACCTCCTTCCTTCCCTTCTATTTTAATAGCTAGGAAATGACTAGAATCTTTGGTATCTATCTCACCTGGGGAACTCCTCCTCTTTGGTGTTGGTGTGTCTGTGTGGGCGACACAGTGTCAAGCAGAGATTATAACTTGCGTAGAGAGTATAGAAAAAGTTAGGGAGGGGGGCGTGGGTTTACTCTTTGGTCACCGCGAGAGCAGTCACGTTTTTATTGTCATTGCAACAGATTTGACTTTTAGCAAAACAAATGAGATTATGGAGATTTACTATACGAGTGGCTGGCTATCTTATTATTAGTTCAGGTCATCAAAAAATTAAAAAAAAAACAAACGTTTTTATTTTTCTTGAAATCTAAACAGGAACTGTGTTTAAAGTATTAGAAGAAAGTTTAATATATTTTATATTTTAATAACAAAAGAAAAAGCTGGAGTGTCTCCATTCGACTATCTCGCAAATTTGAATTGGATTAATTTAATATTGGATATATTATATTTAAATTAAATTGAATTAATTATAAATTAAAATTAATAAATAATATTTATTAATCAGCGCATATTTGGCTCTTTGTTGATGGCACCACGTCACTTGTTGGCGCGTGATTTGAAGTGTTATCAAATTTCATGATTCTAACTCAAACGTTTTTGCGTAATCTTGTCTACATACAGACATAGATGGCGAGATAGTAAAAAGATAAAAATATTGTAAGAATAAGTTTATTAAATATTATTATTACGAGTAATATTATAATTTGATTCATTTAAGATAAAATGTATTTGATAAATTTATGTAAATGGATCATTCCACAACCTAACGTAGTTATACAATCGATTTCAGTAATGATATTAAAATAAAAAATTTGTACTTATAAAAATCCTTACAAAAAAAAGACATAAAAAATTGACTTCATTAGACAAGACAAATCTTGTAGGTTGAAATAATTGTCTCGGAGATGAAGAATTTTAGTGTTAGGTTGTGGAACCAATTTTCAATGACATCTTTTGGACTTCATTGTCATTTTTAAATTTTGAGTTGAAAAGATGAAAGATGGACAAAAATATAATAGCAAAAGAATGATGGACTATTGGGTAGAAATGAAAAAAGAAAAGACAACGTAAAATATGAAACTACATGGGAAAAGAATAGATCTGAATCACTAAAAGAAGATTCAAGTCGAAAAAATTGGGCGAGGCTTATACCCAAAATGGACATGGTACTACCTAGTTCAATTTAACTTAATGTAAATATAAATTCATATGAACCTCTAATTTAATGTAAAATTCGATAAATACTTTTAATTTTGTTAATATAAGTTTTAATTGTAATAAAAATTTTAGCTCTCTCAATAAAAACTGATAAATAAAATAAAGTAAAATGATATTACACGTATATTATCTTGGTTTTTATTTTTAGTTCAATTATTAATTACTCCTATATTTTATGTGAAATATTTTCCGACAATGAATATAAAATTAATAATTTGTAAACTACCACTTTCTTTTTCCGGTTATACACTAAAAGTTGATGAATTTATGCTACTGATGCATTAAGTAAATATATCTATACTAAAAATACTTAACAAAATGCATGATTCGTGGAGAGATGTAAAAATTTCCACATGTGAAAAGATGAATATTTATTTACCTTCCCTCCCTATCGTCGGTCGGTAAAAATACAAATTTTCATTCTTACATAAAAAGAATATTTAAAATAATTTAATTGTATTTCAAGAAAGTCGTCATGAGAATGTTTTTCTCGACTTGTAGCTTTAATATAATAATAGAGGATTCTCCTGTCGAACTCGTCTCCTCCTTTTTTTTTCAGGTGCATTGTCTTCGAAAATACATACTATGAAATGAATTTCTACTCAGGTATCATCAGGTGACTAATAAGCCGCCAAGAAGAACAATAGAAATGGTGCAAGAGTAAATAAAATGCTACACCCTGTGTTTGTTTCATTTATCAAAGGAATCGGACTTGTATCGATTGAATAATGCAAAACTTGCTTTGATCGTCTCTTTTCAAGTTTTATTACAATTACAAAAGAAAAAGTGGAAAGATGAAGCCAAATATTATCAAATGTAAATAAATATTAATAATTAAATGACATTTGTGATCATCTAATGAAACAGAGAAAATTAAATTGGATTGTAAATACGAGTATAATATTATTAAGTATAACTCAAATACACAAGTAATTTACTTTGATTTAATTATTCAGTTTTTATTAATTACATTTTAAATTTACATTTTATTATTTTCTCACAACTACAATTATATATTTAGTTTTGTTTGTTTTGAAATTTTGCTTAGTTTATATAATCATTATGAATTTAATTCTTTATCTTTTTTTATAACGTTTTTCTCAAATGCAATTAACTTCCTTTATAGAGCTATAATTCATATATATATATATATATATATATATATATACTAAGATACATACCACTCTAAAACACAAGTAACACTATTTCTTCTAATATAATCAATCATTTTGGATTTGATTGATAATATATAAATGTAATAAATATTATTTTAAATTTTGATACATACTTTGATATAAGTATATTACAGTGAAAAATAATAAAAGATTCATTTCTTAGCTGTTAACCTATCAATGTTATTGCATGATAAAAACTTTATGTATTTAATGAAATTTTTATTATTACAAAAATTTGACTTGATTTTTCATATAAATAAATAAAACTAAATGCGCCCAACGTTTTTCGTTGAATATGAAGCAATTCATCCATAAACTTTGTCAGGCTTATAGAAAAATTATTTTATTCTTTTTAGTCTATTAGAAAAACGTTATTTTATAAAAAATGTTTATATTTATATTTTATCTTTCTAATCTAATTAGAATGCAAAACAATTTTTAATATTATATTTTAAACAATTCAAAATCATAATTTATTGGGTATGTTTTTGCATGTGAATGTTAAAAATATAACTAATAATTTGATTTTATTGAAAATCATAGTACATACTAATGTATTGATTCATTTGGAAAGTAATGGTTTCTTCTTTGAAAACGTGAATTCTAGAAAGAAATGTTAGAATTGTGTGATTAATAAGCAAGACAAGGAAGGGATCGAGAACAGCCAGCAAGATTCAAGGCTAGTTTTGAAAGATTATTTGCCAAACAAGTCAATGGGTTAAGTGAAAGAAATTTATTTACTTGTTGGAGAACAAAATTTGCATCCAAGGTATCAATGCCATTCGCTTTTACGCGATATATAATATAATCTAATATTATAATATACGATACGAGTTGAATTATTATTGAGTATCGTAATTAATGACCACAAAAAGAGAATAGAATTGGAAGGACATTTAGTAAAAATACACTTGTTTAATTAAAAATATAAACTTTGAATATTATTTGAGAAAATATGGTAGGATTTTGAACAATTAAATATAACTAATATTTTTATTATATATATTATAGATATGAGGAGCAGGTCAATAAGTCAGTGACTTTTTGAATGAAACACAGATTTTTTGATAAAAAATTATTTTATTTTTCAACGTTGTCTCCTTTGAAGTTTATACACATTCTCCATCGATTCTCCAATTTTTTATACCTTCCAAAAAATAATATTTGTCGAGAACATCAAAATAGGTATTTGTTTGTGAGATGATTTCATCATTGGAGTCAAATCTCTTTTCTACGAGCTATTTTTTCAGGTTTGGAAACAAGAAATAATCACTAGGGGCTAAATCCGGAGAAAAGGGTGGATGAAGTAGCAATTCGTATCCCAATTCATGGATTTTCATACAAATTCACTTTTTTCCATTTTCTTCTCAAATCAGGGGTAGTCTGTTATTAATGAATGTCAAACAAAAATTAAAATACCCAGCTGGTTCAAATTTGGACAGGATTCAGCTGATAGTTGCCTGCTGACAGAATCAGTGTTGCCATTTCATTTAAGAGACGTGTAACTCAAAAAGTCACGGACTTATTGACCTATCCTCGTATTTTCATTCTAATAAAATAGTAAAATTATGATTATGAAATCAACACCAAATAATAACTTTTTTTTTAGAAATCAGTAATTATCTATTTTACACACATGGTATATACGAGATATTTATATTTATTATATACACTCTACATCTCTACATATTCTTTTTATATCTAGTAGGTATATCTACTGGAAATTGCAATCTTGAAAAATTGAAAATTCTTATATTATTATTATTATATTAATAAATTATTATTTGATAATGAGCACACATAATAATTTATTAGAATAAAATGATAAAATCTGTTCATCTCAGTTTCAAAAATTAGAAGGGACGAGTATCGCTTCTGACTGACAATAGGATATAGATTGTAAGTTTGTGGACGTCGCGTTGTAAATTATTGATAAACATTTAATAAATCTATTTGCCGTTGAAGACAAAATGGGATGAATATAATATTTTTGATAAAAAAAATTTATTCAATTTTATTTCTATCTAACTATTTCAGTAGCTCTACACAATTTGAATGTTCTCAGCACTCACATTTTTCCCAACACTCCTATCCTGAGCCACTCCCATCCAACTCTCACTCTCTCCAAATTTCCTCATATTCCTCCCGAAAGTGACTAACTACCGCATCGTTTCTCAATCGGTCAATTTTCCAATCACAATTTTAATTAAAATGATAATAAAATTTAGGATTTTCAATGTTCCTAAATAATAATAATAATAATAATAATAGTAGATTATCAAAAAGTGAAAGAGAACAAAGGCTGAAGAAGGAAGGACTCATGCTTAAGTGCATCTCCTCTTGTTTCCAATTAATGTCCATTATTTCTTATAATTTATCGTTATCTTAGACAATTTTATTGTTTTTATTTTCAAAGACCAAATCATAAATTACATGTGAATCGATTTAAAATGAAAATCAAAAATGATAATTTGGCCATTGACTCTATCTAGATATTCTTTAATCAAACCATCCATTGCATAAGAAGGTTTCAATATTAAAATGAGCAGACAGAGAAGCTATTTTGAATTTAGAAAGAGATTTCAGACTGTTTACGTATAGACATATTATACTCGTATTCTCATAAATTAGCTTTCTTCTACTTTCTTCATGTTTTAGATTATAAAAAGACAACAAAAAAAAACAAAAACAAATTGATCACTTAGATTATATTAGTAATATATATATATGTAATTTATAGAATAAAATAGAATATAATAATATAAAAAAAATATATTATATTATTATTAATTCAATAAGAGTCCGATAACAAATTAATAATAATAAAAAAAATATTACCTATCCGCTCACCGAATATAATGACTGCAGGGAAGTGTCAAGGCAAAACTGCGGCCTCCATTTTTACTAGAATTGTTTAAATTCCTGGATTTAGGGCCCACTAAAATTTCTTCTCTTAATAAGGCCCTGAATGAATGAAAAAAAAAAAATATATTAAAAAAGAATCTATTTATAATAGAATTAAGTTGACCTGCGGCCAGGCAGACAGAACTGACCGACGGTTTGAAATAAATTAATTTCCAGCTACAGAAACAATTTCAAATAATTTAAATGTATCAATTAATGCAATAAAAAACAGATATGGGTAGAACATAAATATTTTTAATTTTATTTTATTTATAATTATAAGGAGGCGCTGGCTGTGACGTCATGAAGGGCTGGGTGAAGTCATATAATTTAAAATTAAGGAAAAACTAATGAAGATGATTTTTCCTGAGTATAACACCAATACAAAGTGCATGATTCGTGGAGATATGGAAAAAAAATCTCCTCATGTGAAATTTGGTGTGAAAATAACCCTTCCCTTCCTATCGTTGATCGTTAATACTAACACTTCCGGTTTTCGGATATACTCCAAAAGTTGATCAATTCATCATAATGATGCATTAAGAAAATATACCAAATTTTATCAAAATCCGTTGAGCCGTTCAAGCTGTAGATATCTATACGGACGGACAGACGGACGTCGGTCGGTAAAAATATAGGTAGATATATTCAATAATAATAATAATAATAATAATAATAAATTAACAATAAAATTATTTGTCATATAAAACTGTTAGTAAATTATAATATTAATAAATAAATATTTTTTTTTTATCAAATAAACTTTTTCTAATCTGGTTATAGTTCGTTTGAATAGAAAATGAATAAAATGAATAAATCAAAATTAATTTTCTATTGTATCAATTTATAAATAAATTTATTCAAAGGACATTAATAATGTGCATTTGATATTTTTATTTATTATTATATAGTATTCAGTTATTATATCTAGATTAATTTACTCTTCTATTCAAAAATACAGAATTTAGATGATACAAGTTTTTGTTAATATATTTTAAAAGCTTATTAAATTTTATTTAAATAAATTAATAAAGAGAGATATGTATATACACCCACCTACTTAATAGTTATACTTTAGTTGTATAGTTAATCTTTTTTTTCTGAAAGAAAAAAAAAAACAAACAAACAAAGTAAAAGTGATTTTTTTTTTTTGAGAAACAGGTCTTTTCTTTTCGTGATGGTGTTTGATTACATTAATATTACCACTCATTGGGTGTATTTTAAGGTGTGGTCAAGTTTTGGTCAGGTGTCAAGATTGTCAACAACTTAATTTTATAGTTAATTGAATAGTAAGTAAAAGTAGTACTAAAGTGAGTTGTTGGTGATGATGATGATGATGATGATAATGATGATGGGTATATACCTAATGATTACAAGAGATATGCTTTCTTTGAAAGAAAAAGAAAAATAAAATTATACTTATATCTTATTTATAAATTTTTTCAACTCATTACATTAAATTTTGAAAGAATATTTATTTATAAAATTAAAAAATAAAATATTTTTATCAATTTAAAAAAACTGAAATATTATAAATGAAATATTATCTACTACTATTTATTCACTATGTCGCCAGAGAGTAGTATTGCGATCACAAAAATTTTCGATGTCGAGATTTTGAAGTTTTTATACGTTTTGAAGGTTCCTGAATCATTTTTACTAAGGATGAGAAAAATGTCTGTGTGTGTGTATGTGTGTATGTATGTAGACAAGATTACGCAAAAACGGTTTGAGCTAGAATCATGAATGTTGGTAGACGGCCATTATTCAAAATTCGTAGTTTTCTATCAACTTTTGAGAAATGTAGCTCAACCGGAAGAAGGTTATTACCTACAACGTTTTGATTTTTTTTCCTCTAAAGTGACCGTAAAAATCAAGATATATGTTTGATAATTTTTCACATGATTAAAAATTGTATAAAACTGCTATATATAGAATTTCAGCTTGATTCAATCGCTGAAAGTACCGGAATTAATTTTTTAACACTGCAAATCTCACGCGCCAACACGTGACGTGGTGCCATCAACAAAGAGCCAAACACGCGCTGGTTTAATAAATATTATTTATTAATTATAATTTATAATTTATAATTAATTAAATGTAATTTAAATATTATCTATTATGTTATTTAATTCAAATTGCGAGATAGTCGAGTGGAGACACTCCAGCTTTTTTTAAAAAATATTTAATTATTTAAGTCATTTATTATTTAGAGATGAAAAGGAAAAGATTATACAAAAAATGAAAACAAACTAAATCTAGAATTAAAAAAAAATTATTATATAAAATCATTAAATTTTTATAATTTAATAAGAGAAAATAATAATTGAGCTCTCGTTGTTTATTTGAAATGTGGAAATATTATTTTAGCTAACAGAAAATAAAATAACTTACTCCATTATTATTATTATTATTATTATTATTAAATAAAATTAAAATTTAATTAAATAAATGAATTTTTTGTTTTGTTTTTTCAAAAAAAACAAAATCTAAAAATTTATTATTTATTCATATTGATGAAACAGAAAATGTTTTTATAAAATTCAAGGTAAATTTTCTAATTGAATCATTAAAAGTTTGTCGCCGCTTTCTTAAAAGGACACTTGAGGATTATTATTTTTTCAATCGAGCACCGTCAGTCGCATGGATCAAATAACACTTCGCCAACACCTATGATTATTTTATATTATTGGTATTTTACGTTCACCTTCACCACTTATTAGAACCAATGATTAATAGGATAGTAACTAATAATTTGGATTTGTAATTTATAAAGTTGATTTGAAAGCCGTTGGCTATCCATCAGCAATTATATTCATTTTTCAGAATCAGAAAGAGCCTGGTTGTTTGATACAAGTTGTAGGTTGGTTCTTACAACGAAAGAACCCTTTATCAATTAATTTAACTTAATAAATTTAAAATAAAACAAAACGTAAAAACATTGTGATTGTAACATAACACATTTCTTCAACTGTGTCTCTCCTAAGTCTTACCTTTATCCAACTCTCATAAATATCATATTTCTTCTTATTTTTTTTAGTATCGACTTTCTCTAGTAATTTCATCTTTCTTCGGATAGCACATAAATATTACGAATAAACCAATTTTAATTTTCAAATACCCTTAATCTATTCACGTCCTCTAAATTCATAGACCTCGCCTCAAACACTGTAAAGAAATTAAATATAATCCATTTAAATTGTCATTCGAAAGCGAGTCTCTTTTAAATGAAGAAGATGAGTACATTTATAAGGGGATTTTGTAAATAAAACCACATATTGATATTTGTTATTGTAAATTTATTCAAAAAATACAAAAATATACACAACGTTGCAGAAGTAGCAATCGAAACGTTATGTATATTTTTTGTATTTTTTGAATAAATTTACAATAACAAGAAGTATCAATCGAAACGTTGTGTATATTTTTTGTATTTTTTTAATAAATTTACAATAACAAATATCAATATGTGGTTTTATTTACAAAATTCCGTTATAAATAAGAACAACCACCAAAGCTTTAATAAGATGAGTACATTTTAAATTTCATCTTTCATCGGATTGCACATAAATACTACGAATAAACCAACTTTAATTTTCAAATACCCTTAATCTATTCTCGTCCTTTAAATTCATAGACCTCGCCTCAAACCGTAAAGAAATTAAATATAATCGATTTAAATTGTCATTTCTCTTTTAAATGAAGAAGATGAGTACATTTTAAATTTCATCTTTCATCGGATTGCACATAAATACTACGAATAAACCATCTTTAATTTTCAAATACCCTTAATCTATTCTCGTCCTCTAAACTCATAGACCTCGCCTCAAACCGTAAAGAAATTAAATATAATCCATTTAAATTATCATTTGAAAGCGAGTCTCTTTTAAATGAAGAAGATGAGTACATTTTAAATCTATTTTTTCATTTAACATAAATATAAATACTTACATATAAATATTATTGAATAATAATTAATGAGAGTGAAAGTATTATTTTTGAATTGGATATTCCTGGGAAAGATTGAAGTTCTTTGATTCTTTATCTTATTTTCTTATTTAAGTTCCCTAATCGAAATTCACCGCTGACCCGGAATAAGCTTAAACGCACTTGATAACGCTCAGACTTCAATATGATGCTGTCTTATCAGTATTTCAGATTAAATTACTTCTTGAATAAATATAAACCAAGACAGAGAATATTAAACACAGACACGTCATAACCACACATGACTCTTTATTTAAATTTAAACTCAATGCATTCTAAAAATAAATTGGCAAATGCATTATATTTATTTATATAATTCATTGAGAAAAAAAATATGGACTTGAATAATGCTAATCTTTTTTTGCGTTATGTCTTTTCTCTCTCTCTCTCTCTCTCTCTCTCTCTAAATATTCAAAACAAGTTATATATATATATAATAATTTAAATATATTAATAAATTGTTTTAACTTTTTAAGGTAAGTACATATAAATAAATAAATAAATTATAATAAATGTATCAAAACAAATTAAAAAGTAAAAATAAATCTGATTTCTATTAATTAATTAAGAAGAAGCAAAAGAAGAAGAAGTATCTAAAATAAACAATTTAGTTTAGGAATACTATAATTTCAAAAAATTTCGTCTCTAATAATAATTTAAATTAATATTTAAAATAAATTTAAATGAAAAAGTGAATCTGATATTATAAGTAAGTGTTGACTTTTATTAATTTAGAAAAGTAAGTAACTATCAGTTTTTTATTGAATTTTCTGTGATTGATTAGATTGGAATTTATTTTAAATTATAAATGAGAATATACTTGTATGTTTATTTGTCAGATTAAATTAAATTTTTAAATACAAATCCTCCTAATTATTTATTTATTTTTCTTATTTTAAATTTTTAAATATTAAAGCAAATCTCTTGAAGTGTTATTTTTTTTCTTTCCCTTTTTTTTAAATGCTTTGTTATCTGTTTGTACGACAAATTTAACAAGCAAATGTGTGTGTGTGTGTGAAAGAGAGAATGAGAGAGAAAAGAGATATTATATAACAGTTGTTTATCTAGAAAATGATTTTATATTCAAATCTACAAAATATTATATTTTTTTACTATCTCGCCAGAAGTTTCCTGAATCATTTTCACTAAGGTTGAGAAAAATGTTTGTGTCTGTCTCTATGTGTGTGTGTGTGTATATATATATATGTATGTAGACAAGATTACGCAAAAACGGTTTTAGCTAGAATCATGAAATTTGGTATACGGGCATTATTCAAAATTCGTAGTTTTCGATCAACTTTTGAGAAATGTAGTTCAACCGGAATTACCAACAACGTTTTGAGTTTTTTTCCTCTAAAGTGACAGTAAAAATAAAGATATATGTTTGATAATTTTTCACATGATTAAAAATTGTATAAAACTGCTATATATAGAATTTCAGCTTGATTGAATCGCTGAAAGTACCAAAATTAATTTTTTAACACTCACGTGTCTTGGTGCCATCAACAAAGAGCCAAACATGCGCTGTTTTAATAAATATTATTTATTAATTTTAATTTATAATTTATAATTAATCAAATTTTATTTAAATATAATATATTATGTTATTTAATCCAATTCAAATTGCGAAATAGTCGAGTGGAATCACTTCAGCTAATTTTTAAATGCTTTGATATCTGTTTATACGACAAATTTAAGAAGCAAATGTGTGTGAAAGAGAGAATGAGAGAGAAAATTGATATTATATAACCGTTGTTTATCTAGAAAATGATTTTATATTCAAATCTACAAAATATTATATTTTTTTTTTAAAAAATGAAAAAGAATATTTTTTGATAAATATATTATTAATATAATCAATGTGAAGAAATGAATATTTATATAAATTGATTTTTAATATATGTATGTTGATCCATTCTTGAAAAAAAAAAAATCGATCTTGGTTGGTGGTGCTGGTCCATTGGCCCATAGGGAATCAGCCTGGCCGTGGGTGTCTTCCAAGTCGGCCTTGGGATTCCACGCTGGAGTTGCTGTTGCCTCCAGTCGCGGGCTCAAGCTTTGCCTTGGTCTCACTCAATCCACATACACACACACACACACACATATATATATATATATATATATATACAGGTAGACAGACATCCATATATATCCACTCACTCGCCCTGCCATTATAATTTAACTTCCGTTGAATCCCCTTTGGCGAGGAAACTCTCACCTAACGGGCCCCTAACAAGCAGATGAGATTTTCAGAAATCGACTACACTTTCTTCGTAATGACTTCAAAGGGTGGGAATAAAACTCACGAGTCGATCACCCCTTCTTTAACATATACATCATATATATATTTAAACCGTTAAAAATGTGCCGCGGTAAAAAGGCAGGTTGAGAACCACTGATATATATATATATAATCACTGATATATATATATATATATATATATACAAGTGATTCTCAACCTGCCTTTTTACCGCGGCACACTTTTAACAGCTTAAAAATTTGGCGGCACACAAAGAAAAAGATAAGTGTAAAAGTTATTTACTTACCTAAAATAGACTGTGTAATACAGTTTATGATAATAATCAGGGGTTGGATATTTTATAAAGTAAATATGTGCAGTAATAAATTAAATGTTTCGCAGGATTTTACAAATGTATTAATTTTTGGAAACAATGCAGCACTTGACATCACCTAAAAATCACAAGAGAGAATCAACAGATGGTTAAAAATGTTTTATTCTTTTTCAAATTAATCATACTTTTTCCCAAAAACTAATATAACAATTGAACGTAATGTAATTTCTATTATTGATAAATAAAATGTAGACATCATAATAGAAGTATAAAGACGTAATAAAATGGTACAATTTAATTTAATAAATATTTATGGAAAAAATTTCATTACTTTTTAATCTTTTGAACGAAGACAGCTAGCATAGCTATTATTAATGAATGAATGACATTTACTCGTATTCATAATGTATTAAAATGACAATTTATATATATTAAAGTTTGTTTTTTTTTTAATTTTTATTAAATTTTGTTTGTTGTTTATATGTAGGGGAGAGTGGTGATACTTGATCCTGGGTAATACTTGATCCCCATTGAAATTCCCCGTCTTAGAACGTTTTGTCGCCGTTTTGTTGGCATCACTGGGTGGTAGTGTTGTTGATTTATTGAATCCGTGTAATGGTAGCCGCTTGAGTTGATGACATAGACCAATAATATATATATTCTTTTAACTGCTACCTCAAAGTTTTTTTTCAACTTATCGGTAAGTCATATTGTTTTCTTGTGTTATATGTTGTAAAGAATTGGTTGATACATTTAAATTGCACCTTTTATTGGCTGTTTAAAATGACATAGCTTTTTCGTACAGACCGACTTTTTTGTCATTTTCCAATTTATTAATTTTTTTATGTTAAGTGGGGGATAGTTGATCCCTTAGCGTTAAGTGATACTTGATCCTGGGATCAAGTATCACCCACCACGAGATTCTCCTTTTAAGAAGGCAATTTGATAATTATTATTGTTGTATTATTTATATATTAACACACTATGAGCGGGGCGAGTATTTGTACCCGTTGCGGGAACTGCCACTTATAAGCGGGGCGGGTATTTATACCCGTTGCCACTTATATGAGGGATATATATTTGTTATCGTTTAAAATAAGTAATTTTAAGTGACACAAGGGAAAATATATATTATCACACTATGAGCGGCTAGCGTCCGCCCCGCTTATAAGTGGCAGTACCTATTGTTTTAGATGGGACGTAGGTATAAACGAAAGGAAGGAGCCAAGAAAAGGGTTCCACCTGATCCGGATATCGTTAAGAAGGCTGTTAAGGCTGTAAAAGAAGGTGGCAAGTTCAAAACAACTGCAAAATACTATGGGATCAACGTCATGACACTGAAGAGGTTGTGCAAGAATGGTTTGACTGCTCTTCCAGGCTACAAAGTGCGCCAAGTTTTTACCAGCATTCAGGAGAAAGAACTGGGCAAGTTTTTGAAAGATATGGCAAAAATGTACTACGGCCTGACTGTGCTTCAATTTAGACAATTAGCTTACGCATATGCATCAAAAAATAAGTTGATATACCCTCCTTCTTGGGATAAGAACAAGGAAGCAGGAAGAGATTGGTATAGGGGTTTCGTTTAAAGAAATGGGACCTTATCACTGAGAACACCGGAAGCTACTAGTTTAGCTAGAAGCACAGCATTTAATAGAACCCGCGTGAAGGAATTTTTTGGAAGACTCAAAGATGTTTTTATACGATTTCAATTTCCCCCCGAGCGCGTCTGGAGTATAGATGAGACGGGATTGACAACGGTTCATAAGCCGACCAAAATACTAGCAACGAAAGGTTGTAAGCAAGTCGGCAAAATAACATCATGATTCCCGGGAACAAGTATCCCACTCCAAGGGATCAAGTATCCCTCATATGAGGGATACTTGATCCTTGGGAGTACATTACACTAAACATCACTTTTTTCGTAATTGTGAAAGTTATTGGTTACAAACTTGGTGCCAAGTGGAATGTAAGGAACCATGTCATCAACTCGTTCAAACAGAATTTCAAATTCACGAATATAGCCCGAAATATATGAAAAAAACCAAAGTGGGGATCAACTATCACCACTCTCCCCTATATGTGTATCTACATATTTTCATTAATGAAGATACTATTTTAATTTTTAAAAATAAAATTTTTATACTATTCTAAATTTATAAAAAAATTTCCAGCTACAGAAACAATTTCAAATAATTTAAATGTATTTATTAATGTAATAAAAAACAGATATGGTTATAACATAAATATTTTTAATTTTATTTTATTTATAATATAGAAGGAGGCGCTAGTTGCGACGTTATGAAGGACTGGGTGACGTCATATAATTTTAAATTAAGAAAAAACTAAAGAAGATTATTTTTTCCGAGGATAATACAAAATGCATGGTTCCTGGAGATATGTAAAAATCTCCACATGTGAAATTTGGTATGAAAACAAAACATCCCTTACTATCGTCGGCCGGTAAAAAATGTTTGTTTTTTCTATCTTTATGAAATGCTTTTCTTTTAATTTATCATTATTTTTTTGATATTTATAATTGAATTGACTACTAGTATAAGATGAAGGAAGATAAATTTATGAATGAAATAAATTTCTTGCCCTTACCTGAAGCATTCACTCCTATCCATCACTACTCTACTCTCCAAATGAAAATAAAAGAATTCATCCAATGCTTCCATTATAGAAAAAATAATGTGTTTGATTTTTTTTTTTATGTTATCGTTTGAAATTAAAATTTGTTGGTTATACCGATACGTCATTTGATTGTTTTATGAATGAAATAAATTTCTTGCCCTGCCCTTAAGCATTCACTCCTATGTATCCCCCTGAAATGAAAAAAACAAATTTAAAAAAAAATAAATAAAAATAAAAAATAAGAAAGAAAAAAAAAGAGAAACTACTTAGCAAAAATCTCCTTCGTCATGATGCCATCCAAATGCTAAATCATGATATTTGAAGAAGAGCTGAATGGAAAATTTCATTACACCTTCTCGGTTTCACTTGCTTCATTTCATTTCAAGGATAAATTAATAAATTATTAATGAACAATCTGGCTAAACGAGTTCAATTGCACAAAGAAAATCATTCTTCAACTTGGATGCTTCTTTAATGATCGATCGATCGATCCTCTACTAATGATGCTCAAGTCGTAACTAAGATAGTTAAATTGGATGACTTCCCTTTCATTCAAAATTCTTTTCATAGTAATTCTGTTGGAATTTAATTAAACATAATTATATATATATATATATATATGTTTTGTTTTAACTGATTATAAAATTAATATAAAAATAGATATATACAATTAATTATTTATCATAGTAAATAATAATAATAATAATAATAATAATACCACTAAAAGAGAAAAACTAGCGAAAAATTAATTAGAACTGTATGAAATTCAATAATACATTTAGAAAGTAAGTAATTATAATAATTAATATATATATTAGTAAGTAAGTGGTGAATGTATTATGCCAAATTTAAAATATAGTTTTAATTTTCAAGTTTAATTTACTTTTTTCCAAACATTGTAAGTAATTCAATTTTTGCTTGAATTGAGTTATTGTAATTTAATTTAATCCGATTTTCTCCCTCTTTCTCTTTCAATTATAACTTACATGAAATTAAAAAAAAATTAGCTGGAGTGTCTCCACTCGACTATCTCGCAATTTGAATTGGATTAAATAACATAATATATTATATTTAAATTAAATTTAATTAATTATAAATTATAAATAATAAATAAAAACAAAACAAATTTGACTTAATATTTTTCATTTTAATATCTAACTATATATTCTTATATTATATTATTATTATTATTATTATTATTAATTCATATATATATATATATATATATATATATATTTATATATTATTTATAAAGTGAAAAATTTTGAAGGTAATCGGATATGTAGGCTAGTGTCGTATTCCTCAAATGCATTTTGGAAGGACCTTGCCCTTGAGGGTTTCTTTTTCTGTCGTCAATGGGAAGAGGAGAGGGAGAAAGGGATGGGATGCATTATAAGATCTTTGGCGGTAAATTCTCTCTCATTCTCTGAATGTTTGTCAGAGCCCAGGGGTGTGCATGCACAGTCATGAATAAACAAATAAACACACACACACACACACATATATATATATATATATATAGATAGATAGATAGATAGATAGATTGAGAGACATTTTCTTTTGCCGGTCACATACATATGGGTGTCTTTTATATTCATTTGGTTTATTTAATTAATTTTAATTTTCCATTAATAAAAAAATATGTACATCTTAATAGAATTTTCATGATAAGATTAAAAATACAATATAAATTTTTTTTTTTTTTTTTTAATCTAAAATCTACTAAGAAATACCAAAGAGTAGGGTAACCAAACGTCCCGTTTTTAGGTGCTCTGTCCCGGCGTCCCGAAAAATGTCTTCGGGACAGCCTATTGTCCCGTTTTTCTAAACATTTAACACGTTTCGTACTTTTTTCAAAATTTTTTCAATTTGGTTATAAAAAAAAGGTAAAACGTTTTCTGCACTAAGCTCTTAAACATTCCCGAATTTTTTTCTCAATTTGGTTCTAAAAAGATAAGTTGACCTGTGGCCAGCTCCGAACCGACCGACGGTTTGAAATAAATTAATTTCCAGCTACAGAAACAATTTCAAATAATTTTAATATATCTATTAAATGTAATAATAACATTATCTATAACAAATTATAAAAATTACGAAGAAGATTATCCACGTGGCCCTGCGTTAAGAAAAGCAAAAGTGTAACAACTGAAGGCACAAATAACTGCACAACAAAATATGTAGTTTTTCAAAATACAATATAAATTCGAAGACAGCTACGATTGCTTCATTCAAAGTTGCTGAAACTTTGATTAAACACAACAAACCGTTTCAAGATGGAAAGAGGCATTCATTAAAGCTGGAGAAGAATTGTTTCAGAATTTTAAAAATAAATCTAAAATAATGACATCAATAAAAAATATGTCGTTATCGCGAAATACAGTTATGCGTAGAACAGAAGGAATAAGCCGAAATCTTGAAAATATTAATAAATGCGTTTTATTATCATTGCAGTTTGACCAATCTATGGACTATATCGGTACTGCACAATTATGTGTTTTTATTCGAATGGTTTTCGATGATATGTTGGTTACAGAAGAATTATTAACTATTATTCCAATGCATGATCGCACTCACAAGGGTCAAGATATCTTTGATTTATTTAAAAATTATATTGCACGAACAAATTTTTCAATCGGCAAGTTGGTATCAATAACCACTGACTGATCCATTTCTTGTTTAAACTAGAAGCATCATCCTCAACTTAATTAGAAATGTATTTAATCACTTCCTCTATTGTGCGCAATTTGAGATCTCTATGTAATAGTCGAACTGGTAGATACCGAGGTGCCTTAGTTATTATACTCAAGCTATTGTTTTGGGTCCGCTGTAATTTAATTATATTGGATGCTCTTTAAAATATATGGAAATCTTTTTTTTGGCAAAAGTAAATATGGTGTTTTACATAATTGTATGTTAACTTAACTCAGATTCGATTCGTCCATTTTAATATATTAATAATAAATATAGGAGTTAGAAATTTTCTTATATTAAGAAAGAAGAAGAAATGGTGAAGATATCTAATAGTTATATCAGGTCAAATAATGCACGTGAAAGTAACATTGCATCTTAAATATTTCATAATTGAAAGTGAGAAATTTATATATAATATACCTGTATATATATAATTAATCCCCTAACTAAGCTTAATTTCTTATTGAAAGAATTGATAAGTGATATTCTTCTTCCTCTAAATAAGGTTGAATTTTACTAAAGATCAGAGGGGGACTAGTAAGGGAACTGATAGAAAAAAGTGAAAAGGTAAAGGAGATAATTTTTCCATGGGAGAGGGAAGGCAGAAAAAATCATGAGCTCACGTGAGGGCAGGAACGCCAATCCCTGAAATAGAATTCTTTTCTACTGGGATTATAGAAAAGAATCTACTCGCTACCTGGGATATTATTTTTAAATTTATTAAAAAATAATTTTACATTTCATGAAACTTATTCAATTTTTTCTTATTGCTTCATAATATTATATAAAAACAATAAAATTATTTACTTCCTTTTCAAGTAATTTTTATGTTATTTAATAATTAATTTAAATAATATTATATTAACATTTATAATTATATTATTAAAAATCTAAAGAATAAAATTATAAAAAATAAACAAATTGAGAGATTTGAACTCGGACAAAAGATTTAATAGTCATTGTTCAATCCAGCGCGACTGTCTTATCAACTAGTAAAAGCATAGGAAAGAAATTCACTTGAAGGCTACGAAAATTCAGCCCATAAGCAATACATGGCAAAGACTTTATTCATTAAATATTGATTAAACAGAGAAAAATGATCATGGAAATAGTTATAATACAAGAAATACAAGAATCCAAAATAATCTTGTATTGAGAGAAGAGATATGCAAAGAATAATCATTTAATATAATTAATCAAAAGATTCGACGTCATTCAAAATGGCAGCCGAAATCACATTGCATCTGTCAAAATTCAATAATTAATATTTAATTAAGGAAGCATCATAAAATTATATAATGCTAGTGAAAATGAATCTACATTGAATAACGAGTATTTTGATATGCGTTTTATATATTGTTATCAGAAAATGTTTATTTCAAGTGTAAACATGATACCAAATAAAAATTAATTATAATTTTCATTTATATTTCACTAAAAATCCATTTTATTGAAAATCTGGCGAAAATTCTGTTGTATCTTTTTAATTTTATTCATTTTTTATGAAATTTTGTTATTAATTTGTATAAACTGAATCCAATTGAATAGAAGTGTTTCTGCTAATTTTCCAAATCGTTCTATAAATATGAGTTCCAAGTTTTTACTAATATGAAGCATAGGAGAGGTGGGTCCTCTCAGAGGCACATTAGACATGTCTCACTCGTGAATATAAAGGGTTTTGCTAGTTGAAGGGTTGACGTAATCTGGATATATTTGAATAAACCCCCTTCGGGGGGTTTATTCAAATATATATAGGAGACTCTAAAGAGTCTCCTATAAGAGAACAAGATTTCAATTTTTTTTCTTTTTAATGAAGCTATGCTAGGTATTCTCCTTCATCCAAATAAATTTGATTTTTGAATGATCAGAGGAGGGGGGGGGGGGGGATAATGAATGGAAAGGAGTCAACGCGGGTAAAGGACATGATTCCTCCAGGTAGAAGAGGGATTTAGAAGAAATCATGAGCTCACGTGAGGGCAGGAACGCCAATTCCTGAAATAGAATTCTTTTCTACTGGGATTATAGAAAAGAATCTACTCGCTACCCGGGATATTATTTTTAAATTAATTAAAAATTAATTTTACATTTCATGAAACTTATTCAATTTTTTCTTATTTCTTCTTAAATAAAAACAATAAATTATTTCCTTGTTTTTCAAGTAATAATTATGTTATTTTAAGTTATTTATTTTTGAATATAAAATTTGTAAATAGAAATATAGAAGGAGAAATGTTTCAATGTTCATTTCAATTGAGTTTATTTTTTTACTTTCTATAATAGTTTAAATAGACAAATTTAAAAATTATTTTTATTGCAGACCGTTTAATTATTCAATAAATGTTCAGAGAGATTCTTTTAAAAAATATTTTCAACAAAGTATTTATAATATTTATAATGATTATTAATAGTATTATTATTATTTTACGTATACGTACACATCGTTTCGATGTCAATGATTGATGTAACATTTCACTCTTTCGTTTTTCTTTTTCCACCTCCCACTTAACAACCAGTTTCAATCAGATATTTGATTGATGCACATTTTAATACTTGGCATGCCTGTAATCAAAAAGTAAAAAATTAAAATAAATAAATAAATAAATTCTCTTGCGTTAATATCATGTCATGCATAGATGGCTGACTTTTAATGATGATTATTTTAAGAAATAATTATTACAAGATATCTATTGAGAAGATTTTTCTTTTTCTTTTTCTAAGGTGCTTCCATCTTGCCATTCTCTGCTTGTCTCTCTCCCCACTCCTCTCCTCTTTCCACAATCCTCAATCACCCATCTTTTTTTCTCGGTATCATTCAACCGTAGTTAATTGTGACAAATGACCCTCCTTTAGTGGTTTACAATGCATTAACCATCTTAGAACTATTAAATTATCATTTATTTCTCTTTTTAAATACACAAAGAAATTTATAATTCAATTTGATATAAACAAATCATGAATATTTTTTTTAACTTGATTTATTTACATTTACCTATATTTTTAATTTCTAAAATAAAGCCCTAAAGCTGACTATGTTAATGTTAAACCTTGAGAAATAATTCATTTAAATATTATATATAAATTAATTAAATTTTTTATTCATATTTTTTTTTGTTTTTGTTTTAGAATTATTTTGGAATATTGAATATCATCAATAAATTGGGTAAGTTTTTAAAACAATTAATAATTATATAATAATAATAATAATAATAATAATGAAGGCGCCATTGGGTGTGTGAGTAGCGAACCTGCCTCACATTCACATGGTCCCGGGTTCAAATTCCGGGCCTGGCTAGGGAAATTCCCTTGCTGGAGTCTATGGGACGGAGTCAACCCAGCCTCCGGGAACAACATTGGGGAAAAGGTACTTGATAGCGCCTCCGATCAAGAAAATCAAGGTAAAGGTTGAGAGGACCCGTTCTACTGATCATAGAACACCTCATTGATATAACCGGCTTGATAGGCGTTGTCCTTGCGTAGGACCTACAAAGTTTTTTTTAATAATAATAATAAATAGATAATTTAGAACATTTTTATGAGAAATTTTTTTTTTTTTTTGATATAATGGATTCATTTTCAATCTCGTTATGGACAATAATATATATATATATATATATATATATATATAAATAATATTATAGTTAGCTAGAGCTGTTGATCATTGTGTTAGTTCATTAATCATATAAATAAAACTCTGTTTAATTTTCAAATAAAATGTCGAGTCACTGAAACTGCAATCAAAAGATTGGCTAAGTAGCTGGATAATTGGAATCTCTAAATCTCTAAAACTTGCATTCCAACTGAATAGAAATCAACGAATGAATTAAAATATGATCAAAAAAATCAAATATTAGTATATATATATACTTAGTATAATCATTATTATTTCAAAAGCAGGTTATTTATTACTTATCATTAAAAAGAATAAAACTATTTTTTGAAAATAATTAGACTAAATCAAAGTAACAGTCATAATTTTTTAACTTATTGAACAAATTTGTAAGTCGATTATCAAATAAAATCATTGAAAAAAATTATTTGAAAAATAAATGTTTTTTTTTATTACCATACATCAGCGGTCGGGGAACTTTTTTAATCATTACGCCAAAATATTTTTGAGTATGTTGATATTACAAGAGAAAAAAAAAAAAAAAAAAAAACGAAATCGCCTCTTTTTAGTTTCTCTCTCCTATTATAGCCCCTCTATATCCTAGTTTACACGGGCTTAGTTCTTGTCATTAGTTCAGGGGTGGGCAAATACTTTTAAGTGGGGGCCTTTTGAACGCCCGCCGTGTTTTCGAAATATGGTGGTCCGGCCCGAAAACATTTTGAAAATTTCACTTTGGCCCGCGCTTAAAACTATTTGCCCACCCCTGAACTAATGACAAGAACTAAGCCCGTGTAAACTAGGCTTATGATAGTTTTGAAAAGAAAACAATGACTCAAAATTTAATTTGTAAAAATACTAACAGGTTTATAAAATAGCAAATTAAAAATATATACTTTTTACTCACAAAAGTTTCATTTTTACCCCATTGGGGGTAATTTACCTCGGTTCCCCGACCGCTGCCGTACATTGACTTTTTTCTTTTCATGAAATTATAAAGAATTTTTGTGTAATTTAAAATATATAATTATATTTATATTTTTCGATTTTTACACTTAAAAATAAAGTGAATAATCTGAATGATGTTTAAAAGATATTGCAAATTTTATTTATTATTAATTATCAACCATATGAATTTTATCTAAGAAATTTCCTTTCAAAACTGAAACAAATTCACAAGATTACAAAAATGAATAAAAATTTAAAAAATTATTTGTAAGATTATTTTATAAGAAAATTTGAAATGTTAGCTTATTTGTTTTTTTTTTTTTTAATATTAATTAGTCGAGCATTTTTTTACTAAAAAATAAGTATTTTTTTTTGCCTTATTTTTGAAACAAAAACATCATCAATAATACTTCATCATTTTTTAACATTAACTTTTAAAATTTTAATTATATGTTTGGAAACCAAGTATGAAACTCTAATTTCTATCCCTTATCATCATTTATCATTTGCTAGTTGATTTAAATATCCTATATAGATACTTTAATAGATCTTTTCTACTTAACAATTTATAAAAAATTATGCTAGATAAAAAAAAATAATAATAAAAGGATTATATTTCGGTTTTATGTCATTACGTTATTAAAATAGAATACATAATGCGAAGAGCATGACATCAATAAAGAAGAAGTGTGACATACTTAGACACTGTATCACGTGATTGCAAACAGAGAGAGAAAGAGAATAATTCCAATAGAAAATGAAAGAATATTATATAATAATACATGATTAATTTAGATAGTGTATAAAGTGTTGTCTGCTTCACAGGCGTATATCTGTGGGACATGCTCGTACATTTCTATTATATTAAATTTTATATTCTTGCATATTCTTATATTCTTGTGAAATTAAAATATTATTAAAATATTTTTATTTTAATCTTATTAACTAAAGAATAATAAATAGAAAGTGGATTGAATTAATTTATTCAATAATCTATTCTATATTTTATTAAATTTAAAGAAAACGATTTTTAATAATTTCTAGTCTTTTGTAATAGTTTTTGTTAGTAATTAAACAGATAAGGAGTAGTTATATTTTACTTGTTCCATTTAATACAATATTGTTTTAAAAAAAATAAATAATCATACTAAAATCTTATACGATGGTGGGGTGAAAAGTTTCCGGCCTGACAAAGAAAAACGATATTTTTCAATTTTTTATTTTTCAACATAATCTTCATCAACACTGATACATTTCTCATAAGTTAATTTAATTAATTAAATAAATAATTAAATAATTAATTTAATTTAAGTCACATGAACAGTTATGAATCGACGCAAAAATTCGTTTGGAATACCCATACAGCGCCAAATTGTGGGTAGAAATAGTATTTCGAAGCAGTTTTTGGTCTAACGTTAGTAAACGCGGCACCCACGTTGCACACAACTTTCCATGTTCAAATGGTTGTGCAAAATATTTCGCACACGTTCAGCTGAAATCGTACAGATCTCAGCTATCTTGAATGTTGAAAAATAAAGCAAAATAAAAAAAATTAATCAATTAGAATTTGTTATTCCTCATTTTTCTATTATAATTATAAATTTAATAAATTTAAAATAAATTACAATTATTACTTTTAATAAATCAATGATGAATATAAATATATATATTATATATATTTTCTTTACTTTATTATAAGTAAAATTAAATTTGATAATAAATTTTGATAATAATTCCTGTATCCATTTATTATTCATTTTATTTAGTGTTCATTCAATATTTAAAACAAAATTAGTTTATTTATCTTATCTTATTATACTAGCAAAAATTGTAGGTTTGTATATATATTTGAGATATTTTATTAGGATTTTTTTAAAATTTAAATTTAAAATATTTTGAAATTTTTACTTTGTTTTTAAATTTAATTCCGAAATAAGATTAAACATATTTTTTAATAATATTTTAGAATCAAATTATGAAATATATTTATCATTCCTCAACCAAAAACAAAAATATTCATGAAATTAGCAACATAAAAATATATATCAACAATTATAAATGAAAAAACTAAATATTATTTCTTATATTTAAAGGGGCATTTTGAGTGAACATACTTTTATAAAATGTGGGTTTTGATATTGATTGATATTTTCTTTATACAAATACGGCTTGGTAGTTTAAAATATATATATATTATTTCAAAATTTATGTTATTACAGTCTGGCAAATATTGTAATTATAAGGTAAACCCGATGGATATGACGCACAATTCGGGTTTTTGCAAAATCTCAAACTCAAATATGACATGATTATTGGTGTTAATGGAACCTATAACTATTATGTATTCATAACATAAATTACAGCTTTATTTTTAAAATAAAAACTACTAAAATTCACAAAAATAAAAAAGTCAATTTTTGTGGAATATTCCTAACAAGGGTGGGGGATATTGATTACGGGAAATTTAATTTTAGTATTATAAATAAAAAGAAAAACAATATATATTTTAATAATTTTTTTTTGACATTTGCTGCAATGAATATTAATAATTTTGTATTCATTGTGTTGAACATGTATTAAAATTACAATAAAAGAAATTGATTGATATTTTCAATGTATAAATACAGAAGTGAGATTATAAGATTAAAAATAGTAGAAAGGATGATATTCATTATAAACTCTCCAACGGATTTATTAATATTCCCACTCAAACGCAATATTCACAGTTCATAAGGAATATTTTTTTTTTAAATTACCGAGCGGCGCTAATTCAATTAATTGTGATATGATTCCATTACTATTTGCAACGTTACACACTAGTCATTTTAATATATGGAACTATGATAAATGTTATTTATAAAGTTTAATAAAAATTTCGATATTCATATAGAAAATTAGTAATGGTTATTAAAAATTTATTCAAATTTTATATAATATTTATTCAATTTGAAAAATTTAATTATTATGTAATAACATTAAAAGGAAAAAATAAACTTTTTTATTTATTTTTTTTATTTATGAAATATTAATAAAATTAAATTAATGTGGTGTAATAAGCAAAACAGTTTTTTTTTACTTTCATTTAAACAAATATCTATTGATTTATAGCTTTCTATTTATATAAATAAAAGTCAATTAATGATAATTTCAAATTAGAAATTTTAAATTTCATTTTTTTAACAAAAATAAATAAATGATATTTGTTTTTAATATATTTTTATAATTTACTCATAGAAATCAAAATAAAAGTAATAACAATTTTGTTTTTTTTTTATTTCTAAATAATATAATTTTGGGTTATTTTTTATGAAAAATTGTTATATCAATTAAATTAAATGTAGGAGTTTTAATAACCAAATATTTACCATTCATTCATTTCGAAAGATTCAATGATATCAATTTTATCTTCTAGATACAAAATAAATAAATAAATAAATAATAAATAATAAATTTAAAAGAATATAGTATCTTTACTATCTCGGCAGATGTTTTGATTTTTTTCCTCTAATGTGACCGTAAAAATAAAGATATATGTTTAATAGTTTTTCACATATTTAAAAATTGTATAAAACTGCTATATATAGAATTTCAGCTTGATTGAATCGCTGAAAGTACCAGAATTAATTAACGCCCCCGCACGTGTCGTGGTGCTATCAACAAAGAGCCAAACACGCGCTAAATATTATTTATTAATTTTAATTTATAATTTTTAATTAATTAAATTAAAATTAAATATAATATATTATGTTATTTAATCCAATTCAAATTGCGAGATAGTCGAGTGGAGACACTCCAGCTTATTTTTCTTAATTTAAAATAGGAATATTAATAATAAAAAAAAACGCTGGATAGCGCTTCCTTAAATACAAAATATTTTATAAATAAAATAGAATTAAACACATTTATTTTAATAATATTTTGTAATAAAATTACAAAATATATATATATCCACAAGTCATACTTTTCTGTCTTTCGGTGCATTAATATGCACGTTTAAGAACTGTTTATGATTATTTTGTCGGTTATTTATTTTAAATAATGATCTTAATCTAAAATATTCATAGTTAATAAGGAATTTTTTTTAAAGTACCGAGCCGCGGCTCGGTGAACCAGGTACTATATAGTATATATTATAGATAGATAAATATATACAATATGAAAAATATAAATTAAATTAAATTACGTTTTTAGAATTGAAAAATTCTACACCCATTCCTATGATTATTTACTTTTTCCATAAAATCAAATAAATTGCTTACTATAAATTGTATTTTTATATTTATAGATTACGATTAAGTACATATATATTGTACATACATAGATATAGAGAAATAATTTTTTTTTTCATGTTGACATTTTTATGCTAAAAGAATTTTTGTTAGTTCGATGTTTCTTTTATGTCGGTATTTAACGATATGAGTGAGGATGCTCACCTCATGAAAATACTCGTTATTAAAATATTTGCCGCCTATCCATTTTAGACACACAGTTATGTTAAGAAAATTTATTAAAATTCCTTAGAACATCCATGAAGATTTTCCCCCTCAAGCGATTCATGTCCAAGACATTCCAAACTGCACAACGATTTCAAAAAAAAAAAAAAAAAAAACAAAAAAAAAAAAAACAAATGTTCTTTGTTCAGTTGCATTTCATGAGGTGTGATTAGAAAAAAAAAACTATTGCATTTCTACTCTGACTTTTGTACGTCCTACGCAAGGACAACGCCTATCAAGCCGATTATATCAATGAGGTGTCCTATGATCAGTAGAACGGGTTCTCTCAACCTTTACCTTGATTTTCTTGATCGGAGGCGCTACTTTTTATCAAGTAGCTATTCCCCAATGTTGATCCCGGATGCTGGGTTGACTCCGTCCCATAGACCCCAGCTAGAGAAATTCCCTTGCCAGGCCCGGGACTTGAACCCGGGACCATGTGAATGTGAGGCAGCGAGGCTAGCCTCTCACCCAATGGCGTCTTTTGCATTTCTACTAATCATCTAAAAATAAATAATTTGGCACACAAATTTTTTAGATTTGATGTTATCTTTCAAATGTCAGTTTGTCTTAAGAAGAAACCGCGTTTACGCATTAATAATTAAAAAAAAAAGGATTGTATGATTGATTGCTACTCTATGGGCATAAATAAAACCAGAAAACTAGTTTTTCTTTTCGCTTTCCTTTCATGGTATTTGAAAAACGTTGCGATTGACGAGTTCTTCTTGTTCCTGTGGCGCCAGGCAGCCTCCCCTGATCTCTGTAATTGCCAGCGATTCAACCTTCCCCATTTATGGCACTAATATCTAATAAATATATATATACGATATAAAACAACATAAAAGCAACAAAGGCAGGCCATTAGCATGTAGTATCCATAATAGGGAGGGTGGTTTTTGCATTCATGTGTCGTTAGCGCCACTGCTAATGAGACGCGACAGGTTTCTATCATTTACCATGACGGTCCAGTAACAAATACAATAGAGCCCTGTCCCTTTTATTATTTCCCATAAAATAGAAAGGGTTTCGGAAAATATTATCTTTCCCTGATACGTGACAAGCACTCAGCGATGTACTGGAATAAAAATAAAAAAACATAAGACAATAACAATTTCTAGAAATGCATCAATTATCATGAAAAAATAAAACAAATCAATAATTCCATTCGATGATGATTGCATATTACGAGTTGAATTTTTTCTTTATATATCTTATTAGATAAAAAATTGAGTAATTAGAAAAAAATAAAAGCTGGAGTGTCTCCACTCGACTATCTCGCAGTTGAATTGGATTAAATAACATAATATATTATATTTAAATTAAATTTAATTAATTATAAATTATAAATTAAAATTAATAAATAATATTTATTAAATCAGTGCATGTTTAGCTCTTTGTTGATGGCACCACGTCACGTGCTGGCGCGTGATTTGCAGTGTTAAAAAATTAATTCTGGTACTTTCAGCGTAATCTTGTCTACATACATATACACATAGACGCACACAGAGACATTTTTCTCAACTTTAGTGAAAATGATTCAGGAACCTTCAAAACGTATAAAAACATCAAAATCTCTACATCGAAAATTTTCCTGATCGCAATAATATCTCTGGCAAGATAAAAAAAACTAACAAAGATGATTTTTCCCAAGGTTGAAACCTATTCAGATTGATTTTTTTTTATAAATATTATCTATGGTGTAAATTTCAAAAAATTTCAAAAAATAAAGTATATATATATTAATTAATGTGATTGTAGTTTATAGAATAAATTTATAATTTTATTCTTATTTTTTTATTTTGTTAATTTAATAATTTTTTATGATTAATGAAAACCAATATTAAAATAATTTATTCTAATTTAGAGTTTTATTTTACTTTTGTTTTGTTTTCAATTAGAGTATTATAATATTATCCACCATTTGATTAACCTCGGACAACTTAATAACATTTTAAATAAGAATGAATTGTAAATTTTGTAAAAAAAAAAAAATTTAAAATTGTTATAATTAAGTAAATGTTTTAATATTATTGATGTAAATATATTAATGTCGGTCGCTTGTAAATTTTTCAAAACAAAAATAAAAAATAAATAATTCAATTAAGAACAAGATCAAAAAAATAGTCATTAAGTAAATAAAATTCCTTGATATGTTAATAAAAGATTCATCAAATTATAGTATATAATAAACCCCTAAAAAAAATCTTTTCATTTGCCTCCACTGATAAAGAAAGGTTCACTAATTAAATGTTAAAGTAACGAAAGCAACAACGTTTGAGTTGATGACTTTATAGATAAAAAAAAATAATCCCAAGGATTCTGATTAAAAATCCATTTTCTGTTAATTAATTTATAATGTATGTGGAGAAATTCAATTTTTACTTTGATGTTCGAGGTTAGTTCCATTTTCAGATGAACCCTTTTGGGTGAGAATCTATCAAGACAGCCCTAAAGGGTCTTCCAGGTGGTCTGAATTCCAATTCATCAACATGCATCAGTAAACACGAGCCCACAGAATAAGCTATAATCTTAAATGTTATATAAAAAAACATCAACTGTCCATCAGATATTCTTGAGCTATAATAAATATATCTTTAAGAAAATGACTTAATTAAAAATACCCATAATAAATTTAAATATCTATTATTTTATAGTCACAATGAAACAAACCACACGTAGGATAAAAGGATATGCATTTGAAAGGAGAGTGGTTGGGATTTTGATTTTTTAATCATAGGGGAAAAAAGATTAAAATAAATTTTAAAATATTTTTAATTTATGTGTAATTTACCTAAAAAAAAATATTAAGAAAAATAAAATCGTAACTTCTAATATTAGAAATCAAAAAAAGTTAATGGCAAAAATTATTTTTCTTATCTTAATTAAAAGTGACAAAAGATTCTATGAACAAATTGAAAATTTTATTAGATAACTACGTAAATTAAAAATAAGCTGGAGTGTCTCCACTCGACTATCTCGCAATTTGAATTCAATTAAATAACATAATATATTATAATTAAATTAAATTTAATTAATTATAAATCATAAATTAAAATTGACAAATCATATTTATTAAACCGGCGAATGTTTGGCTCTTTGTTGATAGCACCACGACACGTGCGGGGGCGTGAGATTTGCAGTGTTAAAAAATTAATTCTGGTACTTTCAGCGATTCAAACAAGCTGAAATTCTATATATAGCAGTTTTATACAATTTTTAATCATGTGAAAAATTATCAAACATATATCTTTATTTTTACGGTCACTTTAGAGGAAAAAAATCAAAACGTTGTAGGTAATGACCCTCTTCCAGTTGAGCTACATTTCTCAAAAGTTATTAGATACGAATTTTGAATAATGCCCGTATACCAAATTTCATTATTCTTGTTCAAACCGTTTTTGCTTAATCTTGTCTACATACATACATACACACACACACACACACACACAGACAGACATTTATCTCAACCTTAGTGAAAATGATTCAGGAACCTTCAAAACGTATAAAAACATCAAAATCTCAACATCAAAATTTTTCGTGATCGCAATACTCTCTCTGGCGAGATAGTAAAAAAGAAAATGAAAGGGAATTTTGAGGAGGGGAAGAGAGAAAAAAGTGAGATGAAGAAATAACGAAGATTAACCAGATCAACAGATCATTTTTTAAATTTCTTCAAGCGTAATAATAGAAATATTTAAATTTCAATTTTAATTAATTAATTGTAATTTTTGAATGAATTGAACACAGACAATCAGTGAGTCAGTCCACTTACAATGAAAAATTAATAAACAAATAAAACAGAAATTTTAACGAATGAAATTATATTTAATAAATATAATAATAAATAAATTAATTAAGTTAATTTAATTTTTTTTCCTATTTATTTGTATTCAAATTATTAATTTTAATTAAAATAAATTATCAATGGATTGAATTAATAGTAGTAGTAGTAGTATGTAGTATGTAGTAAGCAGTTATGATCCCAATCTGATTAAATAAACAAAAATCAAAATCAATGAGAGTTACATCATTGAAAAAATAAATAAATAAAAAAATAAAAAAACCTGAACCTGGAATGTCGAGGCTATGTTTGTTGTTAACTGGAATGACAACCAACGACTAGATTAATATTATACTTGAATTTTATACATACGATATGTATTTACTTCAACGTCATTCAAAGCCTCAATTAATACACAAAACAAAATTCAATTTAATGTCAATTTTGAAGGAAATTACAAATTTTCACTTTTAAATTAAGTATTGTTAATTAGGACTTTGCTTCAATCCAATCCAATTAAAAAAATCCATCCATTCATTTTAAAAAGATTTAATGTGTAAAACAAATTTTAATTAATATTATTACTAGTAGTAGTTGAAATCTATAACAATTTCTATCTAAATGAATTAAATTCATTCATTTATACATAAAAATAATTTCTCAAAAATATTTATTTTGGGTAAAAATATTAATGCACTTAATTTAATTGCATTTGAGAAAATAGAAAATTAGAATAATATATAATTTTATCTAAAATTCATTTTATCTGAAATAAATCTTTATATTATCAAATACATAAATAAAATAAATAATAAAATAATAATATAAAAATATCTAAGCAAAAATACCTTAACCTTTTTTTTATTTTTCATCATTCGAAATATTGCTAAGAGTATATTAAAAAAAACAACGTTTTTCTATTGGATATTAAATTGAAGTACATTATTTGGTAATTGTTTACAACCGGATATCTTCAGGGATCTGGATTAAACTTTACCAGTAGATTTCTTGTGTTTAATTCTAAAGAAACTTTCCCTATACAATATTTCTCGGTCTCTTCTAATTTACGAGATAAAAATTATTCAATTGGTCAGCAGAGGGCTTCACTAATTAATGGATTTTTTTTCAGCTCGGTTTGGATATAGGAAAATGAAAAAAAATAATTAATTAAATAATTATGCTATATCTAAACCGAACCGAAAATTAGTGAATAAGTGAATAATTAGTGAATTAGTCAATAAAACATTATTAAATAGCTACTCATTGATAACTATTGTAGTTTATATGCCAAACCTTAATAATTTTTATCTCGGAAACAAGAAGCGACCGAGAAATATTGTATGAGGAAAGTTTCTTTGGATTTAAACAATTACCTACTTAATAAATATAAAAGAAAATGAAAAATTCCTTTTTTTTCTTTTTCTTATATTCTCCAATATTTAGTCTTAATATTATTTGTTGTTTTTTATTTTTATTTTACATTACTCTTTTAATTTATTTATTTATTGATTTATTTTTTCTCTTTTTTTTCATTTCAATTCTCCACCATATTCGCTTGGAGATCCATTTTAATCTCTATTTTGACATTCAAGAAGCGTTGGAAATGCATCGATCACTTAGAATCTCTCATGCTGTTCCTGACTGGTATAGACAGACGGACATATTTTCTCCCCTCCCCTCCCCCAAAACCAACCCACCTGGACAGCTACAAAAGAAATTTATTTTTCCTTCTCGCTCTAATATGTAAAGAACGAGAGGAAATGCAATTGTAATTTCCGGTCCATAATAGGAAATAAAACACCAACGTGGTCAAAATTAATTAGTATATTTGTAATATTTGCCTCTGTATTAGAATTATATTTTATTAATTATATTTTATTCTAAACACTTAACTCTATAATTTGAATTCATATCTGCACATTCATTTTTACTATCTCGCCAGAGATAGTATTGCGATCACGAAAATGTTCGATGTCGAGATTTTGATGTTTTTATACGTTTTGAAGGTTCCTGAATCATTTTCACTAAGGTTGAGAAAAATGTCTCTGTGTGTGTGTCTGTATGTGTGTATGTATGTAGACAAGATTACGCAAAAACGGTTTGAGCTAAAATAATGAAATTTGGTACATGGGCATTATTCAAAATTCGTAGTTTTCTATCAACTTTTGAGAAATGTAGCTCAACTGGAAGAAGGTCATTACCTACAACGTTTCGATTTTTTTATCCTCTAAAGTGACCTTAAAAATAAAGAATATGTATGATAGTTTTTCACATGATTAAAAATTGTATAAAACTGCTATATATAGAATTTCAGCTTGATTGAATCGCTGAAAGTACCAGAATTAATTTTTTAACACTCCAAATCACGCGCCAACACGTGATGTGGTGCCATCAACAAAGAGCTAAACATTCGCTGGTTTAATAAATAATATTTATTAATTTTAATTTATAATTAATTAAATTTAATTTAAATATAATATATTATGTTATTTAATCCAATCAAATTGCGAGATAGTCGAGTGGAGACACTCCAGCTTATTTTTTTTTTTAATTACTAAATTACAAATCTTCATTTTCTTTCTGGTTGCTTCTTATTTTTTCAAATCCGGAAACCGGAAGTGGTAGTATTAGCGATCGACAATAGGAAGGGAAGGGTTATTTTCATACCAAATTTCACACGAGGAGATTTTTTACATATCATCACGAATCATTCACTTTGCATTGGTTTTATACTCGAGAAAAATCATCTTTATTATTTTTTTCTTAATTAAAATTATATGAGGTCATCCAGCCATTCATGACGTCACAGCCTGGTCTTACATATATATTATAAATAAAATAAAGTTAAAAATATTTATGTTATATCCATATCTGTTTTTTATTACATTAATAGATATATTACAATTATTTGATATTGTTTTTGTAGCTGGAAATTAATTTATTTCAAACCGTCGCACAGTGGTCTGAAACGCCCAAATAGCTGGCCAAAAATGAAGATGTTGGTGAAACAGCTTGAAATTTTGTAGGCAATAGTTTTGAGAGTCAGGAAATTTAAATTTGACAAAAAAAAATGGCGAATTCAAAATGGCGGACAGATTTTTAGAAAAGTGACGTCAGATTCGCAATTGTATGTTCTCTGGGATTTTTTGAGCCGAAAATTTCGAAATTGAAGTTAGATTGTACGAAAAAAAATGATAAATTTCAAATGATGTGTTGATTTTTCAAAAAATGACGTCATGCAGAGAAAAAGGAGAACAACTATATTATGCATCTAAAATAGGCGACGGAATTCGAGAAAAGGTGAGCTGTTACATTGATTTTACTTCAAATATCTTTCCTTCTTTTGAAAAGTAACAGGTGCACCTTAACGAGATATTAATCGCGCTAACCTGCAGGTACCTGTGGGTCCCATAGGCCCTAGTCTGTTGACATTCGCGCGCTCGGAAAAAAATTCATAGGAACAAATGGGGCAAAAAGGAGCAATTTTTTCTTCATGATTCTTTATCTATAGACCTTTATCTTTATGATTCAAATGAGATTGTCACCAATGGTCACCAATGTAAAAAATGCGGAATGTTTTTTGAAAAGTTTTTCGTCAGGTTACATTTTCTGACACAAGCGGTTTAAATCAGCCAATATCAATATAATACATGCATTTCTAGCAAACAAAATAAAAAAGTCCATGTACGTACCTCCAGCAACAGTTTCCATGTCGCAAGTTGCAAATGAAACTTTTCTATGAAACGAAACACCAATTTTGACTGAGCTCGAATTTCAGACGTTTTGGGAAATCTCGTGAGAAAGTAAAAACAGCTGACTTTGAGATGTTCGGAAAACTCGTAGAGTCATGGTAGTGCTCTACATTTTCAGCTTTTCGTACATAAATATGTCTTCAACAAAATACCATAAACGATATGCAAAAAAAAAATTTTTCAATTTTCGATTTTTGGCCAGCTTTTTTGGCGTTTCATACCACTGTGCGTCGGTCGGTTCGGACCTGGCCACAGGTCAACTTATTTTTTATTTTTTTTTATTGTTATAGTAATAATCTTATATTCAATTAACTTAAAAGATTTAATATTAAACAATGCTTAAAATAAAAATAAACAAAAAATTTGATAATTTAAGAGAGATAGATAGACATTTTTTTTAAAAAAAAATAAAACAAAATATGTAATTATAATAGGTATTAAAATAAAAATAAAATTTAATTTATTTTGCTTACATAGAATCTTATATATTTGATTTAACAAAAAAAAAAAAAATTAAAAAAAGAATAGAGATTTAAATAAATTTTTGAATTCTTATAAGTAGTTAGTTATTAAAAAAAAAAAAAAAAAAAAGGTGTTAACGTCCAATTCGTTTGTTTATTCTTCTTTGCTTTGTTCTGAGCGATGGTCGTTTGTCTTTGTTGATTTAAGCTGCTTATTTAGTGAATCCAAGAAGGTATTTTTTAAATTCATTTCAACTAAACTGCCAACTAAAAAATAAAAAAAACAAAACAAAACAAAACAATAGGCAAATTAATAATTCATAATAAGCTCATAAATCAACTCGAATTTCTTTCTCGCAGTTTGTAACTATTATTTTTTTTTCTCTCTTCTTTTATTTCTTTTATTTAAATTGCTTATCTCTCTCCCTCTCTCTTTTCGTAAAAAAAAAAATAAGTTGACCTGTGGCCAGGCACAGAACCGACCGACGGTTTGTAATAAATTAATTTGCAGGTTCAGAAACAATTTCAAATAATTAATGCAATAAAAAACAGATATGGATATAATATAAATATTTTGAATTTTATTTTATTTATAATTATAAGGAGGCGCTGGCTGTCACGTCATGAAGGGCTGGGTGACGTCATATAATTTTAAATTAAGAAAAAATTAATGAAGATGATTTTTCCCGAGAATAAAACCAATGAAAAGTGCATGATTCATGGAGATATGTAAAAAATCTCCTCATGTAAAATTTGGTGTGAAAATAATCCTTTCCTTCCTATCGTCGATCGGTAATACTACCACTTCCGGTTTCCGGATATACACCAAAAGTTGATCAATTCATCATACTGATGCATTAAGTAAATATACCAAATTTTATTAAAATCAGTTGAGCCGTTCAAGCTGTACACATCTATGCGTACGGACGGACAGACGGACAGACATCATGCTAAAAATACTTTTTTCCTGTTATCAAAATCCATGATTCGTGGAGATATGTAAAAATATCCACATGTAAAATTTGGTGTGAAAACAATACCTTCCTTACTATCGTCGGTCGGTAAAAATAATAAAAAATAGAAAAATTGCAAAATAGAAGATAAAATTAATTTTGTTATTGTCTTTGGATTTGGTTTGACTGTTGGTTAGTTAACTGTTGTTTACTATTAATAAATAAGTAATAGGTATATATTTACTTGATAAGAGAGGAGAAGAGAAGAAATGCCAATGATAATACCAAAAATGAAAAGAGAAGCCGATCGCTTTCAAAGAATCGAAAAGGGGTTTTAACCTCTGACCTCGGGAGTCTGATGTCAAAAAAAGGGCCGCCCACGATGGAATTGCCAAATCTTTTCTCGGGAAAACAAAAAAAAAAAAGAGCCCCGCGGTGGTTTGTAATTAAACCCAGACTATGTTTGGATGTCAGTTTCTACAACTTATGCATCGCTTGTGTGTATGTTTAGGAATTTATTAAGCAGCATTTCCCTCTCTCTTTCTCTCTCTCAATGTCTTGCATTAAACAATTCGAGGTTTGAATTCCGGTCATTAACATTCAAATGAGTTATTTTTTTTTTTGTTTTTTTTTCTTGTTCAGTTGTCCCTCTTCTCCATCCCTTTTAGATCCGCCCGATTCATTGTAGCTCCCAATTTTTTTTAATTACTCCCCTATTATCATTAACCAAAGAGGTGAAAGTGTTCTTTCATTTAAAGACCTATTCTTCATCAGATGAACAAAAGAAAGAAAAACAAAAATAAAATTGACAAATTATTTATAGTTTTTGTTGGTTGACTTCCAAGAAATGGACCAGCATTTCATTCATTCATGATTTAATTATCAGAAGATGTAAAAAATAATACAAAATACAAAATATCATTTATAAATCATGAATTTAATATATATATTATCAAAATATTTTATTTTAATTTCACTTACAATTATATATATAAATATATATATGGGTATATCTTATCTTATTATACTAGCAAAAATTGTATATACACGAGGGGGCAATTCACAAAGTAGGTTACGTTTTTTGAATTAAGACAAAACTAGTACAGGAAAATGTTTTTTATTATATACATTTGATAGAGCAACTAAAATACTATTTTTCTACATAAACGCCAAAAAAGTTGGGACATTTATCGTAGCGATGAACGAGCTTCGAAATTCCTTCCTCATAGAAATCCGCCGCCTGAGTGTGGTACCCACCTGGCACAAAACAGCCTAACTTTTGAGAAACAATTTCGTACAATAAAGTGCGTGAAATTTGCGGAAAACTGAAGGAAAGTTCGGTTATGGTGAAACGTCGGTTTCCTCTAATTTTTTCATTGACCTTTTCCACCAGTTCATTTTTTTTTCACCGTCGTTTCACCATAACCGAACTTTCCTTCAGTTTTCCGCAAATTTCAATTTCAGTCATTCAAGTGATAGTATCACTTCCTAGCATTCCCAGATTTTTTTTTTTAATTGTACCTATTTTAATTAATTATAATTACCCCAATTTATATTTATTACGATCTGTTCCAATTTTTTAAATATTGTTGAGAAACTTAAACAAATCATTCTTTCAATTTTAACCAGTTAACTCGAGTTACCTAACTCGAGTTCAAGTCGAGTTACGTGAATTTCAACTCGAGTTAAATCGAGTTATGTTTTTCCCGAGTTGGCATATCACTAGGTTATTCTCCATTCATTTATAAGAAAGATGTTCCTATATAGAAGTTAGTAGATATTCGTATAATACTCGTATATAATTGACTTTATTATATAATTTTTAAAAATAAAAAAAAATGTCTTATTCATCCAATTTTTATTAATAATATAGACTTATAGACTTTCTCGATTGGTTCAATGTCCTCAATCATTGACTTCTTCAAAACCCAAAGGATCATCCAAATATCCCTAATCACTTGTTTGAAGAATCAAAAGCGAGCTTATTTGGCTGTAAAAAAAAATCTTTATCTAAAATCTCGAAAATTCCCTCCCTAAACTTAAACGATAAACGATAAACGATTCAAGCAACCAACTAATGATGAATGTATTCTTGGTAGTTTGGAACATAGTAGACAGGATTAAGGCCTGGCCATCTCCCCAGGCTAAATTATATTGGTCAATACGAAAATATTCACAGTGTAAATCGTCCTAACTCGTATTAACACCAACGCAAATATCTACATCCCACTAGACACTAGACACTAGTCTAAGAAATAAAAAAATCTACTCTATTTCATAATATCTATCTTCTTATAGTCATATTCATAATAATATAAAAAGTTTATCGATGAAAGATCTCAATTATAGTATTAAAGATTTGAATTTTTCAGATATTAAATTAAAAAAAATAACAACCTTGATTCTTTTTCTCTTTTAAAAGAAACCTACACAAAATAATAATTTCCTATTTTCGGATATTGTTCGATTAAAAGATGATGATCATTTTTTTTTAAATTTTTAATATCGATAAAGTTTCTATGAACAAATTTATTTAAACGAGGTTTGTTCAAAAGAAAAGGTGAATTTTTAATTACATATTTTTAAAAGTATTTATTTATTCATCAATACCCATTTTGTCCCCTTAAAAGTAATTCCCCTCAGATATAATGCACTTATGCCAGCGCTTCTTTCAATCGTCGAAGCACTTTTGAAATGCTCTTTTCAGTATGGCCATCAGCTCGTTCTTCGATTCCGACTTTATCTCATCAATTGTGGTAAAACGCTTTCTTTTCATTAATCTCTTCAGTTTTGGGAATAGAGAAAAATCGCAGGGAGCAAAATCTGGTGAATACGGTGGTTGAGGCATGATTACGATGGTGTTTTTGGCCAAAAAATCACGAATAAGCAATGATGTGTGAGGTGGTCCATTATCGTGATGCAGAATTCATGATTTGTTTTTCCACAATTCCGATCGACAAAAAAAAACAAACAAACAAACTAATCCAAAATGTTTGATAATGACAACATATGAGAAAAAAATATTAACCCACATAACAATATTTTATTAATATTTATCAAATCATTCAAAATTAATCTTATCTCTATCCATCTAATATAAATTATAATATTTATTATTTATGATTTTAAAAATTTCAGTGTTTTAAATAGTTATGAGTAATGAGTAGATAAAAAAAGAATTACCATTAAAATAAATATAAAATAACTATGTGAAAGGGCGCGGGAGAGATATGTATTGAAAAACACAAAGAGGGAATTTGGAAAAATACCTATAATCTAATGTCTGAAAGAGAACACCGGAGATTTACAAGTAAAAAGGATCCGCCGCGTGGAAATAATAATGAAAGAGAAAGTTAAAAAGGTAATATAATACAATAAACTTTCAACTTTAAAATGATTAAATAATAAATGAAATAAGCTGGAGTGTCTCCACTCGACGATCTCGCAATTTGAATTGGTTTAAATAACATATATTATATGTAAATTAAATTTATTTAATTATAAATTAAAATTAATAAATAATATTTATTAAACCGGCACATGTTTGGCCCTTTGTTGATGTCACCACGTCACGTGTTGGCGCGTGAGATTTGCAGTGTTAAAAAATTAATTCTGATACTTTCAGCGATTCAATCTAGCTGAAATTCTATATATAGCAGTTTTATACAATTTTTAATCATGTGAACATATATCTTTATTTTTACGGTTATTTTTGAGGAAAAAAAATCAAAACGTTGTAGGTAATGACCTTCTTGCAGTTGAGCTACTTTTCTCAAAAGTTGAGAGAAAACTACGAATTTTGAATAATCTCCATATACCAAATTTCATGATTCTAGCTCAAACCGTTTTTGAGTAATCTTGTCTACATACACACATAGACACAGACATTTTTCTCAACCTTGGTGAAAATGTTTAAGGAACCTTTAAAATGTATAAAAACATCAAAATCTCGCAATCGGAATTTTTCGTTATCGCAATACTATCTCTGGCGATTTACTAAAAATAGATATGTAGTTATTTGGTTATTTATAGTTTTTTTTTTTGTTTAAAATTGAAGATAGAAATAAACATTTGGAAATTTTCAAATGAGGATTAATTAAAATGTATTCTTCTACTATTAATATTACAATAATATTACTCCGATCTACTTCCTTCTTAGTATGAAAAACTTTTTAGTAGATTGAATTTTTGTACAATTTGATTTGGCTGGTGGCCGCCTGTTTTGTTTGTTCACAAGCTTGTTCACAGTGTTCCTTGAACATGGTTCTCCCCTTCATCATTTGCTAAAAAGACAAATGATTTTCGTTCCACACGATTAGCCACTCAACTGGAATTTAGTGCAATTGCTTGGAGAGCATCTTGATTTTAAATTCCCCCATGGAGTCAGCTCCAGCTTTTCACTTCTGGAACATAAATTAAGATGTAATCGAATCTTTCTTTCTCTCTCTCCTTCCCTTTCTCTGGTTCTATGTCTATATATCTTGCTACTGGATCACAAATGGATTCAAACCCAATCGGTTACAAAAGCGTTAATCGGATCAAATGAAATGAATTACCTCTGACTTCTGGCACCATCCTCCACTCCACATTGAAAAGCTCTTTCAAGGGATGCTGCCCTAATTCGAATAACGGACCGATATCACATAATACATTATTAATATCACTTTGACTTGACAGTTTTCTTACTACATTCGAATCAAAAAAAAAATATTTATTTTTTCATATTACTATCTAATATATATATCTAAATATATATATATATATACGAGGGTGGGGTGAAAGTTTCCGACCTAACCAAAAAAAAAACGATGTTTTTAAATTTTTTTTTATTGCTTTATTTTTCAACATTCAAGATAGCTGAGACCTGTACGATGTCAGCTGAACGTGTGCGAAATTTTTTGCACAATCATTTGAATATGGAAAGCTGTGTGCAACGTGGGTGCCGCGTTTGCTAACGTTAGACCAAAAACTGCTTCGAAAAACCATTTCTATCGACAATTTGGCGCTGTAGGCGTAATCCAAAAGAATTTTTGCGTGGATTCATAACTGTTGATGAGACTTAAATTAAATTAAATTAATTAATTAATTTAATTAATTAGAGCACCGTTATGAGAAATGTATCAGTGTTGATGGAGATTATGTTGAAAAATAAAGCAAAAAAAATAATTTAAAAACAACGTTTTTCTTGGTCAGGCCGTAAACTTTTCACCCTACCCTCGTATATATAGGTATATAGAGATGAGAATAAAATTATTAAATTATAAACTGTAATGTAACTGAAATGTATTTTTGGAATTTTACAATTTAATCATATTAAAAAAAGATTGCATTTTCACTTTAAATTTTTCTACACTTTCAAATTCTATTTTTTTAATTTAAATTTTTATATAATGACTATATATTTTTCTCTTCTTATTATCGTCTATTATCAATTTCAAATCCTTTTTTTTTCCTAATTTTTCTATGCTATCTTCAATTGAATTTGCCAAGATTCCTCTATGGAAGTGATTCTCAACCACTCTGCCGCGAGATTATTAAAAGTGTGCCGCCAAATTATTACAAATGTAGAGGCTCTTAAACATTTCTGACTTTTTTAAATTTTTTCAATATGCTTCTGAAAAAAAAGTAAACCGTTTTTGGGACCACTTTTTACTATCTCGCCAGAGATAGTATTGCGATCACGAAAATTTTCGATGTTGAGATTTTGATGTTTTTATACGTTTTGAAGGTTCCTGAATCATTTTCACTAAGGTTGAGAAAAATGTCTGTGTGTGTGTGTGTGTGTGTGTATGTGTGTGTGTGTGTATGTGTGTGTGTGTGTATGTGTGTGTGTATGTATGTAGGCAAGATTACGCAAAAACGGTTTGAGCTAGAATGATGAAATTTGGTACATGGACATTATTCAAAATTCATAGTTTTCTATCAACTTTTGAGAAATGTAGCTCAACCGGAAGAGGGTCATTACCTACAACGTTTTGATTTTTTTTCCTCTAAAGTGACCGTAAAAATAAAGATATATGTTTGATAATTTTTCACATGATTAATAATTGTATAAAACTGCTATATATAGAATTTCAGCTTGATTGATTCGCTGAAATTACCAGAATTAATTTTTTACCACTGCAAATCTCACGCGCCAACACGTGACGTGGTGCCATCAACAAAAAGCCAAACATGCGCTGGTTTAATATTTATTATTTATTATTTATAATTTATAATTAATTAAATTTAATTTAAATATAATATATTATTGTAGGGAATTTCGTTGTCTAGGGGTTGTTTAGCAAAAAATATCTGTTTTGTTTAAATGGTTGCAAAAATATCGTTTTATTGAATAAAGATGAACAAGATAAAAATAGTGTAAAAATAAATGAAATCGTAACTTCTTCGTTTCTTGAATACTTCTGGCGATGTACAAAAGACTGAATAAACTCTTGACTGTAAACTGTCGACTGTAAAACTGATAAACTTAAACTTAAACTGAAACTGTACAACTATAAACTGGAATCGTGCCGGTGTCCCTTTTAAAAGGAAGTCCAAACAGCTGGAACTCGGTTTCTATTGGTCGGTGGCGTGGAGTGGGAGAATGGCGGCGACGGTGATGGTAGCGCATGGTGGGGGGGCGGCGACGGCGTCTGGGGCGCTCGCTGCTTGGAGCGGCGTTGAGAGGAAGCACCAACTCCGATGATATTGTGGTTGAGAATGGCCGACCCTGAGGCAGTAAGATGTGCCAGGCTTTTGATGATTCGGACGGTGATGAGCCAAAAGGCTCCATTCCCACATTCGGCCGTCCTGCGATGTATTCGGCCTCGAATACGTTAATCTTCTTTTCCTTATCTCTCCACTTCGCCTTCGTTTTTCGATATTTATCGATTTTTTTCTTCACGTAAAATAGTATATCTTGTGATTTGGATAAATCATTTATGCCTGTTTCTAAATTTAAATCCACATTAAAATCTTCATTTTCTTTATTTAAAACACTATCTTCAGTTTCAACTTTACTTGCAGTTTGTGTTTTATCATTATCGTTAGAACTTTCTTCTTTAATTTCGTCTAATTTTAAAAAAGCATTTTCTAACTTTAATTTTGTTTCTTTATTTCCTTCATTTGCTTGTTTTTCATAAATCACTTTTGCCAATTTTAAAACTTTCCAGGCGAATTTTAAATTAGTAACGTCATCTTCTTCACTGTCTTTCTCACCATCTTCACTTTCAGGCATTGTTTCATCAAGATAAAAAATTTTATCATTGGGATCAATCTCTTCTTCACGAATTGTTTTATTTCGATCTTCTGAAGTGCTTTCATCCTTATCAACTTCCATTGATTCATCGTCATTTACTTTATCCTCTTCATTAACTTCACTTTCGGTCTTTTTTTCATTATCAGTCGTTAGAGATTCTTTATCTTCATTCTTTTCTTCTTTGACTTCCTGTTTTTCAGTCTCTCCTTTTTTATTAGATTCTTTCTTTTCAGTCTCTTCTTTTTTATCAGATTCTTTCTTATCAGTCCCTTCTATTTTCTCCGATTCTTTCTTTTGAGTTTTTTCTTTTTTATTAGATTCTTTCTTTTCAGTCTCTTCTTTTTTATCAGATTCTTTCTTATCAGTCTCTTCTATTTTCTCCGATTCTTTCTTTTGAGTTTTTTCTTTTTTCTTAGATTCTTTCTTTTCAGTCTCTTCTTTTTTCTTAGATTCTTTCTTTTCAGTCTCTTCTTTTTTATTAGATTCTTTCTTTTCAGTCTCTTCTTTTTTCTTAGATTCTTTCTTTTCAGTCTCTTCTTTTTTATTAGATTCTTTCTTTTCAGTCTCTTCTTTTTTATCAGATTCTTTCTTTTCAGTCTCTTCTTTTTTATCAGATTCTTTCTTATCAGTCTCTTCTTTTTTATTAGATTCTTTCTTTTCAGTCTCTTCTTTCTTATCAGTCTCTTCTTTTTCTTCTTCTTCATCATCTTCGTCCAGTGTACATAACCAAGATAGAATGTTACCTCTGATTAGTTCGTCGCTGTCTTGCTCAGGAAGATTGAGTATATTAGATGTTCGACGTAGTTGCTTACTGGTAAGTTTTTCCTTTAATTCTTCATTTTTCTTTTCGTATTCCTCAGAACCTTCAATAAAGTTGAACCCTTCAAAGTTGAGTAGGGTTTTTCTACTGAGGCGGCATGTTGCGTCACCCGTTATTATCGTTTTTAATCCTTTCAATTCATATGGTTTGGCCTCATTGATGTTTTTTGCGATTTTTGGAAAAAAAAACAAATTCAACATCTTAATATATTTTTATTTCTTTAATCTTTACTGTATTAAATCTTGTATTTTCTTTCTTGCTGATTATTCACAAAAAAATCTTGAAAGTGAATAAGTTTTCAATCTTAAATCTTGTATCTTTTCCTTGACAATTATTCACAAAAATCTTGAGAGTAAATAAATCTTCAATCTTGAATCTTGTATCTTTTCTTTAGAATTATTCACAAAAATCTTGAACGTGAATAAGACTTGAATCTTGAATCTTGTATCTTTGCTTGAAGATTATTCACATAAAATCTTGAGAGTGAACAAGTCTAGGAATCTTCTTTTGCCCGAACGATAAACGAGTTGTTTTCAATCACGGACTGAGCCTCCAATTTGTAGGGAATTTCGTTGTCTAGGGGTTGTTTAGCAAAAAATATCTGTTTTGTTTAAATGGTTGCAAAAATATCGTTTTATTGAATAAAGATGAACAAGATAAAAATAGTGTAAAAATAAATGAAATCGTAACTTCTTCGTTTCTTGAATACTTCTGGCGATGTACAAAAGACTGAATAAACTCTTGACTGTAAACTGTCGACTGTAAAACTGATAAACTTAAACTTAAACTGAAACTGTACAACTATAAACTGGAATCGTGCCGGTGTCCCTTTTAAAAGGAAGTCCAAACAGCTGGAACTCGGTTTCTATTGGTCGGTGGCGTGGAGTGGGAGAATGGCGGCGACGGTGATGGTAGCGCATGGTGGGGGGGCGGCGACGGCGTCTGGGGCGCTCGCTGCTTGGAGCGGCGTTGAGAGGAAGCACCAACTCCGATGATATTGTGGTTGAGAATGGCCGACCCTGAGGCAGTAAGATGTGCCAGGCTTTTGATGATTCGGACGGTGATGAGCCAAAAGGCTCCATTCCCACATTATGTTATTTAATCCAATTCAAATTGCGAGATAGTCGAGTGGAGACACTCCAGCTAATTTCAATCTTGTATACTTTTACACTTATCTTTATCTTTGTATGCCGCCAAATTTTTAAACCGTTAAAATTGTGCCGCGGTAAAAAAAAGGTTGAGAATCACTGCTCTATGGGATATACACACATACATACATATTTACTATAAATCATCTGCATAACCAAATTGTGTACCCAAATTTTTAAAAACATAGATAATTAAATAAATTATGAATTTCCATTATTGGAAATTAATTAAAAAAAAAATATATAACCAGTGTTGTTGTCAAAATTCTCTAATTACAACCTTTCATAATTCGCTTTCTTGATATAAACCTACCTATTATATATATTCATTAATTCTATAATTTATCTCTTGAAAATTCTTAATTTTTCTAAAAGAAAATTTGTAGTAGAGGAAGATAGAAAGAAAAAAAAAGAGTGTCTGTTTTTTGATCTTCCTATACCTTTATTCAACACTAAATTATCGGATCGATTGGTGTTCATGTAAATGGTGCATGGCTTTTGTGTCTGTCGATGAGATTGGATGCGAGTCTTTTCAATCTTCAATCATAGATATCGGCGTAATAAGAGACATCATTTAGTAGGCCTTTGGTTACAATTTTGTACCTTAAAAAAACCCTTGACAGACAATTCTAACAATTCAAAGGGATTAATTTATTACAATTACGTGTTTTTGCCTAACAAAGATTTCGTTAAATGGCTTTTGTCTAGGCAAATACTATTTTCCTAGTCAAATTGTAATGAAATAATAGTTGAAGCTATTTGACAAGGCAAATGCTATTTTCCTAAGATTGTCATTTGCCTTATGACATATGTATATACAATTATTTCATTTTCATAGACAATAATTAAAATTGAATTTACAATAATTACTATCTCGCCAAATTTTTAATGTTGAGATTTTGATGATTTTATACGTTTTGAAGGTTCGTGAATCATTTTCACTAAGGTTGAAAAAAATGTCTGTGTGTGTATGTGTGTATGTATGTAGACAAGATTATGCAAAATAATGAAATTTGGTATACGGGCATTTTCAAAATTCGTAGTTTTCTATCAACTTTTGAGAAATGTAGTTCAACGGGAAGAGGGTCGTTTTGATTTTTTTTTCCTCTCAAGTGACCGTAAAAATAAAGATATATGTTTGATAATTTTTCACATGATTAATAATTGTATAAAACTGCTATATATATAGAATTTCAGCTTGATTGAATCGCTGAAAGTACCAGAATTAATTTTTTAACACTGCAAATCTCACGCGCCAGTACGTGACGTGGGGTCATCAACCAAGATCCAAACATGGGCTGGTTTAATAAATATTATTTATTAATTTTAATTTATAATTTATAATTAATTAAATTTAATTTAAGTATAATATATTATGTTATTTAATCCAATTCAAGTCGAGTGGAGACACTCCAGCTAATTTTATTATTATTATCACTCAAAAACTTTTATACTAGAATGATTTTATTTATTTATTTTGACTTCAATGTGAGATCTGATACAGGAAGCTGTGTTTCTTTAAATATTACCTTTTTTTTTTTTTTTGTTTATGTTTTTTTTATATTTATATTTATATTATTTATATTATACCTATATAGATAGTATATTCTATATTGTATTTTATATTTTTTTTTTTTATTAAAGGCCATTTATCTGTCACTTGTCTTCTTACTTTCTTGTTTATATTCTGATGATGAAATTCATTTTAAGATAATTTTTCACTTTAAGTTTTTTACTTATATATATGTGTATTAAAGGATCTTTATTTCATTAAAAGACACATTGCTATAGATAGGTACTAAAGATATAGCAATAATTTTTTTATAACATAATTAATGACCATTTAATTAGTTGAATATTTTTTAATTAATCAATTCCATTTATAAAAAAAATATAGGTAGGTATATACATATCTATATAGAGCAGTGATTTTCAACCTTTTTTTTTTACTGCGGCACACTTTAACGGTTTAAAAATTTGGCGGCACACAAAGAAAAAGATAAGTATAAAAGTTTACCAGATTGAAAAAAGTGGTCCCAAAAACGGTTTACCTTTTTGTGTTTAGAACCAAATTGAAAAAATTTAGAAAAAAAGTTTAAGAGCCTCGTAATCTCGCGGCACACTTTGAAAATCTTCCGGCACACTAAAGTGCCGCGGCACAGTGGTTGAGAATCACTGATATAAAGAGTAATTTTTAAAAATTTATACTATTATATTTGTTTTTATTATTTTTATAAATTTTTAATAAAAAAAAATTATCAAACTACTTAGTAAGAAAATATTAATTAAATATCAAATCAATTTGATTCTCTATTATCCTAGATAGTATGCACATTGCAGATGTTGAAAATTAAAGAAAAGAACAAAAAAAAGATTTTCTATTCTTGTTCAACTTTGTTTTTAACATCCAACATTTTCACTAGAGAAATTTTATTGGAATTTCTTTGTTTTGGTATTCAATAATCAAAATTTCTTTGATGCAAAGTGCGAATTTTTGCCCTCTCCAGAATCCGTAGGGCTGACCAAGCGTGTTGGAAGATGGATAGGATATGGAATAGGAATTTGGGAAGTGACAGGATTAGGGGTAGGTCATGATTTCCCCGTGGTATATGAAATGGGGATAATCAAGGGCTCGCGTGGGGCAAGGTCGCCAGACCTTGTGGTAGATCTATCCTTGTCAGGACCACAGAGGAGTATCTACCCGCTACCCCGTTACACCAATATAATAAATTACATTTATAAGACTGCTACAGTCTGCATCAGATTGCATGAGGACACGAATAAAATCCCAATCACAAGGAGACACAATCTCTCCAAAATTGTTTAGAAACGTTCTCGAATACATATGCAAGCAAATAGATTGGTATAATATGGGCCTAATTACGATAAATGGCGAATACTTGTGTCATCTTAGATTTGCAGATGATGATACTTTTGATAACCGATTGTATTGAAAAGGCAATCGTGATACTCCAGAGATGGAACGAGGATTCCCAGCAAGCAGGTCTGAAGATGAATCTATCCAAAACAAAGATAATAAGATCATAAGATCTTATAATTGGTGGAGGTGTTGTTGTGAACAATATACATCTTGAAGAAACGATTTCCTATAAATACGTAGGACATGAAGTTCGTATATCCCGAGATAATCAAACTTGCGAACTCGGCAGAAGAATTGGTCTGACATGGAAAACTCGGACACATCTTCAAAACAACACTACCAACATGTTTAAAACGCAAAGTGTTCAACCAGTTCTGACCTATGGAGCAGAGACTCTTAACTTTAACGAGGGGAACCATAAAGAAAATAAGAGCAACACAGTATGCCATCGAGTATGAGGTCGATGTTGGGACTATCATTGGGAGACAGAATACCAAACAAGGAAATACCAAGTAGAACAAAACTGAAGTGGAATTGGGCTGGCCAGGTCGCCAGAATGACAGATGGACAAGAAGGGACAAGAAGGGTTCTTGAATGGAGACCACGACAGGACCCAAGTCGAAATAGAGGCCGCCCTCCAACTAAGTGTTATGATAATTTGAGGCGCATTCATACTAACTGGATGCAGACTGCACAGGATACAGAAATGTGGAGATACTCAAGGGAGGCAGCAGTGGACTATAAATGCTGATTGATGATGATGATGATGAATCAAAATTTATTAACGAAATATTGAAATGATTTCTCCCCTCCCCCTCCCCTCTCGGTAATTATTTCTAAATCATTTTGTATTCGTTTCAAATCAATTCAATTTGATGCTAATCAATAAATAAATGTCGAAATGAATAAATAAAACGATTTTTTTTTCACGCCGATTATGCCTGTTATTCTTTAAAATTAATATTAAATATAAATAATAATAAATATGAAGTGTAAAGAATAAATCACATTTTCAAACATGGTTTAATGATTTATTTTTGTTAGGAGCACTAAAATGAAACAGTATAAAATTCCTCACGAAATATAAATTTGAATATCTTTCTTTTTATTTTATTTTATTTTTTATATTTTTTTTTTAAATTTATTTATTTATTTTTTTTTAATGGTTTATCTTTCTCTTTATAGAAAGATGGATAGACGTCGTTTAAAAGTATTTTGTTCTTTTGTAGAATTGAAAGTGATGAATGCTTACCGTAAATATACATACCATAAAAAAAAAAAGGAATAGTTATCTACAGAGAGAATAGAAAAAGATTAAATTAATATTTTAATTTATAATATATATATAATAACATAACCTTCATAAATTTTAAAAACATTAATTATTTAAAATACACGTGATAATAAAAAATTATCTAATAAGAAAAAAATATATTCAGAATAAAATTAACAAATATAAGTGATACATTATTATTATTATTAGTATTATTATTATGAATTATTATCATGGAGGTGAAATATAAGAATTTGAAAGTTTCTCACCATACAAGTATTGGTAATTGTTGACAAAACGGGAAGCTTCAGGGATTTGGATAAAACTTTGCCAGTGGATTCCTTTTTAATTCCAAAAAAACTTTCCATAATGCAATATTTCTCGGTCTCTTCTAGTTTACGAAAAAAAAATCAATTAAATTTTGACAGATTGTCTAGTTATGAATGAGCAGCCATTTAATAATGTTTTATTGACTAATTCATTAATTATTCACTAATTTTCGGTTTTTTCGTTTCGGTTTAGATATAGAAAAATTATCTAATTAATTTTTTTTTTTAATTTTTTTATATCCAAACCGAACTGAAAAAAATCAGAAAATTAGTGAATCCCTCTACTGGCTAAATAATAAAACATGTTACCTAAATTGAATGTCAATGGATTTATATGCACATTTTAATAATTTTTATCTCGTAAACTATAAGAGACCGGGAAAAAATTTATAAAAAAAAAAGTTTCTTTGAAATTAAACACGGAATCGACTGGTAAATTTGTATTCGAATCTCTGAAGCTTCCTGTTTTGTGAACAATTACCCAAGTATTCCAATAACAAACCCTAAATATTATTCTCAATACGAATAATAAAATGTTAATTAAATACAAGAAATTCGCATAATTTGTTTTATATTGGAGATTTGATTTCAAATTGGTTTAACGATGGGAGTACACTTCTGTCTTCTGTTTTGAGAAAGTGACGTCACACTCTATTTATGATGATGTGATGATATATTCTCTCAAATTTTAATAATAAATATTATTTTTACTACGAGAATCAAATATTCTTTTAATTGTATATATATATATATATATATATATTTATATAATCAATTATTTTGATTTAAAAAAATAATATATTTTTATTTTATTTTATGCTTTACTAATAATTAACCAATTATGTGTTTTGGAGGGAGGGGGTGGGGGTGGCGAAGGGAGAGTAAGAAGAGCAGTAAGAAGATAGGAAGAGTATTTTTTTCAATTTTTCTCATCATTACCTTTGGCCTCGTTAGCAAACGATCATAAAGAACAAATTGCAATCACTTATATAGACTGACGCATTCAGTTATTAATAAAAGCAACGATGCCATAATGTTTTATACAAAACCAAACAAAATATAAAAGAATTAAAAAAAAAAAAAATTCAATTGGCAACCAACTTTATTATTTTAGTACGGAACAAATAGGCTCATGATTCAACAACCTATTACTAGGTAAAAAAATAAGTAAGTAAATGTCTGTCTGTTAGTATTTGTGCGTCTCTGGGTGTATGTGTCTGTGTCTGTGAAAAAAAGCATACTAATATTAAGACAAGTAAAACAAATAAACTTATAAATTCAAGTTTCTACGTATTTCGTTTAAGGAAAATTTTAATAACTCCAAAAGTATCTTCTTTTACTTGATCAAGACGTCACTGTCTTGCTTTTCCCCTCTCAAGCAAGTAACTTATGGCACAAATCTAAACATTGAGACTTGTTTTATGGTAGAAAACATTTGTTGAATACTAGCTTTAGTACATTTTATAAATAAACATGCAATTAATCATTGAACAGCCGTCAGAATAGGAATAAACAGCAAAAAGATTATTTGAGTTGATTTGAAACCCGCTACTGACTGACTCAATCACTGAATTATTATTTAGTTATTTTTTTTTTTTTAGAATAAAATAATATAATTACTGAATAATTTCAAAAGAAAAGTAAAAAATAAAAAGTTAAAAAAACAGTAAGATAATTTTTTATTTAATTATATATTATTTTAAAAAATATTTATAGTATTATATACGAGGGTGGGGTGAAAAGTTTCCGGCCAGACCAAAAAAACGATGTTTTTAAATTATTTTTTTTTGATTTACTTTTCAACAACATTCAAGATAGCTGAGACCTGTACGATGTCAGCTGAACGTGTGTGAAATATTTTGCACAACTATTTGAATATGGAAAGCTGTGTGCAACGTGGGTGCCGCGTTTGCTAACGTTAGACCAAAAACTGCTTCGAAAAACCATTTCTACCGATAATTTGGCGCTGTAGGCGTAATCCAAAATAATCTTTGCGTCGGTTCATAACTGTTGATGAGAATTAAATTAAATTAAATTTAATTTAATTAATTAATTAATTAACTAAATTAGAACACCGTTATGAGAAATGTATCAGTGTTGATGGAGATTATGTTGAAAAATAAAGCAAAAAAAAAAAACAAATTTCTTAGTCAGGCCGTAAACTTTTCACCCCACACTCGTATATATATAGTTAAAGTAAATTCTTAAAATTTGAATGGGACAGGAGTCATAAATAAAAAATTAAGAAATTGCTAAATTATCTACATCTCCAAACTTATAAGAATCCAATCTTTTTTTTATTTTATTTCTCTTTCATTCCATTGCTTGTTTGTTGCTCGATAAATTTGACAAGCGCTTGAAGCATTAGAGATATAAATTTCTAAATGTAATTTGGGATCAAGGTATTGGATGCATTACTCGAAGAAAAATAAAATGGACAAGGAAAAGGAGATGAGGTTCTATAAAAGAATGAGAGTCGTCATTTAAACCGATTCATCCTTTCAAAACAGTTGGTCAATGAATAACATTAAATGAATTATGAAGAGGCAGCCAATGATAAATGGACTCGCTAATTTAGAAAAGAGAAAAATTCATTCTAAGATGAATATATATATATATATATATATATATTTAAAATCTTTTCCTTTTTTTTCTGATTGGTGATCCTAATAAGAATTATAAATGAATATTTGAAAAACGAAGAATTATTTTGGTTTTCCTAAATCATTTCTAATTTTAATTTTAATATAAAAATAATTATCAATTTTGAAGGTATATATATATATATATATTCTATATATATTCTAATATATATAAGTACCTATATATTCAGTGATGTATTGGGAGGGGAACGCGGGGGTACGACGTTCCCTTACCTTTTTTCAGAATCGAAACGCGTTCCAGTACTTTTTCATGTCCTGACAACTCCCACTTAAATCTACTGTTAGAATTTCTTTTTTGTGTTCGTAAATATTTTGTATAGTAAGAATAAGAAAAAATAAAAACTTATATTGAAATAAATTGTTTGCTGAAAATAGGACTTTTGTATTTGCTTCCACTATGCGTTCCCTTACTTCTTATTTTACCAATACATCACTGTATATATTTATATTTAAAGGAAAATTTTATAAATTTTTATGTTAAAATATATTTTTTTTTAATTTTACATTTTAATGGTAAACTAAAAAAATGTCTTCATTAATGTTATGCTTAAGATAAACTAAACAGAGATGATTTATTTCCAAGTTGGGATCAGATTGTTAGTGTTAATTTGTTGTTTAATTTGAAAAGTGTTAAATTCTACACTTTATTTAGTGGGTTTTTGAATTCAATTCATCAATGCAGCTCTGTTCTTTTAATGTATTCTTTTTTCTATTTATTCTATCCTTTTCTCATAAAGTAAAGATTTTTCTTTTAGATTTTATTTTTATTTAAATTTAATAATAAAAAAGCTAATATTATTACTTTTATTTTTATTAAATCATTAATCATTATAATTAATATACATTCTGTCAAAAAGTACCGGGAATTGTTTAATTAAAGGTAAAATAATTGTTCAATTATTAAAATTTATTTTGTCGCCTTTCAAATGGCCCCATTCGAAGCAAAACACATATGCCAACGATTATTCCAGTCATCAAAGCACCTTTTAAACGCGTTTGAAGGGATCGCCTTGAGCTCTCTCAAACTTAACTTAAATGACGGTTTTTCTTGGCTTAGTCGACGTTTTCATTTATATTCAATGACTTCTCGGCCCTCTGTAAACGCCTTATACCACTCAAAGACCCGTGTTTTTGATAAAGCACACTCGCCATAGGCTTTTAAAGCGTTTTCAACGATTCGGCACACGAAGAAATTCCGTTCAAAACATAAAATTTAAGACAAATTCTTTGTTCGATATGGATGCGGCAAGAGATGGCGCGATTTTAAAAATAATAATCTTCTTTATATTTAGTTAAATGAGGAGAAAAAGAAAAAACAAATAAAACACACACACACACAAAAATGTTATCAAAGTTGATGTAAATATTTTATGTTATTTGTAAATATATAATGGAAATATATATATATCACAAAAACTATAATAACTTAGAATATGGACACAAAAGCAAGAAAGAAGATGAGATTATGAAGACCAAAGAAGGGAGGAGTGTCTAATTGTAAGCAGAACTAAAACTTTTTTATTTTTTATTTTATTTATAATATTTTTCATAAGAAAAAATGTTTTTGTGATAATATTATATATAGTAGAGAAGAATAGAAGAGAAGAAAAAGTAGTACCCTTGGTATCTTTTATCTCAAATTTCGTGGCTCTCTTGTCCTCAATCGGCTTTTCTTTCTCGTTAACAATAATCGTTAAGAAACCAAAAAAAAGGCCAAAGAGTTTATATTTAGATATACCTATGACCTAACTATCTATTTATCTAACTATCTATCTATCTAAATTTGAATCGATGCATACCTGATGAAGCTATTGTATTCTTTTGTCGAACAAGGCGGTCGATGTAGAAAAAGGGATAAAAAAACCAGAAGAATGAACTAACAATGATGGAAGAAAGTTGGATGGAAGGGTATCAAAATAGAGTTTGGGGATGTAGTTTGTGATAAAAATATATCCCTAAGCACATTTATATATAATTATATATATATATATATTATAAATTATTTTCTTTATTAAAGATGCTTAATATTCTTTTTTTCTAATTTGGATGAAAAACAAATTTAACACAGAGATAGTTTTCAAAAAATGTAGATAAACTCTATAATAAAATTTCATTTATCATATTTTAAAATTTAAATTTTGAATATGTATACGTAGGATATACCATGGGATTATCGTATAAAATTATTTTTATAATTATTATTATTTTAAATAAAATATCTATAATATTTCCAACCTGAGTTTAATAATTTGTAAAATAAAATAAATTAAATGATGAATTATTAAGTTTCACAACATATTCTTTGTTTATTTATTAAATGGAATAGACATTTATTTTTTTATTTATTATCTATTTTATCTATTACCTACCTTTTAAATATCTATTTTATATAATATCGGAAAATTTAAATTATTTAATTATAATCTATTTGAGTGAATAAAAAATTATTTATTCGAAAGAAATGAATGGATAAAATAAGTTATAATAAGTTAATTTATTTTAATGTTATTGATAGGTATATCAAATTTTTTATTTGTTTAGCAATTGCAATTTTTTAAAGGGTCAACACTCAGTTGTTTATTTTTAATAGAATAGAGTGTACAAGGATATGCGACATTTATTGAGATATTTTCTCTGGGCAGTATCTCCTAAATTTGGCCTTGATGTAGGATCCTGGCACTGTCGTATCAATCCGAGACGATGTCTCTTTTTCTTCTCCATCCCGAAGAATGATCTTACACTGCTCATTATATCCATGCATATGATGATCCTTTCTACTGTTCCTACACTAATTCACCTCATCTACTTCACTCACGTGACCGATTGTCAGTTTTCCGTAATTTTAAGAAACATTGATCATTAATACTTGTAATGGTCGCAAACATGGCACAATATCTCATGCCACCCACCAATCGATCCTATTTCAATTAATATATAGTCTAAACGTGACGATGCGAATATTTATTCAAATGTTTATTTATGGCGTCTTTATAGACAATCTCTAGTAAAAGTCAATTTTTCTGTTTATATATTACAATATAATTCATTGAAAATGATTATACTTCATTATTGGATGAGAATTGATAAAGTTCTATAAACTCTTTAATAAATCACTAAACAAGTCTAAGATTATTAAAAAATTTTCAATATACTTAGATACACATTTAATTAATAATAATATTATTATTAATTAATTTAATAATTAAGTAGTGAAATAAATCATTTTAAAAATAACATTAAAAAATTAATTCCAATAATTCATATAATAAATATTTAGTAATAATTTTTAAAATACAAAAATATATAGTCTAAATGGTTGCATATATTCACGGGGCGTTCAATTGAATCTTTATTTCAAACATTCACATTAACATACAATAAATACAAGCCTATCCAATTATAATAAAAAAAGCATTGAGAGAGAGAGAGAGATAATAAGAATAATAAATAATATAATGAAAAAATAATAGTAAATAAAAATTCTAATTACAATAATTTCGCCTTAATAAATATTTTTTTGGTTTTTGTATTGATAATATGGAGAATTTATATTTACTTTTGAAATTTTATATCTATTACATAAATGAAAAAAAAATAGATTTTTATAGGTAAATTAGTTAGAAGATAACTCTGCCATAGGCAATTTATTCAATTTCTAATCGATGTTGTTAAGATAGCGTTTAAAGGGTAATTATGATGATTACATCAATTAGTCATAAAAGTAGTTTGGTAGTTGGCCAAAAAAATAAGAGCACAAAAAAGAAGAAAAAAAATAACATATACTGATTTGTCAAGGACATAGAAGAACAGCTATTTATAAAAGTTGAAAATGATTCTTATCTCTATCTTTATTAACATTAATAAATAAATTAGTGACAAATAAAAGCATATTTTTCATATTTCATAATATAGGTATTCCAATAATATATTATCTATATATATGAACATAACGATAAAAAAAAAATTAAAAATAAAATTTAAGATTGAATATATAAAAAGGATAATTGTTTAGTTTACCCGATGTATAATGAATTTGGATAAAACTTTACTAGTGGAGTTCTTTTTTTGATTCCAAACAAACTTTCCATAAGCATTATGTGGCGGTCGCTTCTAGTTTACGAGATAAAAATTATTAAAGTTTGCGTATAAATTGATATACTATTTAGCTACCGTGTTTTATTATTTGACCACCAGAGGGCTTCATTAATTCTCGGTTTAGATATATAAGAAGATTACAAAATTAATAAATTAAATCATTTTTCTAAATCCAAACCGAACTTATAAAAACCAAAAATTAGTGAATAATTAGTGAATTAGTTAATAAAACAGTATTAAATGGCTGCTAACATAGTAAACAACTAACAGAATAAACAATTACCATAAAAAGTTAACAAAATATATGTCTAGATACTTATATATATATAAATGAAGATAAATAACTAAACATACCTACATGTATTTGTAAATTTACAAATAATAAAATTATTATATTTATTACCAATTAATACCTATATATGTACCAAATTATAGGTATATTAAAAATTCAGATATCATTAGTTTAAAATTACGTATTATATATATATACTAGAAATTTTATAAATTAATGAATAATCATTTCGTTTCTTAAAATTCTCTAACCAGACTTTGAATTTTTTTATTTTCAGCGAATTAGCGAACTCTTTAGCTTTTTCTTTCAGTATGGGTTCACTAACACTGATGTTTTTGTTTCAACACTGTTTGAAACGTAAACAAACTTTGTTTTAAATTAGGGAATTTGGCAATTTTATGCCTTTTACATTGAAGAATTTCTCCTGATTCTTGTTTCTTCAAGATAGCAGCTTCGGAGGACCAATACAGAGATTACTTATTTAAGTTATAGAAGTTGCGTATTTTAAGTTTTGAGCTCTGATGGGAAGGGAACATATTATTTTTTGAAGTTATAGAGGTTTTTAAGTTACCGAGGTTTGAGTTTTCGAGGTTCTACTGTATATTGTCGTGTATAAAATATAAGGGGGTTGGTATTTTATAAGAAAAAAAATGGATTATAAAATTAGTTTAATTAATAGGTAGCACTCTGGATTGAATTTTGCATACTTAAAAGGGGTTATTGAATCCGCGTAGGTTGATTAGGGAAAATAATAAAATTGAATAGGTTCAATATGAGAAATGCTATATATAAAATTATAACTAAAAATTATTTATTTAATAAACTAGGAGAATTAATATTACAAAAATAGATAATAATGAAATTAATATGAAATTAAAATATATTGAAAGGTACCGTAAAAAAAAGATATAAATATAAATTAAAAGAACTTTAATTTATATTTTAGCAATTGCAATTATAATTAATGATTAATTACCAATGGTCGACCACAGTTAGTATATTGTGTAGTTAAGGAATGAGAATTCATTGGAGACTTGAGTCTTGAGTGTCGTCCGGCGGATTTAACTGGGACATCGATTGTGCAGCAACATTTCTCAAAAAAGGGGTTGTGTATGAGATGCCCTTCCAGCCAGGAAAAATGTTTGTCTCACTTTTCTCAAACCTTGATCAAGACTAATTCAAATATCATTTTCACCAATAATGAAAACTTCGTTCCTTGTGCAGACACATGTCCCATGACCAATCGTCTTTTTCTTAAATTTAGCACGTGTTCAAAAATGAAAGTTCTAGCTTTCTCACCCTTATATACATAAAAACTGTATTTTTTAGGATTATATATTACAATATATATGTAGGATTATTATTAATTTGAAAAATATTTAAGCGTGTTATGCAGTGATTATAATTTGATATTTGTTTGAAAAAAAAAATTCTTCCAATATCATAATTATATTTGAAAAAATAAATAAATTACCTAATATTAATATAAATATTTTCAATAAAAAAAATGAATAAAATTAATTTAATTATGAAGTCATATTATGTGTCGTTGTTGAAACAAGAAATTGTATGAATTAATGAATAAAATTTCAATGAAAAATATTACCGATTATATTTCTATTCTAAATCTACTCGTTATCTGTTTTTTTTCTTTTTTTTCTTTTTTATTTAATGGTTCCTATTAACAAACGAAAAACTCTCCGATTTGTATCGTAACTTAAAAATATTGCATTGTAAGCGAGAGCGCAGATATCCAAACAAGACTATCAGATAAGATTTGTTTGTTTCGTATCGGATATGTAAAAAGAAAGAAACCGGTCAGCCGCAATCATTTTGATAAATTCACTATACTTTAAATAATTTATTCATATTATTTTGATAAATTTATATATATATACATATTCCAAATAAAGAATTATTTTCTAATTTAAAAAAAAAAAAAAATTTATTAATCATGTTGTATCGAAATGGTCTTTAATAATAAGCAAATGTGTCTATTATCTTGATTTGTTTTTGTTTTTTACTATAGTATTGCGATCAGGGAAATTTTTGATGTTGAGATTTTGATGTTTTTGAAGGTTCCTGAATCATTTTCACTAAGATTGAGAAAAATGTGTGTGTGTATGTGTGTATGTATGTAGACAAGATTACGCAAAAACGGTTTGAGCTAGAATCATGAAATTTGGTACATGGGCATTATTCAAAATTCGTAGTTTTCTATCAACTTTTGAGAAATGTAGTTCAACCGGAAAAGGGTCATTACCTACAACGTTTTGATTTTTTTTCCTCTAAAGTCACAAAGTTATAAAGATATATGTTTGATAATTTTTCACATGATTAATAGTTGTATAAAACTGCTATATATAGAATTTCAGCTTGATTGAATCGCTGAAAATACCAAAATTAATTTTTTAACACTGCAACAAGTGACGTGGTGTCATCAACAAAGAGCAAAACATGCGCTGGTTTAATAAATAAATAATTATTTATAATTTTAATTTATAATTTATAATTAATTAAATTTAATTTAAATATGATATATGTTATTTAATCCAATTCAAATTGCGAGAGTGAAGACACTCCAGCTTATTTTTTTAATTTATCAACCTCATAAACCTACAAAGATATTTCCCATCTCGAAATAAAATAAAAATAAATAAATAAATAAATAAGAGTGTGAAATTATAAAATATATCTTTCATCTTAAGAATTTTTATAATTAACATAGTTCTTCACAACAACAACAACAACAACAACAACAACAAATTTGATTTACAACTTATGATTTGAAGAGATAAAAAAATTTCTAATCAAATTTTTCTTTTCACGTCTAAGATTTTTTTTTTTTTTTGTTTAACTCTTTATTTATATAATTTACATAATAAGTAAGTATACCACATCGCTATATTTTTATTTAATTAAAATTGAACAATTACTTATGAAATATTTAGTATCTCGCCAGAGATAGTATTGAAATCACGAAAATTTCGATGTCGAGATTTTGATCTTTTTATGTTTTGAAGGTTCCTGAATTATTTTTAATAAAGTTGAGCAAAATGTCTGAATGTGCGTGTGTGTGTGTGTATGTATGTAGACAAGATTATGCAAAAACGGTTTGAGCTAAAATAATGAAATTTGGTATACGGGAATTATTCAAAATTCGTACTTTTCTATCAACTTTTGAGAAATGTAACTCAACCGGAAGAGGGTCATTACTTACAACGTTTTCATTTTTTTCCCTCTAAAGTGACCGTAAAAATAAAGATATATGTTTGATAATTTTTCACATGATTATAAATTGTATAAAACTGCTATATATAGAATTTCAGGTTGATTGAATCGCTGAAAGTACCGGAATTCATTTTTTAATACTGCAAATCACGTGGTGCCATCATCAAAGAGCCAAACATGCGCTGATTTAATAAATATTATTTATTAATTTTAATTTATAATTAATTAAATTCAATTTAAATATATAATATATGTTAATTAATCCAATACAAATTTGCGAGATAGTCGAGTGGAGACACTCCAGCTTATTTTTACTGGCCTCAGATATAAAATTGTATACCATATTTTGGAATTTTATCTAAGGGGGGGGGGGGAGAGAGAGAGGTAGTTGTCATGAAATTCCAGAATCCCAAATTTGGCAACTCCTAAGCAGGTGGTCGCCGATATCAACGACATTTTTTTTAGGATTTATTTCGTTTCTCTCTCTCTTTCTTGGTCCATGTGTCTTTGACATCTTTAACGTTTCTCATCAGTCCCCGGAACAAGCACTTTTATCCCAACTGTATATAATTTAATACGTGGTCGATGATCCTAAATCAAGCCCTTACCGTTCCAAATTCAATCTTTGCTATCCGGCTTTGGCATCTCGCTGCCTCATGGTTTTAAAACCAGAACAGGGTTTAATTGAACACCAGATGGGAAGCTGTGGGTGGAGTTGTTTGTTTTTCTAACAAGATCGGCCTTATTCAGAAACCAACAACTAATCTCTCATAATTCATTTATCAAAACAAGCAACAAAAATTATAATATATATACTAGTATACACGAGGTCTGTTCAAAAGAAAAGGTGAATTTTGAATTTTCTCGGGTTGTGTACGTTCGATTATCAATTTTTTTTTTTTTTTTTGTAATGTTGGTACACATATTTTACTCAAATGGTGAAATTATCAACCATTTTGGATTAGTAGTTTGTTTTTGACAACTGAAAATGTTAGTCACGTTTTCGTCTGTTCTTCGATTTTTTATTTAATAAAACTTAGATCAAAGAATATGTATTAAATTTTGTGTTAAAAATAAAATAAATTGCTTGAACGCACTTAAAATGTTGACTGTGGCATTCGGCGAGTTTATTTTGTCTCTAAAAATGTTTATAAGTGGTACAAGGGCTTTACAAAAGCAAGTTCTATCCAATGGGAAGGTTTTGCTTACTGTATTCTCCGATTACAATGGCGTTGTGCGTCATGAGTTGTTGCCAATAGGTCGTACTGTTAATAAGGAATACTACAAGGAAGTTATGCAACGTTTGCGTGAAGCAATACGGCTCAAACGATCGAAATTGTGGAAATACAAATCATGGATTCTGTTTCCCGATAATTGCATGTTCGTGATTTTTTGGCCAAAAACAATTATGCCTCAACCACCGTATTCACCAGATTTGGCTTCCTGCGACTTTTTTCTATTCCAAAAACTGAATAGACCAATGAAAGGAAAGCGTTTTGCCACAAAGAATGAGATAAAGTCGAAATCAAAGAACGAGCTGATGGTCATACCGAAAAGCGCATTTTTGAAGTGCTTCGACGATTGAAAGAGGCGCTGGTATAAGTGAATTATATTTGAGGGGAATTACTTTGAAGGAGACAAATTGGATATGGATGAATAAACAAATAATTTTCAAAATATGTAATTCAAAATTCACCTTTTCTTTTGAACAAACCTCCTATACAAGAATATTGCCTTATGGCATGTATAACAATTAAATCCAAATGAAAATACAATTTTGTCACTAATTATAATCTATTTGATTTTCAATGAGCTTATCTAGAATATTTAGTTATTTTACTATTCCTTACCAAAATTTTTAAAAGTAAGCAAAAATATAATAGGAAAAACTTTGACATTTGACCGTACCTAAATATGTATAGATAAATAAATATATTATTATTTTTATTATCTTTTTATATGTAAGTTTAACAAACAAAAATGTTTTGTTAAAAGAAACTAAATAAAATGATCCTTAAAAAAAAGAAAAGAAATTAAAAGAAAATTAATTAATATTAATTATCTATTAATACTAATCGAGAGAAAATTTTACATTTATAAAAAAAAAGTGAACAAATGGAGAATTTAATAGATTTTAATGATTGTACATTATTAACTTTAAAAAAAGTGTATAAATAAAATAATTATTTGTAATGAGAGATATAATTATAAAAGAAATATCATAACTACAGACTTGCGTATTGCTAAATCGACTTAATTTTTAACCGCAATTCAGATTCAATAATCTCAAAAATATAATGAGTCAATATACTTGATAATACATAAATAAGCATAAAAAAATATATAAAGTCTTGGCTATTTTAGGGAAAATAAGACCTTATAAAAATTGATAAATGTTTAGAAATTAACATGTAGTTACAGAAAGTTCATCATTACTTTAATCAAAGCATGATTTTAATGTTTGACTGTCAACGTGAATGTGTAGAACGGGAATGGAAATTTTTTTAATTATTTCAATTATTAAAAAAAAATTAAAAAAACTATCAAATATAGATTAAGTAACAAAATTTGATTGAAAGATATCATTTTTAAATTGTAAATTATACAATCATTGAATTTTCAAATTAAAGAAACCATATAGTCTTTCAATCTCGTAGTCACGGGTTTATGCCCAAGTTTTGACAAGGGAATTTCTTTCTAGCTGACGTCTATTTAAACGAGGCAATCCATCCTAAATGATCAAAGTTGGGAAGCTACTTGAAATAAAAAGTAGGGGCCTCTGATCAAAAAATTAAAGAAAAAGTTTGAGATGATACGATGTATTGATCATTCAAAACCTCTACTCTACCTAGTCGGCAATCGATTTGATAGTCTTTGTACTTTAATCGGATGTTAAAAAGTCATAATTTTTATATATATATATATATATAATTTTCAAATTAATAAAAACAAAAAAAAATACAATTATTCAGTAACTAAATTTAGTGTTTGAATTAGTATAATTAGGATAATTATTTTATAATTAATTAGTAGTAAAAATATATAGTAAATATTTGTTTAGTTACATCAATAACAATAATAATTTTTATCAAAATACTACCTGGTCTTTACCAAATTTAGTTAAGCTTTAAACATTTTTTTATATATTCAATCCTTATAAGAATATAATTAGTTATATTTAAAAATAAATAAAAATGTAGATGAGATTAATATTATTATTTTTTATTTTTTTTTAATTTAATAAATTTTTGAAAAGATTAGCGTTGGACCATTTATTTTATTTTATTATATTTTTATTTTTTATTTCTTGTATCGTTTTTTGGCCTTGTCGTTTGTTCAGTGAAGGAATGTAAAATGCTTGCATCGTATCCCATAAAGTTGTACTTTAATCAATGGAGGACCTTCGCAAGCTTTGAATTATAATAATTTCTTTCACAGTTGGCCTTCGTTTAGCTAAATTTGGCAGTCGAGTTCAAGTTGGAGAATTTTTTTTTCTATCTCTTTCTCTCTCTCTCTCACTCTTAGCTTCTTAATGCATACTCGTATATATATATATATATACATACATTCTTTAAGAATTCTTTTTTTATTTTATTTTTTTATTTCAATTTGATTTTATTTAATTTCATATAGACTTGTAAAAAAAACAAGAAGAAATAATTAACTGGTTAGGATGATCAATAAAAAATTAATTTTATTTTTTTTACTGGTATAAAATTACACATAAATACCATGAATATTTATACAAATAATTTAATAATTGTTCAGGTTAGTTGTCATGTCATGGATTTAGATGAAACTTTGCTAATGGATTCCTTTTTTAATTTCAAAGAAACTTTCCTTTTGCAATATTTCTCGGTCTTTTCTAGTTTACGAGATAAATAAAATTTTTGAGTCAAAGTTTGACAGATTAGCTGGTTATGAACGTCGAAAATTCACTATTTTTTTTTTCGGTTCGGTTTGGATATAGGGAAATTATTTAATTAATTTTTTGAATTTTTCTATATCCAATCCGAACAGATAAAACACAGAAAATTAGTGGAGCCCTCTGCTGGTCATATTAATAAAATATGATAGCTAAATAGAATATCAATGGATTTACTATATATGAAAATTTGAATAATTTTTATCCGGTAAAGTATAAAGTGACCATACGTCCCGTTTTGAACAGGACAGTCCCGTTTTCAGGTGGCTTGTCATTTATTTTAAATTTATTATTATATTATTATACTAAGTTATTGTTATATTATTTACTATAATTTTCAGTTATTTTCATTATAATAAACAGAAATAATGAAAAATATACGTTTTCTTCATAGTTTCCCCAAACTATTACTGAAAATAAAAAATTGATGCGTTTTTATGAAAAAAATTAGTAAAGAAGAAGCGACCCGAAAAATTTCATAAGGAAAGTTTCTTTGGAATCAATAAAGGAATCCACTGGTAAAATTTTATCCAAATCTATGACATGACAACTAATCTGAACAATTATCAATTATTTTTATGTAATTTAATTTTTACTATCTCGCCAGATCAGGAAAATTTTCGATGTCAAGATTTTGATGTTTTTATACGTTTTTAAGGTTCCTGAGTCATTTCCACTAAGGTTGAGAAAAATGTCTATGTGTGTATGTATGTAGAAAAGACAAAAACGGTTTGAGCTAGAACGGGCATTATTCAAAATTCGTAGTATTTTATCAACTTTTGAGAAATGTAGCTCAACCTGAAGAGGGTCATTACTTACAACGTTTTGATTTTTTTCCTCTAAAGTGACAAAGTTATAAATATATATGTTTGATCATTTTTCACATGATTAATAATAATTGTATAAAACTGCTATATATAGAATTTCAGCTTGATTGAATAGCTGAAAGTACCAGAATTAATGTTTTAACACTGCAAATCTCACGCGCCAACACGTGACGTGGTGCCATCAACAAAGAGCCAAAGACGCGCTAGTTTAATAAATATTAATTATTAATTTTAATTTATAATTAATTAAATTTAATTTAAATATAATAGATTATGTTATTTAATCCAATTCAAATTGCGAGATAGTCGAGTGGAGACACTCCAGCTAATTTAGAAAAATATCATTCATTTATAAGGTTGAGAATTTATATATTGTTTTAATTTAAAATTTTTTATTTTTTATTTCTTAATTTCTTTTTTCCAAATATTTTCTTTCTATTTTTGTATTGTATATTTAAGAAATAAATCCTTTATTAATGAAATTTGACTAAAATATTATTTTAAAATTTTATTTAATAATCGATTGGAGAGAATATTTATAGAGGTGTGTCCACACCAACTCGACCGCTACAACCGCTATAGGTCCTCTCTTTGATGAAGGCCGACAATAATCGTCGATTTCAATTGGCATAGTCGTAGATGGAAGGAACGTGCCTTGGGAATTCATCATAAATGTCTTTTGAAATAAAAAGAAAGATTGATATGATTCTTTAAATAAAAACAAGACAACTTCAAAATCATTGTTTATTATTCAAAAAATAATTTTATCAACAGAGAGGAGGCTAAAGTTTAAGTGTATAGATAAATTTAATGATGGATCACAAAATATTTTCATATATTATTAGAAAAAATTAGAAATTAAAATGAAAACTGCATTATGAATTAAATTAAAACTAACTAGAATAAATATTAAATAATTTTATTAAAATATTATTATATATATACTACCTAGTTCACCGAGCCACCGCTCTCCTCGATCATTAAAAAAATGATTCCTTATTATCGGGTTTGGTTGGTAATATTAATACCTGGTTTACCGAGCCGCCGTTGAAATAATTTAAAAGAACATAAATTAAAATTAGCTGGAGTGTCTCCACTCGACTATCTCGCAATTTGAATTGGATTAATTAACAAATATATTATATTTAAATTAAATTTAATTAATTATAAATTATAAATTAAAATTAATAAATAATATTTATTAAACCAGCGCATGTTTGGCTCTTTGTTGATGGCACCACGTCACGTGTTGGCGCGTGAGATTTGCAGTGTTTAAACATTAATTCTGGTACTTTCAGCTATTCAATCAAGCTGAAATTCTATATATAGCAGTTTTATACAATTATTAATCATGTGAAAAATTATCAAACATATATATTTATAACTTTGTGACTTTAGAGGAAAAAAAATCAAAACGTTGTAGGTAATGACCCTTTTCCGGTTGAGCTACATTTCTCAAAAGTTGATAGAAAACTACGAATTTTGAATAATTCCCGTATACCAAATTTCATGATTGTAGCTCAAACCGTTTTTGAGTAATCTTGTCTACATACACACACACACACACACACATATTTTTCTCAACCTTAGTGAAAATAATTCAGGAACCTTCAAAACGTATAAAAACATCAAAATCTCAACATCGAAAATTTTCTTGATCGCAATACTATCTCTGTCGAGATAGTAAACATTAGTCATAATATATATATTATATATATATTATAGTATGAATAAGAGAAGATGTTTTTTTATCACATCTCTTTTTTATTTTATTTTATTTTTTTTTTCTATTTCGATCGAATAAAAATTTCCTGATTTCTTAGAAGATGACATCAGATCATTTCAATCTCTTCAAATTAAGAAGATGCTTTCTCTGATCCTCCACAGATAGAGAATTATAAAAATTACAAGAACCGGATGTTTAAAAGAAAGGAGAAAAAGCCGCCAAGGCTGCGAGGAGAATAAATGGACCGTTTTGTATTTGATTAAGGGATTTCCAACCAACCAGAGGCATACAAGCAGAAATGCAACCAACGATCTTTGGTAAATTGAAATTAACAGCCTGGCTCATATACAAGTTTACACCAAAGGTCAACTTTAATTCACAATTTTAGATCCAATTTCATAATTAACAAAAAAAAAATATCTCCTTCCTATTGATACGAAAAGATAAGATCACAAAAATTAAAAAAATAAATTTTTTATTGATATGTTCTCTTAAATAAAATTATTTATAAATAAGTAATTTTTATAAATTTCTATTTATTTTTTTTTTAGAACCGCTACCTTGATTTTCGTTGATCGAAAGCGCTACTTTTTATCAAATAGCTTCCCAATGTTAATCCCGGAGGTTGGGTTGACTCCAACTAGACCCGGGACTTGAATCCGTCACAACAAGAATGTGAGCCAACAACGCTACCTCCCACCCTGTGGCGCCTTCAAAATAATAATCATATCTCTAAGATACGCTTAATTTTTCAATTGCAATTTATTGAATAGATCATCTTAGGATCATATTAATAGTAGTATCTTCCACTTTGTTCACACATCTTAGTATTATTATTAATACTAAGTACCTATATTATCTTTTATCTTCAATTTGCTAAACTTCTAATAAATGTTAATTGATGATAATAATAATGTCGGTTGTCGTAAATATATAAATATAAATGCAACTATCAAATATTATTAAGGCATTGTATCATTTTGTGTTTCTTTGTTTATAAGTGAATTACTAAGAAATTAAATTTATTATTTTTTTTTCTCTTCAAGTGAACACGACCTGAAATGGGAGTGGGTGCATTGTCTTTCAATGTCGATGCGGTTGTTATTATTGTTGTTCATGGGATGTTGATGTTGTGTTTGGTTCTAATATTCTATCCACGGTGTGCGTTAGCGTTGTTTTGTTTTGTTTTTTTTGAACCGAAGGCACGCGTCTTGTGACCCCAACCCGACAGAAAAACATGTCAGTCAATTCAATATTAATTCCAATGTGATATAATGATAATATATATACAAGTCATTGAACTGTGCAATTTTTTTCTTTTTTAAATTTAATTTAAATATAGATTAAATGTGTAATATAAATTGAAACTTGAGTCTTTTTGTTTATTTTATTATTTGTTTGGATTTTTTTAATGATATTCATGTTTTTCAAATTAAATTATCCAGGAAATAAAAAGTAATATGTGAAAATGTTTGTAAAATATGACAAAAACTAGTAATAAATATAATAACTTTATAGAAAAGTTTTGTAAAAAAAAAAAAAAATGTGGTTTGTGTAGATTAAATATTTCTTTCTTTCTCTCTCTCTCTCTCTCTGTGTGTATTTTACAATATTAAATAGAGTTCTTTGATTAAATAAAAAAAAATATACTTTACAAACAAGAGATACAATTGACACTTGTTGAAAGATAAATATTAATTACTTACTTAGATTTGTTGGCAAAATTTAAAAAAAAATAAAATAAAATAAAATAAAATAAAATAAAATAAAAAAATATTTGTGATATTGATTTAAGCACTAATTAAAAATAATTTGTTAAATAATTAATAAATTGCCATTTTGATAATGAATAAAATTGATATAAAAATAATTTATAGTTAAAAACAAAAAATGATTGAAAACTTTGTTATAAATTAATTTTATAATTTTTTTAATTTTATATTTATCATTTCTATCAATTTATACGACTCGTAATAAACAAAACAAAATACTCAGATATTTTTTTTTTAATTTATTTTACATTAAACCTATAAAAATAAAAAAATAATTAAAAGCTAAGAAATTCAGCTAAAACTAGTGAAGGGAATTGACTGAAACTTTGACAATAGGCTAGTAAAAGAATGTACTACATGATGGTAAAATTCTTTTGTGACATCAGCGCCATCGGGCGGTCAGACTAAGTACTTGTTGAATGACTCTCGTATGTACCTATGAAGCTAAGTTATTGGATGGAGGTGGATATGATGGTAGAAAAAGGTGTATGTCACAATTTGAATTTGTAAGGAAATATAAACAAAAAGAAGGAAATAATTCTAAAGAATATTTATAATAGAGTAAAAAATGAACCCCCAATATATATATAATCAATCAATACATACAATTAAGAGAATTAATGCGCAAATGAATAGTAATAATTAAAAATCTACACTAAATATTTAATTTCTGTAAATTGTATTTTTTCTTAGATGATTAAAGAGACATTCTAGCAGTTTTCTATCGTTCCCTTTAATCCACATCTCTGTGTCTCCTCACTAGTCTCTCCAGTATTACCCAATTTGGAGAAATAATAAAACAGAGCAGAAGATTACAGTGAGTGATTGATTAAGGAAATGTCCGGACAACGAACAAATCGGATAATGAATAAAAACTAATTCTAACCAAGACTTCTCTCTCGGAACATAATGTGGTAATAACTTATGCCACTTACTCGGATTCCGTAGCATAGCTATTGTGTGTTGAAACTTTGTCATTTATGTACGCCAATTTACTAAATTTACTTTTCTGAACCTTTTATTAAAAATAATGAAAGTCCGATAGTATTATGAGGCCCAAAAAGAGTGGAATATCAAGAAGTGCCATCCATGAAAAAATCAAAAGTTTGCTTTTTGTTTGGATAAATGAACAGGAAAAGAAAACGAGATGTAAATAGTATGAATAAAATTCAAGAGAACTTTTAAGAAATTTTTGAGAAATTGAAGGAACAAACACTTGTAAGTAGGATAGGAGAAGGAGTTAGAATTTAAGACTGGTTGATTTGTAAATTTTAAAAGAATGTCTGGAATTAAAACATGTATTAATGCATGTTGAGTCTGCTAGTGAAGATAAAGAAGAATCTGAGAAGTAATATCTTAAATTTAGGGTTAAATAGAAAGAATTAATCTATTTCTCATAAAAATCAATGGTAATTCGATGATCGGTTAACGAACATTTCTGATAGCGCACATAGTTTTGGAATGGATTGGATATTCGTTAACCAATCACTCACTGTACTAACTAACTATGTTAAAAATTATTTAACATATCAGTTTTTTTCTTTTTATTAAATTTAATATGAATTATTAATGATATGATTTGAATGTACGTTTATGTCTATGTTAATTACGATTATTTATTGAATGCTTTAATAAAAAAATAATAATAATAAAATTAAATTTCTTACATACCATTGATTGATTGACAACTTTTATTTGTAAATATTATAAGCTACTATTATTATTACTAATAATAAGAAGAAAAGAAAATTGCGATTAAGTAAAATTTAATTAAAAAAAATAAAAGAATAAATGTATGTGTAATACAATAGAAAGATATGCATTTATTGCTTTTACTTGTTATACAGGGTCATCGAAAAAGGTGGACGGGATTTTTTGTTTTACAACTATTCGATAAACAAATACGTTATCAACACGAAATTAACGAGAGATTGAGTAGCATTATAAATATTTTGAGTAGCATTTACTCGAATACAGTGGACGCATGCGCAGTCGCCATCTTGCCGTGCGCTGCCATTACCGTGTGACTCGACTGGTCAGTTACTTCAGAGAAGCCATGCAGGGTCCCCCAACTCCTTAGAAATCGGTGAAATCATTTTTTTTTAATATGATGTCTCTATATGGCACCGCTAAGAGGCGCTGCAGGCGCATAACCGATAACACTGCATGCAAAAACCAGGCAAAAACACACACACACACAATTAATTAGTTACTGCCTGCACTCGCATGGTGATCCCAAAAACTTTGTTTCAGCAAAGACAATAGAGTTTAGTAGTCTTATAGATGGTCTGTGACGCCATGACTACTGTTCAGCAGAAAGCGCAGTATTTTGTGGTACGCAGAGTTTAAATCACCTGTGTTACTGCAGCGTCATTTTAGACGTACTTATAGATAAAATCCACCTACGTACAAAGCTATTGTTAGTTGGTTTAATCAGTTTAAGGAAACTGGAAATGTTGATATCAAGAAAGTTGGAACTAGATATGGCTAAAACAACTGTACAGAATATTCTTCACAAACGCCTCAAATTATTGAAGAATTTATGCAACCATTGCAACTGTGACTCGTGCAATGTTTCAAATTGATTATCGGCTAGATGTCTGTCTTGCGACTCATCGACATTTTTTATAGTACATAAAAATTTTTTGTATTTAATGTATAAATAAATATTCTACCATTTGTATTACGATTTTTATTACTCTTCGAGATCCCGTTCAACTTTTTCGATAATCCTGTATTTATAGTCATATTTTTTTTAAAACAGTTTCAATTCTAAACTTATTTCATAGAAAATATTTCTTTTTATTATTATTATTATTATTATTATCCGAATTTTCACACTTACTCAGCACAAGTGCTGGTAAACTTTGACCTACCCCAGTCGTTCTTTTCTTTTATGTGGGGTTAGGCTCGGACACTGTGGAGAGGGAATTCACCCTAATCCACAGTTGTTCTCATGTTTTGTTTTTCTCTTCACATTAAATTACATCGCTAGGAATCTTCTAACTATATAACAAGTCTGTAAAACTACAACCTTTTGGACGAGTGGTGTTAATTCATCTGATATTCCTAGCGATCTGATGTTGTTTTTCAGGTTGTTGCTGGCTAGTCCCTCCACAGACATTACAATTGTAACAATTTTGACCTCATCCAACTTCCACGAAGCTCGAAAGAAAGGTTTTGATACTTTGAGATCTTCTCCCGCTCCGTCTTTGCCAGGTTATGAGTCAATGGGACGCAATGTCACTAACAATAGCCCTTTTCTCGAGATTATCTATTAGTATAATATTGGGTCTGTCATGATCAATTGTCTTATCAGTTAACACTGGTCGATTCCAATAGAGAGCGGTGCTTGAATTTTCTAAAACAGAGGAAGGAGTGTATTTGTAAATCGGCTCTGGGTCTTCGATTAGTTTTCTAATAGTTAGTTTTCTTTTTATTATTATTATTATTATTATTATTTTTATAAACTCTTGAGTTCATTAAACAACGATCAGAATGCAAATGAAATGATGATTTTTTTCTTTTTCTCAGAATACATTTAAAATTGTTTTTCTTGCATGTATTTAATCTATCAACTTTTCATCATCTGCGTCATTGAAGGGTCTTCTAGGGCTTGGTCATATTATCTCTTACACAAGTGTCGTTTTCAAAATAGTTAAATCATTTCTTCTGACATTGGTAAGTCATCTATCACACTCTCGCGGTGTGGGAATAGTTTGTCCTTAGACCCTTTTTACTCTCCCTTTACCCACTATCCCCGAATATAATTCTATTCTCTATTTAAGTTTCACTTTCCCTTTTCTCTTCTCATCATACTAAGATGTAGAGATACAATATAAAACCAAAAAAAAAAAAATCGTCACTTCATATGTAAGGTCGTCTACTCTCAATGCCTTTTATTCAATTCACAATTCTATTCAATACACGTTTTAAATATTTTTCCCAAGTTCAAGATTTCTATTCGAGAAACGCATTAGAAAAGGATTTAGATTTAAATATATTTATTGAAAAAAAAAAAGTAATATATATATATATATCATCGGTAAAAATTTATTAAATTATTTTGATATTATTATTGGTTGTTTTTTTTTTTTTTGTATTTTTATTTTTATGCTATCATAAGCATGTCAAACCATAAATACAGAAAATCTTAAATAACTTTCTGATGTTACTAATTATTATATTGACTATTAGCTAGGTAATCACGTGTTGGCGCGTGATTTGAAGTGTTAAAAAATTAATTCCGGTACTTTCAGCAATTTAATCAAGTTGAAATTGTATATATAGCAGTTTTATACAATTTTTAATGATGTGAAAAACTATCAAAGATATATCTTTATTTTTACGGTCACTTTAGGGGGAAAAAAATCAAAACGTTGTAAGTAATGATCCTCTTCCGGTTGAGCTATAATTTTAAAAAGTTGAGAGGAAATTACGAATTTTGAATAAAGCCGGTATACCAAATTTCATGATTCTAGCTCAAACCGTTTTCTACACACATACACACACACACACATACATTTTTCTCAACCTTAGTGGAAATGATTCAGGAACTTTCAAAACGTATACAAAAATCAAAATCTCGACATCGAAAATTTTCGTGATCGCAATACTATCTCTGGCGAGAAAAAAAAATGAAAAAAAAGACAATTTTTTACAAACCTGGAAGCTTCAGGGATTTGGATAAAACTTTACCAGCGAATTCCTTTTTTAATTTCAAAGAAACCTTCCTTATGCAATATTTCTCGGTCGCTTTTAGTTTCCGAGATAAAAAAAGATAATAAAATTTGACAGATAAACTAGTAATGAACGTCCAAATGAGCAGCAATTTAGTAATATTTTTTGGCTAATTCACTAATTATTTAATTCATTAAATTTTTTATTTTCGTATATCCAAACCGAACTGAAAACAAAACAGAAAATTAGTAAAGCCATCTACTGGCCAAATAATAAAACATGGTAGTTAAATTGAATGTTAATGGAATGATATGCAAATTTTAATAATTTTTTTATCTCGGTAACTAGAAGCGACCGATAAATATTACATAAGCAAAGTTTCTTTGGAATTAAAAAAGAAATCCACTGGTAAAGTTTTCAAATACCTAAAGTTTCCAGGTTTGTAAACAATTACAAAAAAAAAAAAAAAAAATAGAGAGACAGAGAGGAAATATGTAAAATAATGTTCATTTAGAAAATAAAATATGATTGATTATTGATATCAAATAAATCCAATTTAAAACTGAATTTAAATTAAATTTAATTATCTTTTTCTAGATAGACTATGTATTATTTGATGTGATTATCGAATTGTAAACGTAAATTACAAAAAGATATTCATTTATCTTTTTTTTTTTTCTTTCCATTTGAAAAATCATCGAGTCGTTGATTTCCTTGAAGGAATGAGATGAGTTTTCTCCTTGGCTCCCTCGCCAAGCAGTCTGCTGTTGCATTCTTCCCCGAGCAATTTCTCTCTCCCACTCCTCCCTTCTCTTCTCCAATGTTCTCCATGTAAAGAACGTGTCGAGTTCCAAGCCTTAAAGGGATCTTATTAATAGGGTGTGTCATAATTATAATTAAACACACTCCGATTTATTCTATTTAACTATAAACCACAATTAGATTAAAACAAAACATTATACATAGTATTTAAAATTATATTAACTTGTATATGGATATAAAAATTTAAATTTACATTCTCCGAAAATTAATTGATGAATATTTTTATTTTTGTTATATATATATGTATATATATATATATATATATATTATATATATATTATGAAACAATTTAAAAGTATTTCATGAAAAATAAGAATTTAATACACTACATAGATCTACATAGAATTATTACTATCTCTCAAAAACGGTTTGACCTAGAATCATGAAATTTGGTATATGGGCTTTATTCAAAATTAGTAGTTTTCTATAAACTTTTGTGAAATGTAGCTTAACCGGAAGAGGGTCATTACGTAGAATGTTTTGATTTTTTTTTCCTCTAAAGTGACCGTAAAAATAAAGATATATGTTTGATAGTTTTTCACATTATTAAAATTTGTATAAAACTGCTATATTTATAATTTCAGCTTGATTGAATCGCTGAAAGTAGCAGAATTAATTTTTTAACACTGAAAATCTCACGCGCCAACACGTGACGTGGTGCCATCAACAAAGAGTCAAACATGCGATGCTTGAATAAATATTATTTATTAATTTTAATTTATAATTAATTAAATATAATATATGTTAATTAATCTAGTTTAAATTTGCGAGATAGTCGAATGGAGACATTCCAGCTTATTTTAAATACATTTTAATATGATTTCAATAATATAAGTTTGGGTGATATAATAAATGAATTATTAATACATATAGCTTATGGATTACTTGAATATATATATATTATATTTATATTTCAATATATTCTCAAATACTATATTATAAAATCTACTCTATTAATTCAAGAAAATTGTGTATATATGATACATAGAAGATATGTAGATAAGATAAGTTTTAAATTCTCTATGTATTTATGTTTTGAAGTTGTATTAAATTTAAATTTTTTTGAGAAATATCAAATGTTTAATATACATAATTACTGAAAGTATGAAAATAATATATAAAATATAAGAAATTAATAGAGTGAACCGTAATCACTATTTAAACAAGTATTAATTTAAACTAAAATTAAATTTTAATTAACACTGTATTGTTCATATAGAAAAGAAAATCCTATTGCCTAACGTTAAAATTATTATTATTATTTCTAAATATTGTATTAAATAAATCACCCGTGCAATTTATACTTTAACTATAAGTTTAAATAATTTAAAAGAACACAAATTAAAAAAAAAATTAGTGTTATGTATTTAAGGAAGTGCTGTTTGATGTAGTTTCTGATGTCATTTAAATTTCCTAGTTTAAATTAAGAAAAAACTAAGAAAGATGATTTTATCCAAGGCTAAAATCAATACAGATCGATTTTTCTTTATAAAAATTAACTATGGTGTGAATTTCCAAAAAATCCTTCAAGCGGTTTAATATTTTAAAAATACATAAGATAAGACACAAGATATATATTATTTATCCAATAAAATATTGATATTTTCATTATTAAAAAAAAAAAAAAATTAGAAAATATATAAAATTACCTAAGGCAAAATAAAAATAAAATCAATATAAATATAAGTATATATTATATATGAGTATTTGTATCATGTCCCCGACGTCATTTAAATTTCTTAGTTTAAATTAAGAAAAAACTAATAAAGATAATTTTTTCCGAGGCTGAAACCAATACAGATCGATTTTTCTTTATAAAAATTATCTATGGTGTGAATTTCAAAAAAATCTTTCGAGCGGTTTAATATTTCAAAAATACCCAAGATAAAATATATATTATTTATCCAATAAAATAGTGATATTTTCATTATTAAAAAAAAAATTAGAAAATTACCTACGGCAAAATATAAAATAAAAATAAAATGAAAATAAATATAAGTATATATTATATATGAGTATTTGTATCATGTCCCCTATGGGTTCTAGATCTAGTTTATTTTTTTTTTTTTTCAATTCTTGCAAAAAATATTCAAATTAACCAACTTTTATATCTATTATAGATGAAATAAAAAAATAGTAATTATTAGAGTAAAAAGAACGAATATCATCAGTTACAAATCATACATTTAAAGCAGCCCAAGGGTTCACCAAAAAAACCGTTGTTTCAAATACATATAATCGCATTTGCTGATAGATAATACCGTACATATATATATCTAATACTACATTCAAGTTCAACATTGAGATTGATATTGAATTCCAGCCAGGGGCTACGAGTTTGCCAAATTCACATTTCCGTTTCAAATGAGACAAAAAAACAAAAAACAAAAAATAAAAAGTATAAATAATTAACTTTTATGAATTATTGAACTACTTTTAATAAAAGCAATTAGTATATAACTGGACAATGAAAAGAACAAACAACATTTTAGAATTTTTAAAAAATTTACATCCTTTAAAATATGTTATCAATATAAATTGTAGAAATATTGGTTGTTTATAGCTGATTGGTATCAAAACTTTGTATATTTCAAAAAGTTTATCTATGAATATACGAGATATAATTAAATCTAAATGATTTATTTTATTTATGAAACACCCTATTATGGGATATACTCCCATACTAGAAAAATGAAATAAATGATAACTTTCCCCTGAAAGAGGGTCACCCGAGACAGGCGTACCTCTTTTACTCTCGAGAGTTCTCCGTAAATTCAACGGAAGTCGGCAAATTCTTTTTTCTTTCCATTCTTTGATTTATTGCAATGAATTTTTCATCTATAAAGAAGGCGGAGGACTTGGAGAGCTCTCCATTAAATTTCTATCGATCAATGGGAGTTGGTCTTCCATCATTTTTCTCCTCTAATCATTTCCATTCAATTCCAAAATAAATTCTATTTCTAAAGATTTCTTAGAGACTAACATGGGACGACACTCTTTAAACTTTTTGAATATTTCATATAAAATAAGCTGGAGAGTCTTCACTCGACTATCTCGCAAATTTGAATTGGATTAAATAACATAATATATTAAATTTAAATTAAATTTAATTAATTATAAATTAAAATTAACATTAATAAATAATATTTATAAAATCAGCGCATGTTTAGCTCTTTGTTGATTGCACCACGTCACGTGTTGGCGCGTGATTTGCAGTGTTAAAAAATTAATTCCGGTACTTTCAGCAATTCAATCAAGCTGAAATTCTATATATAGGAGTTTTATACAATTTTTAATTATGTGAAAAACTATCAAACATATATCTTTATTTTTACGGTCACACGTAAATAAAATCAAAACGTTGTAGGTAATGATCCTCTTCCGATTGAGCTGCATTTCTCAAATAGATAGAAAACTACGAATTTTGAAAAATGCCCATGTACCAAATTTCATTATTCTAGCACATAGGTTCTTAAACTTATGTACTCCACGGACCCCCACTTGAAAAAAATTTTTTTGACGGACCCCCATCACAACTTTAGGTACTTTACGTCATTTTATTAATTAATTTCTGGCTTACGATCTCATAAGGACAAGGATATATGATGAATATCTCTAACAGTGATTGGTGAATAACGATTTTTTTGCATATTGTAGAACACATTTTATTAGAAATTATAATATTGAAGAAAGAAAATACAAACATTGTCATAGCAACAAATCTCACAAATTATAATGGGTACTTACATTAAATTCATATAAATATTTTATAATTTTTTTCAGAAAATATTAAATAAGAAATATTTTAAAAAATAACTGCATCTATCTCATTAAATATAACTTACATATTTAATGAGATGTATGCAGTTGTTTTCTTGAAACAAGAATCTCAATATCTGGCTTAATATTGGAAACTTTTAATCTAAGATCCGGCTCTACATTTAATTTGTTTCTATATTTAGACTTAATATAAAATAGTACCGAAAAAGCTTGTTCGCATAAATATGTTGTGCAGAATGGAATCAAGTGTTGAAGTGCTTTATTTGCAAGCGCAGGATAATCTGACCTGAGAAGTAACCAAAAGTTGCTCAATTCAGTTTTGTTAAATTTTAGTTTATAAGTTGTATCACATGATAATTCCACGAGAATATCTTGTTCAGGTGCAGATAAATGTTTAGCATTTGTAATTTCCATATTAAATGGATCTCTGATCCAGTTATTGCAAGGATCAGGAGTAGAAAAATACTTCCTGAAGTTGCTTTTCAAAGTAATTAAATGTTCAACAAATAATTGACGCGTTTGATTAAGCAATTTTTCACTGGAGCTTTCTATGAAATCATTGAGAGTTGGAAAAGACTCATATACACCGTTCTGGATGCGTTTCGACCACAAGTCGATTTTTTTAATCATTGCTTCTATTTTATCTTCAACTTTAAATATATTTACAACAGTACCTTGCAGGCTCAAATTAAGTTCGTTCAATTTTGTAAAAATATCAGTCAAGTAAGCCACCTTAGCTAACCAGATAAAATCATTGAAACATTCGGTCAGTTCAAAATGCGCATCTATTAAAAACAATCGTATTTCATCTCGAAGCTCAAAAAGGCGAATGAGTACTTTCCCGCGGGACAACCAACGTACATCTGTATGTAATAATAAATGTGTATGTTGACTACCCATTTCCTCACACAAAATTTTAAAAACTCTGGAATTAAGTGGACGAGCCTTAATGAAATTGACAATTTTAACTACTTCGTCTAATGTTCTTTTCAAATCTGGTGACATATTTTTGGCTGCTAATGATTCTCTGTGAATGCAGCAATGATTCCAAACAACCTGAGGCGCAACATTTTCAATAAGAGCAATCAATCCAGTTCTTGTACCTGACATTGCACGAGCACCATCAGTGCAAATTCCAACACATTTTGGCCACTCTATTTCATTTTCGGTTATAAAATTATTCAAACTGTTAAATATGTCATTAGCTGTCGTTCGTGAAGGTAGTGAATCACAAAACAATACATCTTCTTGTATTTGATTTTCAAACTCATATCTAATGAAAGCTAACAAATTGGCATTATTAGTGACATCAGTACTTTCATCCAATTGTAATGAGTAATAGTGACTTTTGCGCACTCTCGATATTAATTCTTCTTTTATATTACATGACATGTCTTCAATCCTATTCTTAACCGTATCATTTGATAATGAAATCAAATTTATATCGTTTGCTGCTTTAGTTCCTAACATTATATTTGTAATTACTTTTGTAGCAGGAAGAATTAATTGCTCTGCTATATTATGCGGCTTTCCTGCTTTAGCAATAAGTAGAGCTACTTCATATGATGCCATTACTGCTTTCTTACTCATACCACCAGATCCCGTCTTTACCATCAATTTCTGACTTGAATTAAGTTCTTCTTTTTTCATTTTAAAAAATTCGATAGACTTACTAACATGCTCGCTGTGCTTTGTTTGTAAATGACGTCTGAGATTAGCAGGTTTCATACTTTCATTGGATAAACTTTCCTGACATAGAACGCAGACTGGTCTTTCCACATCATTGTTGCAAATATAAGTAAATCCAAATGATAAATAATCATCCGAATATTTTCTAGTTTTGCGTTTCTTGGTAGAGTTTGCTGTTGATGCCTCATCATCTGATTCTTTCCGTTTCTGTGTTGAACCAGTTTGTAGCCAACGATCCATTTTATGGAGTAATTTATTAACATTGAACTACAATAATATAAATATAATATAAATATAATATAAATATAACGAATTATTATTTACTAGCTATGTTTTAATATGATTTGAAATGAATGTTTTAATATCATTTTAAATGAATGTTTTAAATCATTTTAATAAATGTTTTAAATCATTTTAAATAAATGATTTAATATCATTTTAAATGAATATTAATTTATATAATAAATATATTTCGTAATTTGATTCTAAAATATTATTAATTTCGTAATTTGATTCTAAAATATTATTAATTTCGTAATTTGATTCTAAAATATTATAAAAATAAATATTTTTTATTCATAAAACTAACTTATACTTACTCTCAAAAACAGCCTTTCTGGGAAATTGCAAAATGTGTTTAGTGTTTTTATAAAATAATGATCATGCAAATTACACTAAAAATTAAAAAAAATTATTAGCTATAATAAACTATTATTAGCTATAATTTAATTATAATTAATTAAATTAATAAAAATAATTTAAAGATACAACTCGTTGAGAAATGAACTTATAATTAACATTAATAAAAATAATTTAAAGATACAACTCGTTGAGAAATGAACTTATAATTAACATTTGCTTTAAAACTGTTTAAAACCCCAGAGTGGACGCTGACAATTTGGGTTTTTCCGGGTAAGACTGTCCCCTCCCCTGGTTTTCCCCAATAACAAAGTGAAAGAAAATTCCCTTATATGCCTCCCCTTCCGAGCCCCTAAGAGGGGTTATTTTAAAGGAACAATCGAAAAATGATTTTAAATGAATGAATGGATGAAAATTCAAATTTTATATATAGTTTTTTATATATGTTTATTTATTCACAAAAAATTAATTGACATAATTATCAATTTAATAAAATAAAATAGTATTATTAATAGTATTAAATTATAGCCGTAATTCTCTAGGAGGATATAGTTAAACAATGAACTTTAAATATTTATATATGTATATATTTTTACGATGATTTTTTTCCGAGGACCGCGGACCCCCAGTAAAGGCTTCGCGGACCCCCAGGGGTCCGCGGACCACAGTTTAAGAACCACTGTTCTAGCACAAACCGTTTTTGCGTAATCTTGTCTACATACATACTCATACACACACACAGACATTTTTCTCAACCTTAGTGAAAATGATTCAGGAACCTTCAAATCGTATAAAAACATCAAAATCTCGACATCGAAAATTTTCGTGATCGCAATACTATCTCAGGCGAGATAGTAACAAACAATAAAAATTCATTAAATATGATTTCCAATAGGCAAATTTGAACTCATTTAACCCATACAAATAAATTTTATTCAATAAGAATGTGAGTGACATTTTCAAATTGGCAATATATGCGAATTGATTGAACCAAATAGGCTGGAGAATTTGACAATCTAATGTTCATCAATGAAAGAAGGATGATAAGTATTTACTTGAGAAAAGGCGAGGATATGAAAATATTTCTGATCATCGAAACTAATAGTAATAAATCAATATTAGAGAGTTATGTAACTATTTATGTAAATAGTTCTCAAAATTTTTGTTAAGATCAAAATTTGTAAAATAAAATATTTTATAAATTGTTTTAAATAAAATTTTCTAAATTTATTAGAGTAGTTTAACGATTTACTTTTTAGTTTATTTATGAATTTATAAATGTATTTAAGCAAAAATTGTTACCAGGTTGTTAGAAACTCATTAGAAGCCTTAATATAAAATTTGGTTTGTTCGTTTGACCGTAATTTTGTTTACAAATTTTCTGCCCCCATACACACACATTCATACAAACACATGTCAATGGGGAAATCACTTTTTTGTAATCAGAGTGACTTGAAACCTGGAAACGGATACCTGAAATGAGAGAATCAAGATTACAAAATCTTTACTCTCCAAAAATTTATTAATTTTTTCGATTGAAAGAAACAAATAAATACATAAAAATAATTAAATAATTAAAAAAAAGAAAAATTAAAAGAAATTTATTTAGATGACTTTCTGACAAAATGTAATTATTACTATCTCGTCAGAGATAGTATTGCAATCACGAAAATTTTCGATATTGAGATTTTGATGTTTTTATAAGTTTTGAAGGTCCCTGAATCATTTTCACTAAGGTTGAGAAAAATGTCTGTATGTGTGTGTGTATGTATGTATGTAGACAAGATTACGCAAAAACGGTTTGAGCTCAGTCAGAGGGTCATTATCTACAAGGTTTTGAATTCTTTTTCCTCTAAAGTGACCGTAAAATTAAAGATATATGTTTGATAATTTTTCACATGATTAAAAATTGTATAAAACTGCTATATATAGAATTTCAGTTTGATGGAATCGCTGAAAGTACCGGAATTAATTTTTTAACACTGCAAATCACGCGCCAACACGTGACGTGGTACCATCAACAAAGAGCCAAATATGTGCTGATTTAATAAATATTATTTATTAATTTTAATTTATAATTAATTAAATTTAATTTAAATATACTATATTATGTTATTTAATCCAATTCAAATTTGCGAGATAGTCGAGTGGAGACACTCCAGCTAATTAACAACAAATTCATTAAAAAATTAAACTTTTAAAATTGATTAAATAATTTATTCTTGTGTGTTGACCCTAAATTTAAAACATTACTTCTCAGTTTCTTCCTTATCTACACTAGCAGACTCACCATGCATTAATTCATGTTCAACTCCAGTCATACTAGGCTATTTTAAGCCCAATTTACACGGGCTTAGTACTTGTCATTAGTTCAGGGGTGAGCAAATACTTTTAAGCGCGGGCCAAAATGAAATTTTCAAAATCTCTTCCGGGCCGGAGGACCATATTTCGAAAACACTAACAAAAAAAATCTTTTTTTTAGAGACATATTGAACGAAAAATTAAAAATAAGAGCCAACTTTTTCAACGGGCTTAAAAGTATTTGCCCACCCGTGAACTAATGGCAAGTACTAAGCCCCTGTAAATTGGGCTAAACACGAGTCTCAATCGTATTTTATTTAGGTTTAAAAAAATCCAAACAATGTTGATATTTGATTGCCTTCTTATATATCAATAAAATGTTATCAGTGTAAATTATTTTAAAAACCTTCATTTCTCTGATCGGATAGAATAAAATTTTAATTAATTTTCAAATATAAAAAAAGCTTGATTATCCAATTCAAATTTGCGAGATAGTCGACTGGAGACATTCCAGCTTTTGTTCTTAAATAGTTAAATATTAATTAAATTAATTTATAAGTGAAATAATTCAAATATATATTTACATACCTATTCAGCTACACATTTTGATAAAAATTACTTCAATGATGCTTGATACACAATCACATAGAATTACGTTGAGAGTAAGCAAAGAGAGCGAGACAATACGAAGTATATTTTAGAAATATTGCGACTCAACTAAATTTATATTTTATTATAAAATGTTTGAATTTATCTTATCACTTTTTGCTTGTTTTTATTTATTTATATTTATTTAATAGAAATTCACCTGAAAAATATTATCAAATAAATTCTTTGAATTATTATTATTTCTATTTTATATTTAATGTTTTTTTTTATTTTTTTTTTTTAATTATTTTGATGGTATGTATATGAAATAGATATTGTGATTATAAAAAACAAAATTACTTTACATTTTAAAATAAAAAAATATTTAATATTCATAATATCAGTTAATAAAATTTAATTTTATAATTTGATAGTTATATATATACAAGATGGATGGATGAGAAATCCTAAACCGAGGATACCTATCGTCTCGTGTTTATGACTTTTAGGATTAGTTATATATGCATGTGGGAATCCTATAAAATTGGTGAACCAGGCATTATTCAAAATTCGCTTGATTGAATCGCTGAAAGTACCAGAATTAATTTTTTAACCCTGCAAATCACGCGCCAACACGTGACGTTGTGCCATCAACAAAGAACCAAACATTTCGCTGGTTTAATAAATATTATTTATTAATTTCAATTTATAATTTATAATTAATTAAATTTAATTTAAATTTAATATATTATGTTATTTAATCCAATTCAAATTGCGAGATAGTCGAGTGGAAACACTCCAGCTAATTTTCTATAAACTTACCGTAAAATAAAGATATGTATATGTTTGATAGTTTTTCACATGATTAAAAATTGTATAAAACTGTTATATATAGAATTCCAGCTTGATTGAATCGCTGAAAGTACTGGAATTATTTTTTTAACACGTTGACTGCCAATCACGCGCCAGCACGTGACGTGGTGCCACCAACAAAGAGCCAAACATGCGTTTGTTTAATACATATTTTAATTTATAATTTAATTAATTAAATTTAATTTAAATATATAATATAGGTGTGTGTTAATTAATCCAATTCAAATTTGCGAGATAGTCGAGTAGAGACTCTCCAAATTTTTTTTTTTTTTTTATATTTTTTTGGATAATGATACTTAGATATATTTATGTTAATTGTCCTTCACCATATTTTATAAGGAATTTAGAAAATCTTAATTAAAATAGTTTATCTTGTTTTTTTTTTCTTTCTTCTTAATTTCTGTTCTTTTTTCTTTTAATCCCTCCTCCTCTTCCTCACTCAGAATAAGAAAAAATACTGAACCGCTCCTTGACAGTTTTATTATCATTATATTATTTGGCTTTCACGAAATGTACTCATTAACAGGAAAAAAAAAAGTTAATTTTATTTAGGACTTTTTTCGCGAAATTGAAACAAGATCCAAGAAGAGGTGTGGTTCTTCAGGTGATGATTGACCCTCACGAAGAACGAAAACACTTCTTATTGCATGAGAGCACGATGCCAATGTCAAAAGATGCATGAAACAAATTCTTTAGAGAATACCCACTTGAGATATTGATGACGTTTTATTTCGTCTATCGTTTTTTTTTTTTTTTTTTTAATTTGTTAACTATCGCCTTCTGGTCATCTTCTGTCAATCATTGGAGAGAAGAACCAAGAAATCTGCCTCGTTAGAGATTCATATACATTGATATAAATCGGCCTGTTCCATCATCATTCATCGATTAAGAAAATTAAATTCCTCTTCTACATTTCATCCATTAGAATCTGCCTTTTCTTTTTCACCAGAGGGAACAGTTGAAACTAAGAATGATTTATTCTGTCAAGAATCAAATAAAAATCCAAAATATTAACTGAATAGCAAAAAAAAAAAAAAATAGATTCATCTTACTAGTTAAGCTATTTAATCCTTTACTTCACTTTCACTTATACAATGAATAAAATAAACCAATCTACCCTTTTTTTTAAGTTCGTTTCCTAGAAAATTTAAACAAAACACTAAAATAAATCACTGAAGTAAAATATTAGTTCTGGCTTGATATTTTCAACAAAAATCGTAAATTTTCTAAACATCTATTTTAATTTCGATACGATTTCTATTTCAATAGGGGAAAAAAAATTGAAATGTTTAAATTCTTTTCAAGGACATTTCCTTTGGAAAGTCAAAAAATGAGCTGCGGCCAGGAACAGAACCGACCAATAATTTGAAATAAATTAATTTCCAGCTTCCTTTAGCTACATTGAATTTTTATCTCAAATGAAGTAATCATAGAGACAGAAATTTAATGCCTTACCATACTTATTATTATATTAAAGCCCCTACAAGACGCATAGGAGCGAACGCCAGGTACATAGTCGCAGCTCGCACGCTGGCTGCGTCATTGGGTCGGGAGAATTAAATATTTTGCGTGAGTTTAAAATTTTTAAATTCTTTATTTTATTTCCTATGAATTGATTTAACGCAGAGCGCTAGTATTCCATGGGTGTAATTAGATATATTTTATTTTTTATTTTTTTTTTTAGTAAAAATCATTTTTGTGTAGAAAGTATCAAAAAAATACTTTGTAAACTACCACTTCTTGTTTCTTGGTATACACCAAAAGTTGATGAATCCATGCTACTGATGCATTAAGTAAATATATCAAATTTTATCAAAATCCGTTGAGCCGTTCAAGTTATACACGTCTATTCGGATACACAATGGACAAAAGGACGGGCAGACATCATACCAAAAAATAATTTTTTGCCATGATTCGTGGAGATGTCTGTTACTATGTCTGTTACGAATATTATAATGTCTAAGATTAAGAACCATATTTCATTTTTCTAACCAGAATCTAATATATAATAATCGTATGTATTATATACCTATAATAATTTTATCATTTAAATAGGTAAATTTCTTTTTGTTTTATTTTCTATAAATTAAAATTAAATTAAAAAAAATTTAAATTTCATTATACTAGTTATTTATTTATACTAATACTATTCATTATTTATACTAATAGTCTAGAATAGTATTTATATTTTTATTATTCCTGTGAAATGTTAAAATTTCAGAAAGTAATTAAAAAACTGAAAACAGTTATAATGGTAGATTGGTTGAATGAATATTATTTTTGAAAATATTTTAAATCCTAAGTTTAGTATGATTATTATCTTTTTAAAAGTAATAAAATAGAATTATGTAAAATAACTTTAGATATGCATTTATGTTAAGTAAATGTTATTATTTTGAATAATAATTATTATATTATATTTATAAATAAATAATTTTTATTAATATGAGATGTTATAAATGTATATATATAAATGTATATTTTATAAATATATATATAATGTCTTCATAAAAAAAAGGTTATTCTATTGTTTTGTTTCATTTCTCTCGGGGACGTATATAAAATGACAATGTGAGTTAAGTAAAGTGTATTAAAAAAGATCTTTACTCTATGCCATTTGAGGGGAATACTACTCCTTTTCATTAGCCATACAACAGATTAATAAGAAGTCATCATTAATTTTAATGATATTAAAATTTTTTAAATACGCTCAAAATGAAAATCTATCCTGAAATCAATATTTATGTTTCAGAATCCGTTGAAAAATAATTAATCGGAGCAATACAAAAGGAGCTTGTTACTAAAAGTAATTAATCGCTAATTAATTACAATTAATTAATTATAATTCAATGATATTTCTTCTATTTCTTCTATATCATTGAAATATTTATAAAAAATTTTCAAAAGTCTATCTCAATAAAAAGTCGATTTAATTTTGTCAAAAGAGCGAACAGACAGAGAGACACAGAGACACTACATACATACATAGCCTCCTCATCTACAAGAGAGTTAGTTGTTCTCCCTGAGGGCCAGCGGATTAGATCAAAACTGTCCCATTAAAATATTAAGCAAACTATTTGATAAATGGATAAAAAATATCAGCAATAGATAAAAAAAAAAAACAATTTGCATAGTAATTAAAAATTGCTAGAAGCAGTATATTTATTAAATAATTACAATAATTTTTATTAAATGATTGAATGTCAAAAAAAAAAAAATGATGCTAAAGGTGGCAATTTTTTTTTTTTTTTGTAAAACTAATTTAACATTTAACACCTGATTATAATAACGAAGCTAATATTATTATACATAAGTAAATATATGTATTTATAGTCTCGAAAACATTATCATTTTTTTTCCTAGTCACTTACATTAGGTGAGACAATAAACAAAACTAAATCAAAAATTAAATAATTTGGCTCATTTTGCCTATTTTTAAAATTATTCAATATTTTTAAATCAATTACTTAAAAACAATTTATAGATATATTAAATATTACTGTACAATCAACAAAATTTTGATAATTATTTAAAGAATGGTAAGAATGGTAAGATATAATAATTAGTTGGAGTGTCTCCACTCGGCTATCTCGCAATTTGAATTGGATTAAATAACATAATATATTATATTTAAATTTAATTTAATTAATTATAAATTATAAATTAAAATTATTAAATAAAATTTATTAAACCAGGGCGTGTATGGCTCTTTGTTGATGGCACCACGCCACGTACTGGCGCGTGAGATTTGCAGTGTTAAACAATTAATTCTGGTACTTTCAGCGATTCAATCAAGCTGAAATTCTATATATAGCAGTTTTATACAATTTTTAATCGTGTGAAAAACAATCAAATATATATCTTTATTTTAACGGTCACTTTTGAGGAAAAAAAATCAAAACGTTGTAAGTAATGACCCTCTTCCGGTTGAGCTACATTTCTCAAAAGTTGATAGAAAACTACGAATTTTGAATAATTCCCGTATACCAAATTTCATTATACTAACCCAAACCGTTTTTGCGTAATCTTGTCTACATACATACACACACAGAGACATTTTTCTCAACCTTAGTGAAAATGATTCAGGAACCTTCAAAACGTATAAAAACATAAAAATCTCAATATCGAAAATTTCCGTGATAGTAATACTATCTCTGGCGAGATAGTAAAAAGTAAGTCTCATTTGTATGTCTTAGTTATTTAAATTTTTACAAAATTTGTAGAATAAAATACTTGATAAATTGATTTATATAAAATTTTCTAAATTTATTATAGTTTTTACTTTTTTGTTTATTTATGAATTTATGAATGTATTTAAACAAAAATTGTTGCCAAGTTGTTAGAAATTCATTAGAAGCCTTAATGTAAAATTTGGTTTTATCGTTTGACCAGAATTTTGTTAACAAATTTTGTGCCCCATACACACACACACATACATACATACACACACACGTCAACGGGGAAAGCACTTTTTTGTAATCAGAGTGACCTGAAACCTGGAAACGCATACCTGAAATGAATCAAGATTACAAAATCTTTACTCCAAAAATTTATTAATTTTTTTGATTGAAAGTATAAAATAGCAACATAAAAATAATTAAATCGATCATTATAGGACATCAAATATGAATTTCTATATATTTATCTACAATTAGTTTGGACAGTTTAAAGAAATACAAAATATTAAATAAATCATCTATATCTATAGCTTTCACACAAGGTAGGTAGATTTGCGTTTTATTTTCAAAGATCATAATTATAGAGTCTCAATGCCAGGAGCAGACACCATGGTCTATGAATGATTTATTGGTCCATCTACAATACCAATCATATATCTGGTATATCAACTGATGATGGCTTTATTTCAATTAATCTCACATTAAAATCCGGCCTCTATATTTTGTAATCTTTATATTATATATATATATATATATATGTTGGTTTAGATTTCCGTGAATGTTATTATTATTATTATTATCAGATTTATCACGTATTTTTGTGAGATCGTTTTCTGTTGGGCTTTTGTCCAGTGCGGACGTGTGCCAGTCTCAGGATTGCCCAGGATTCTTCAGAGCTCTACAGCAACGAAGTGAGTACAAAACCACCCAACCTTTCAACCCAAAATCCCGATATTAACCCTTGGTCACACAGACTAAGACCCAGAATCCCAAAAATATTTCCACCTAAATAATCTCTTGAAAATGGCGCCAAAATGGGTGCCGAAACGTTGAGAAAACAATCTCACAAAAATCCGTGATTATATCCCTAGTAAATCTGATAATATATATATATATATATATATATATATATATGAAAACATTTTTGTACACCTACGTTCGGGTATAGGTATACTTGGATAAAATTAGTTTCATACTGATTCTGGGATTTTCGGTTAGTGTCGGTAAAGCTGTTGATATTTTAACATTAATATTTTTATTTAAAAATAATATGTAGATGGATTCAACGAAAAACGTTGGGCGCATTTAGTTCTATGCAATTAATTTCCTTTATAGAGCTATAATTCATATATATATATACTAAGATATATACCACACTAAAACACTTCATTTATAAGTAACACTTTTTCTTCAAATATAATCAACCATTTTGGATTTGATTGATAATATGTAAATTTAATAAAAATTCTTTTAAATTTTGATACATACTTTGATATAAGTATATTACAATGAAAAATAATAAAAGATTAATTTCTTAGCTCTTATAACCTATCAATTTTATTGCATGATAAAAAAAATTAACAGTTTATGTGTTTAATAAAATTTTTATTATTACAAAAATTTGACTTGATTGTTCATATAAATAAATTAAACTAAATGAGCCCAACGTTTTTCGTTGAATATGAAGCAATTCATCCATAAACTTTGTCAGGCTTATAGAAAAATTATTTTATTCTTTTTAGGCCATTGGAAAAACGTTATTTTATAAATTTTTTTTATATTTATATTTTTATTAATATATTTCGTTAATATTTCTATTCAATTTCATACTAGGATTCGAATAATTCATCATTAGAATTTTGACTAGAATTGTTGCAATTTTTCTAGATATTATTTAAGAGAAAGTGACCCACTCAATGATTCGACAGGTATGTGCTTCTCCTTTTGATAAAATATATCCTGCTGTTTCATATTCAAATCATAATCGAAAGAGATTAATTATATATAGAAAGTTTAATCTAACTCAATTGTTTTTGATTCGGGCCAATAAATTATCTATGATGCCATGAAATAAAAATAAAAACAAACAAACAAACATATATATATATATTCACAGGCATTCAAGCAAACAATATGTTAATTATATGCTTAATTTCAAAGGACTCGAGGCGAAACTCCTAAGAAAAAGGAGAACGGATCTACAAATTAAGAAAAATATCCGTCACAATTATTAGTTTTTTTTTATTTTTATTTATTTATTTTTTTATTTTTTTTTTTTTTAATGTAATGATCAATTTATGCTGATAACATTTTTATGAAATTTATATTATTATAATGAGTTTAAAATTTATTTTTTGGGTATATTTTATATTGATAATATTAATAATACCATAATTATTCATTAATAAAAGTTAAATATTTTATTGTTTTTGTTTTAGATTAATTACTAGTATAAATAAAAATCAAGATATCAAATTGTGTATTATTCATAAAAATAAAACGTAGAATAATTAATTAATAATTAATTAAAAAATAGAAAATCTACTTTATACAACTAGTCAATGGAATCTATATTTACTATCTCGCCAAATTTTCGATATCGAGATTTTGATGTTTTTATACGTTTTGAATGTTCCTGAATCATTTTTTTTAAGAATAGTGTATTCTACATTTTTTATATTCTTTAAAATTAATATAAATATTTATTTATTCACATATTTTACACTCTTTACTATCTTCAAAAATTGTGTTGAATGAGTGATATTGGCGAGGGATATGGCGCGCGTTTTACCTTTGCTTAACACAGAAAAATTGAACAAATTAATCTGTGGCACTATGGAAGTCGAAAGTTCTTAGTCGCATAAACCATACTCCTATAATATGTTTGGAAATGCAACCTTAATTATTATTATAATTCTTCATAATTATATCATCTAAATCTTTAAATTTTTATAGTTTTTCAAATTTTATATTTTGTATGTTAAGATTTTTGTGAATTAATTCTATTCTTCTATAATAGTAAATATTTTGTCTTCGTCTGTACTATTAATATCGAACCCTGCCTCCTTTCCTTTGTCTATTCATTTTTCTTATTTGAATTTGCCGAATCTCCTATTATATTGATATTTAAATTGTCCGCTTAATCTAATACTTAGATTTATTTTATTTAATCGGATTTCGTCCATTTTCTCTTCATAATATATTTTCAATGGCAAATTAAATAGAAATGATGATCTGATGAGCATCACCATGTTTTAATCCATTTCGAATTTCAAGTGGTTCGAAAATTCATTCAAACACAAATAAAAGTAATGGGGGGAAAATTTTGAAATGCAATCAAAACAATTAAGATTTGTTTTGTCTGAAATCTTCTCATAGAGGCATTTATACTTATAAATTAAGCTTTTATTACAGGAATTTTTTTTTTAAGATAATAAGAAATTGTATCAAGTATTAAAATTAAATAAATCAAATGTAATATATTTTATTTAAATGTCCATATAAGATTTTTTTAGACCACTGGACGTTTAACCTAATCTTTCTCTCTCTTAATCTTTAATTAAACATATAATCAAACTATTTTTCGTTTTTTTTTAAATATTTCTCATGCTGATAAAAAAAGATTTATTAATATCGTATGCATTAGAAAAAGTAACCATATTAAATAATCAATTAGTGAAGAATATCTTTTCAATCCGAATATAAAATTAATCATGTTTTTTTTTATTCATTGATTAAATTAAATTTAAACGATTAGAATAACAACACGATCATCTTTGAATAATTAATTGATTCAAATTGATGTTAAGATTTCTTAAAATTTCTCCAAATACTAAAATAGGATTTGTAGATTTTGTTAATTAATTGAAAGTATCTCCTGATTTTAATAATATTGAAATGTTGGTAGTTGGTAGGAATTGGTCCAGTGGCGCAATCAGGGAGGTTTAGGGTTTTCCATGAGGAAAGCTAAAATGATTTTCTTATAGCTGGAAAAAAATATTTTCTTTACGAGTAAATAAAATACAAAATTAAATTTTTTTGCCAAGCTTTTGTAAAATCAGTGTTTCATTTACAAAACTTATTTAAATATTTAATTAAAAAAAAAATCTTAATGAAAATTTGTCTTTGACCCCGCCATAGGAAAGTGAAGCGGCTAGTCAAACCCCCCCCCCCCCCCCAGGATCAAAAGTCTTCTAAAATAAAAATATTTTAAGGAACACGTTTCAATCAATGATAAGGAAATGCATGCGATTTATATTTTTATATTCTTAATGTCCAAACACTTTTTAAACTTGTTATTGTACTTTGCATTCTATAAAGAGACATCCGCTGATAAATGCCAAAAAATTGTTGGCTTTGTCATATGTAAAAGCAAGGAGAAGAACAATTTAAATTATTTGTTTTACCTTCGTAACTTATTATAACGAAATTTAATTTACTAATAATTACAATATCCTAAATGTATTATCATTTATTATCGTTGTACATTGATGATTAAAATAAAATAAATATATCAATGAAAAAAGGAAGATATGAGTCCAAAGTAACTTTTTATTTTTTCAAATGAAATTTTTAATGAGAATGTCTCTTTGTATTAACAATTCATTTCCATCACTGTACGAGGGCCATTCAACAAGTACTTGGCCTCACCGCCCGATGGCGCTGCTATTACAAAAGAGTTTTACCATCATGTAGTACACTCTTTTACTAGCTTACTGTCGAAGTTTCAGTCAATTCCCTTCACTAGTTTTGTTTTAACAGCATTTGGAAGCGAGCGTGTCGATCGCAATCCTAAACTCCTTCTAAACGGCTTCATAGATCTTAATGGTTCGGGTATCATTAGAATCGTCATGACCCAAGGATAAGGTATAAGAAAATTTCAAAAAAGTTGATCCGTTCCAAAGTTATGGGCAAAAAACTGACCCAACCCAAAAAAACAACGCTCCATGTTGCGCCTCTGGTGGCTCAGTTAAGAAATTGGCACTCAATATAAAATTAATAATTCTAGAAATTTCCATACAAAGAATGTTTATATTATTTAAATTGTTATTTTAAGTTCTAATATTCTATAATATTAACAATTAAATTAAATTAAATTAAATTAAATAGAATATTACTTTTAATTGATTAATATTTTCGAAAACAACGAAAGTAATATTTTTATATTTAAATTTATATTTTGAAAAATTGTGCAATTTGCAAATTTGAGTGAAAACGAAGATCCAAATGAGAGAAAACGTCGAATGGCTAAAGAAAAAAGGGCACGATGGTTATCTCGGAAAAAAAGTAAAATAAGTCTGTATATTATTGTTTTCAATAAACTATACTACGTATTACTAGGTGCCAAGAGCGCCTATTTATTAACAAAATAAAAAATAATAATAAATAATAAACATGTGTTGATCAATCAATCTACATTATCTATCTATTTAATCCTATTATCCTATTCTCGTGGTCCCGAGCCTGGGAAGGGATTTTCTCTAACTGGGGTATATGGAACGGTGTCAGCCCAATCTCCGGGATCAAAATTGGGAAGCTACTTAATAAAAAAAGTAGTCTTTGATCAAGAAAATCAAAATAAAGGTTGATAGGACGCTGATCATAGGACACTTAATTAATTTAACCGACTTGATAGGCGTTGTCCTTGCGTAGAATGTACAAAAGTCCGACGTTTTTTTTTAAATATATATATCTATTTATATATTAGGGAAGGATAAATAAAAGAAATAAAATATATTTTGGAAGAGAGAGAGAGAGAAGAGTAAAAATTATTGATAAATTATTATAATAGTCATTTATCTTATCATCTGTGTTTATATTTATAATTTATTTATTAAATATTTATAATCTGATTATGCAAATATAATAATTCTCTTTTTCTATATCCATTACGACATTTCTTATATTAATATACAAATATTAAATATATAACTAAGTTTACGTAAATTTTACAAAATACAGATAGGTAGGAGGATGTAAATGAGATGTGCATTAGAGATTAGAGGATCAATGCCTTGACCATGGAATTGATTAGTTTCTTATTAGCCATACGTGCATGGGTAAAGTGACCATACGTCCTGTTTTCAGGTAGCTTGTCCCTTATTTTTAATTTATTATTATATTATTATACTAAGTTATTGTTATATTATTTATTTATATTTTTCAGTTATTTTCATTATAATAAACAGAAATAATGAAAAATATACGTTTCCCCAAACTATTACCGAAAATTAAAAAATGTCTCGTTTTTAGGATAAAAATAAATGGTCACGTTTTGCGCATGGGTCGGTTAATGTTTACCATTAAAAGGATGATCACCAAAACTATTGTATTCTAAATAAGCTGGACACACGACTATCTCGCAAATTTGAATTGGATTAATTAATTAATTAATTAAAAAATTTAAATTTACAGTATATTTTTAGTATTGTTATTCAATTAAATTTATTAATTAACACATATATTAAATTTAAATTTAAAACATTTTCTCTCCTTAATTTTTAAGTGAAAATTTAAAAAATGAATTCTGGTACTTTCAGCGATTCAATCAAGCTGAAATTCTATATATAGCAGTTTTATACAATTTTTAATCATGTAAAAAACTATCAAAAAAATATCTTTATTTTTACCGTCACTTTAGAGGAAAAAAATCTAAACGTTGTAGGTAATGACCCTCTTCCGGTTGAGCTACATTTCTCAAAAGTTGATAGAAAACTACGAATTTTGAATTCTTAAAACTTACCTATAATTAAATATTCAAACATTTCAACTTGATTGAGTTTTGATTTTTGTTTTAAATATAATTTCCCACATAAACCTTAAATCCCACATCGGCCGCGGAATATCACCACCTAACTATTACATATAATATATATTAAAATATAGTTGATAAAATAGGTATATTGACATTTCTGATAAACTCAATATTTGTTTATTATTATTAATTCAATTGAGAGTTAATCATTGAACTCTGACGCTTGAGTGTTCATTTTATTGGGTTGTTTTATGGTTTATGCTGTTTTTATTTCGTAAATCGAATTGTTCATTAAACTGGAACAATTCCGTTATGGTATTAAATGAAATAATGCCGATCTACTAATTATAAATTTAGAAATCAAAATATTTTTTTTTTATTATTTTACTTTTTATATATCCTTTAATGTCCCGTTATTAACTACACAAAAACTTGACTTGTGATTCGATCCATTGTATTTTCTTAATCAACTTTTTTTGATTCATCGTTAGCAGTCCTGAATGACTCTCGATCAAGAGAGAGAGAGAGAGAGAACCGCCAGTTGACGAAGATGTCGATGGTTATTTCATTAAGGTCGCCACTGATTAATTGATTTAAAAGCGGGATAGATTTTTTTTTATCCATTTCGAACTCCTTTTTTGGACTACCAAGCACCCAGCATGAAGTCCATCAAATCTTTGACCGAGATTGAATATTACGATTTCACTTTTTTCGGGCTGATGAGGGCAGTAATATGCTCATTTAAATAACGACATGTCACTCTCAAAAATAGACAATAAATAAATTCAATTATTCATAAAATAAATATCATATAAAACGAAAATTAAAATGAAAGAAGATACCTATACAATATACTAATGATTAATAATTTTATTATAAATATTAAATGAGGGGATGAATTTTTCAAATATTTTGCAAACCATTTTTTAATATCATAGAAATAAATATTATACTATTTCTAATTCAACTAATTTTATAGACTTTTTTATTTTATCTAAAAATTAGTTCTATTTAGATAAACTTTTCCATGGTTTTAATAATTGAATGCTACATTTGCCAAATCGATTATCTCCATAATTATAAAATATTGAAAAAAAGAAGAAAATAGTTTGTTTATTTTTAAATTCCTGTATAATTATAAATTCAAATAAATGATGTACGAGTGAATTACTATTGATGAATATTTTATGTAATGTCATATTGAAAGTTTAAGATAAAATATAAAGGCTTTTTATTAACTTGATATTTTTTAATCTAAAATGCCCTATAAAATAGAAAATAATATATTAATTAAACCTTGAATATTATCCTTTAAATATGCCCAACAAAAAAGCGTGGGGAGCATATGATAATATTAAATTCTATACCTACTACTTACCTATGTTCATATGCACCCACGATTTTTTATTGGGCATATGTAAAGGATAATATTCAAGGTTTAATTACTATTTTATTTTCTATTTTTTAAGGAATTTTTTAATAAAAAGCGTCTATATTAATGTTTTTTTTTTAATAATTTATTATTATTTTAACTTTGACCTAATTAATGGAGTTAATCGATTTGGCATAATTGAATGATTCAATCATCAAATTATGTTTTAAGATTTTATAGGAAAATTTCATTAATTAAATTTGATTTTACAATTACATGCTTAAATCTTAAATAAACAAATAAATAAATTAGATTTATTATTAAAGACTTACAAATTCATCAGTATTTTCTTTTTCTGAATTCTTCCATTTTAATGTTATATAACAAATGAAATTAAAAAAAAAACAACAAACAATTTTGATCACTGGATTTAAAATTTATAAGTATTTAGTTGTATGGAAATTACACTGCAACTCAAAAATAATAATATTAATTGCTTTTTATTTGTAAGGAAACACAAATAATAAGCGATTTATGAATCTTCTTCAATATCATCATTTAAAGAAACAGAGAGAATGTCTTTAAAAAATCCTATTAGTAGAATATATATATTATATTGTATAGAAGTAGTCTATTACGTTATATAAAGTGATTTAAAGTAATTTAACAAATTATTTAATTAATTACTACTATATTTTAAGTAAAATATTTTGGGACAATGAATATAAAATTAATATTTTGTAAACTATCACTTTCGGTTTCCGGATATAGACAAAAGTTGATGAATTCATGTTACTGATGCATTAAGTAAATATAGCAAATTTTATCAAAATCCGTTGAGTCGTTCGCTGTACACGTCTATACCGATGGACAGACGGACAATCATCTATTAATGCAATAAAAACAGATATGGATATATTTATAATTTTATTTTATTTATATTATATAAGGAGCCGCTGGCTGTGACGTCATATAATTTTAAATTAAGAAAAAACTAATGAAGATGATTTTTCCCAATGACAAAACCAATACAAATTGCATGATTCGTGGAGATATGTAAAAATCTCCACATTTTTATTTATTAATGTATACTTTTATATTATTTTCGTGCATGAATATAAATATAATACTTTTAACATTTGCAGAAATATGTAAAATTGATAAAATTTAAAATATAGATATCAATCTTATTTTATGGTATATATACATGTATTATACAGTTAATATGGCTGTATAAGAATATTACATTGCTTCAAACTTTAATTTATATTTATTAATTTAATCAAATAAATTATAATAAAGAATTAGAGAAAAATGAGCTGTGGTCAGGAATAGAACCGCAACCAACGATTTAAAATAAATTAATTTCCAAACATATATAGATATATATATAAAAAAAATATAGGAGTATATTTTTAAAACTTCAATTAAAATCACTAAAATATATTATCTTAGTTTTTATTTATTATTTAATTTCTCAATTATTAATTACTACTATATTTTAAGTTGATTAAAAGTTGATGAATTCATATTACTGATGCATTTAGAAAATATATCAAATTTTATCAAAATCAGGCAGGCAAGCAGGCAGACCAGGAGGGAGGGTGGGAGGTGAGGTGAGGTGAGGTGGCGGAGGGGTTCAAAATGGCGGCAAATGTTTTCAATCTGTCAAAATTCAATAATTAATATTTAATCAACGAAGCACCGTAAAATTATATATTAGTAGTGAAAAAGAATACGTTTCATAATGAATGATTCGTATAGGTTTTACTTGTTGTTATGAGGCAATATTTTTGTTGAACTGTAAAAATAAACCGATATTAAAAATTAATTAAAAATTTCCATTTAATGATACGAAAAATCAATTTTATTTAGAATCTGGCTAAAATTATGGTCACAGTTTACAAGATTTAGTAAAAATTTTAATAAAATGAAAAACATTGATTTGATTGGTTTTTCCTAATTCTCCAAATCGTTCTATAAATATGAGTTTCAAGTTTTATACTAATGTGAAGCGTTGGAGAGGTGGGTCCTCTCAGAGGCATATAAGACATGTCTCACTCGTGAATTTACAGGGTTTTGCTAGTCGAAAGGTTGACGTAATCTGGATATATTTGAACTAACCCCCCTAAGGGGGTTAATTCAAATATATATAGAAGACTATACAGTCTCCTATCAAGAGACAAGATTTCAATTTTTTTTTCTTTTTAATAAATCTCTATGCTAGGTATTCTCCTTCATCCAAATAAATTTGATTTTTTGAATGATCAGGGAAGTGGGGGATGGATTGAAAGGAGTCAACGGGTAAAGGACATGATTCTTCCATGGGAGAGGGAAGGCAGAAGAAATCATGAGCTCACGTGAGGGCAGGGACGCCAATCCCTGAAATAGAATCTTTTCTACTGGGTTTATAGAAAAGAATCTACTCGCTACCCGGGATATTATTTTTAATTTTATTCAAAATGAATATTACTTATCATGAAACTTATTCAATTTTTTCTTATTTCTTCATAAATAAAAACAATAAATTATTTCCTTGCTTTTCAAGTAATAATTATGTTATTTTAAGTTAAATAGAATAGAAATATAACAGGAGAAATGTTTCAATGTTAAAATACAATAAGTTGACCTGTGGCCAGGCGTAGATCTGAGCGACGGTTTGAAATAAATTAAATTCCCAGCTACAGAAACAATTTCAAATAATTTTAATATATCTATTAATGCAATAAAAAACACATATGGATATAACATAAATATTTTTAATTTTATATTATTTATAATATATAAGTTGTGTAGGCTGTGACGTCATGAAGGGCTGGATGACGTCATATAATTTTAAATTAAGAAAAAACTAATGACGATGTTTTTTCCGAGGATAAAACCAGTACAAAGTGCATGATTGGTGGTGATATGTTAAAAATCTCCACATGTGAAATTTGGTTTGAAAACAATACCTCTCCCTTACTATCGTGGGTCGTTAAAAAGATCAAATTCAATCCAATATATAATATCTGGATAGATAGAATATATTCAGAAGCATTTATACTCACCAATGATGTTAAAATATGTTAAGAAATATATAAAAAACTATATGAATAAATTTTCCAGCATAAGATTTTTTTTTATATTTCTCTCATCGGCTACTTGGGTCCTCTTTGAAATTGTTGTTGTTGTTGTTGTTGCTTTTTAATCCAAACCAAAAGTATACGATAAGACGGGTGTTTGAACATGACATGAACTGTTTAAAACACTTTCCATCGTTTCTTTATAACCGTTTTTCTTATGGTTTTAACATTCCTGGCTGCTGACCTGTCACACTATCCTTCTCGTTAGCATTCAAATCCATCAAACAAACATTCAATTTAATATTAATAGATAGAAGTTATATTTGAAGCATGCAAATGAAATCCAAATCAAAAGACAAGCGGAACATTGGATATTTGTTAGATGAATGGTGGACAATTAGGTCTCATGAATTTTGACGGATATACAAGTTTGGTAGGTCTAGGATAGGTTTGAAATGAATTTTATTATATTTTTTATAATCTTATTTTAATATTTTAAGCAGGAATATATAAAATATGGAAAAAAGATAAAAATATTTAAGTATAAATTTCATTCTAAATATATGATAAAATAAAAGGATCTAAAATAAGGGAAAGGAGATAAGGGAAGGATGCCGACGATTAACAATTTTCCAATTTAATAGCTCAAAAGAGATCGGAGTGAAGGAGAGAGAGAAGGAGTTTAATAGGACAGGACATGATAAAAAAATATTATATTGATAATTTGAAGTATAATATGATGATAGGACATGATTTCTATTTTAAAAGAAGGAAAAAAAAAATTGTGGATGATCTCTTCCTTTAAATTGATCTGCACTCCTCTTTCCAGTGCCGGATTAAGGAATTTTTGGGCCCTAGGCAAGGACACAGAATTCCGGGCCCTCACCCATAAAATAACAAAATATATTATTTATTTTATTTTTCATTTAAAAAAATTATAATTGAAGAGTACTTTTTTGAAATAATATAGCAGGGGTGGGCACACTTGGTGATACTTAGAGCCTGAGAAATCGTGATCGCAAAAATCATTTTACCTTTTTTTTTCTAGAACCATGTTGAAAAAATTTTTAAAAAGTCGAAAATATTTAAATATTTAAAAATCTGATCGCAAAAGTGAAAAAATACACAATTTTTTGAACCGTAAATTGTATTAGTTGGTTATATTATATAAAACTTTGTTTAAATTCATTTAATAATTTTATTTATATTAATGAATAATTTTATTTATATTAATGAATAATTTTAATTATTTTAATGAATCATTTTATTTATATTTATGAATAATTTTCTCTATATTAATACATAAACCTGTAATTGAAAAGTATTTTATCACTTGTATTAATAATGTATTATTGAAGAATTGTTATTTTATAGAAAAAAAATGTATGTCTCTTATATTTTCATTTTAAAAGAATATCAAATTAAAATGATTGTTTTTAATAAGTTAATCAGATATATATGAAGACCTTAGAGCGAAACAATGGTAAGCCACATTTGTAGAAAATTGTTTCATTCTTAATTATATATATCTAAGAAATAATAGTTGCTGACTTTTTCCCTTTACTGATATTACATATTGAGCAAATTTGAAATATATGCAGTAAACCCAATGTTTTCTATCTTTTTTCTACACTTTAAACTGCAATATCTCAACATTTTGATTTTGTGGCTTACCACTGTTTCGCTCTAAGGTCTTCATATTATTTTGTAAAATTAAATTATTATTAACTAAAATCCAATCACGAATTTTTGTGAGATTGTTTTCTCGACGTTTCGGCACCCATTTTGGCGTCATTTTCAAGAGATTATTTAGGTGGGAATATTTTTGGGATTCCGGGGCTTAATCTGTGTGACCAAGGGTTAACATCGGGATTTTGGGTTGATAGGTTGGGTGGTTTTGTACTCACTGCGTTGCTGTAGAGCTCCGAAGAATCCTGGGCAATCCTGAGACTGGCACACGTCCGCACTGGACAACAGCCCGATATATATAAATATCTGGTAAAAAAATTAATTTTTTATTTAGAACGTTTTTTTAATAAAATATATAAATATAAATTTAATGGACATAGAATATGTAAATATAATTAATGATTATAAATGGAATAAACAAATAAGTTATTTGTAAACTATAAAAGCAATAAAATAATATTTATGAATACATTTTTCTTTATTATTTTTTTTTAATGCATTATAATTAATTTTAAGAAATTAATTTGCTTATACACTTCTTTAACACCTTTTCTATCATTTTGACAGATAGTAGGTTAAGGTATTCTTTACTCTTACGTTATGTTTTTAATTAATATCTCCAACACAGGATTATTCATTAATAAACCTTGACGTAGATTATGCAATAAATGAAAAGATATATAATGTAGTAGAAAAAGTAACTAGATTGTTTTTGTACTATTTAATCTTGAAGTTGTTGGATGATGTAAGAGTTTATGATTAAATTGGACGGCAATTAGAGATGGCAGATGAAAGGGGGAGAGTGGAGTAGGGTGGAAGGTGATGCATCTCTAACATGTTGTTGTTGTTGATGTTGTTGTTGTTGTTCAGTCAGTAGACCTGTGCACGACCAACAGGTCTGTTTTTTAGTGACTAACTGGTTGGTGACATGAAATGAATAAAAGATCGCCTCGGTATAAATTAATAATGGCGGAATGGGGAGGACGTTCCACATTCCAGCATTTAAATCCCTCCCCCTGACTGCCATAGCAAGGGAGCATTGTTTGTGCTTCAAGGATTAACTTGGTTCGATTTGATTTGACCGAAGACCCAACCACCTAGATTATAATAAAAAATTATTATGTAAATATACTGAATGTTTTATTTATAAATTGGAAGATTGAAACGAATATATAGTATATATATATATATATAAGAAAAAAAAACATTTAAATGATAATTCAAAAAGAAAAATCAGAAAATAAAGAAAGTAGCGACTGAGGGATAATTTTAATATGGAAATCATCCTATAATAGGGATCCATTTGAACAAATAGAATGATTAATATATTACACCCCCTCCAGGTTGCTAGCAAATACATTTACCTTTTAAGTTATTATAAGAATTTTATTTTAAAAAAATTTATGAATACAAAAGAAAAACATTTAAATTCCATCGTCAAAATTTAAATAGGAATAGTAAAGGAATTTCTGATTTATTTATATTTTTATTTTTTCGATGTTGTTAATTATATTTTGTTAATGTTTAGATTATCTTTGGTATTGTTCATTCCTCTAACATTAATTTGCATATTAATTCATTATTATCAACATCATTTATTATTTTTTTTATGAGATATTAATTAATTAATTAAGTACTTATGTAAATCAATTTATAACTTTTCTTTTGAAATTTTATTCTTGATTATATTAAATATATAAATATCTTTCATTGATTATAATTATCGTGAAAAAAAACTATCAATTTTTGATTATAAACTCGTTCATTAATTATTTGAAATTTTACAAAAATAAGTTGGCCGGTGGCCTGGCACAGAACTGACCGACGGTTTGAAATAAATTAAATTCTCAGCTACAGAAACAATTTCAAATAATTTAAATGTATCTATTAATGTAATAAAAAACAAATATGGATATAACATAAATATTTTTAATTTTAATTTTATTATAATATATAAAGAGACGCTGACTGTAACATCATGAAGGGTGACGTCATATAATTTTAAATTAAGAAATAACTAATCAAGATGATTTTTCCAGAAGATAAAACCAATACAATAGTGCATGATTCGTGTAGATATGTAAAAAATATCCTCATGTGAAATTTGGTGTGAAAATAACCCTTTCCTTCCTATCGTCGACCGGTAATACAACCACTTCCGGTTTCCGGATATACACCAAAAGTTGATAAGTGCATCATACTGATGCATTAAGTAAATATACCAAATTTCATCAAAATCCGTTGAGCCGTTCAAGCTGTACACATCTATACGGACGGACAGACGAACGGACGGACGGACAGACATCATGCTAAAAATACTTTTTTCTGTTAACAAAATGAATGATTCGTGGAGATATGTAAAAATCTCCACATATGAAATTTTGTGTGAAAACAATAACTCATAGAGAAGAAGAAGAAGAATAGAAAATAAAATACATACAAGATTGGTATTTATCTAAATAATGTAATACTGAAATGTATAAACATTTAAATTATGTACTTCAATAAGTAAAACTTTATCCACATATATAATCGTTTAAAAATTATTAATTTAAAAATAATTAATAAGAACGAAAAATAAATAAATCTTTGAATCTACATCAATACTAATTATGTTATTATTATTATTATTATTATTCTAATTGGTAATTGATTACAAAACGGGAAGTTTCAGGGATTTGAATGAAACATTGCCAAATGTATCCTTTTTTAATTCTAAGGAATTTTTCCTTATGCAATATTTTTCGATCTCTTCTAGTTAACGAGATAAAAATTATTTGCAAAAAAATTTGCATATAAATCCATCTACATTTCATTTAGCTACCTATTATGTTTTATTCATTTGGCCAGCATAATTTTTTATGGAGTTTTTTTCAGTTCGCTTTAGAATTAATTAATTTTTTAATTTTCCTATATCCAAACCTAACCGAAAATTAGTTAATAAGTGAATAATTAGTTAATTAGTCAATATAACCTTATTAAATGGCTGCTCATTCATAATTATTAGTTTATCTGTCAAACTTTTATCTCGAAGAGACTGAGAAATATTGTATAAGGAAAGTTTACTTTGGCAAAGTTTCATCCAAATCCCTGAAACTTCCCCTTTTGTAAACAATTCCCTTTTAATTAATCAAATAGTATTTCAAATCTCTTTTTTTAGTTAAGAACTTGTAAAATAATAATAATAATAATAATAATAATAATAGAAATAATTGTATAAAATTAATAAATGATAATGAACATCATCATAATTATAACATCAATTTTTAGAAAGCATTTGACAGAGAGATAGTATTGCGATCATGAAAATTTTCGATGTTGAGATTTTGATGTTTTTATACGTTTTGAAGGTTCCTGAATCATTTTCACTAAGGTTGAGAAAATATGTCTCTGTGTGTGTATGTGTGTATGTATGTAGACAAGATTACGCAAAAACGGTTTGAGCTAGAAGAATGAAATTTGGTATACGGGCATTATTCAAAATTTGTAGTTTTCTATCAACTTTTGAGAAATGTAGCTCATCCGGAAGAGGGTCATTACCTACTACGTTTTAATTTTTTTTCCTCTAAAGTGACCGTAAAATAAAGATATGTATATGTTTGATAATTTTTCACATGATTAAAGATTGTATAAAACTGCTATATATAGAATTTCAGCTTGATTAAATCGCCGAAAGTATCCTAATTAATTTTTTAACACTGCAAGTCTCACACGCCAACACGTGACGTGGTTCCATCAACAAAGAGCCAAATATGCCCTGGTTTAATAAATATTATTTATTAATTTTAATTTATAATTAATTAAATTTAATTTAAATATAATATATATTAATTAATCCAATTCAATCTGCGAGATAGTCGAGTGGAGGCACTCCAGCTATTTTTTTTTATCCTTTCAAATGTAATATTATAGGATGAGTTATTAAAAGGAAATACAAATAGTATTTTTTATATAGAATTGAAAGATATAAATTTGAAAGATTACCGTTTAATAGGTACCGGATTTTTTCCAATTAGAAAAAAAAAACTATCCTATTGAATTTCAAAATAAATACCGTCTTGTGTAGAAATATATCATGTTTAGAGTGAAAGAAAAGTTGAATATATGGCCGAGAGAACAATTACATTATAATTTTAAATTTTTCAATGGCTGGCAATGGCAAAGGTTGGCCAGAGAGCTGAATGCACGCGAATGCATTTTCATTCATTCATTCATCCATTCATTCATGCATGCATGAGTTCAAAGATGATTATTAGCAAAAAAATAAAAAAAAAAGATGATGGTCCGTTGTTTTTAATCGTTCGATTTATTGGAGGTGTCACTGAGAATTTATATATATTTACTCGCCATTTATACAAACCATCTCCATTCATTTTCAAATAAATCTAAAACATAAAAGCCATATAAAATGAAAATAAATCAATATTTTTTTATTTTCTTAGAACGTTGATATAATAGTTTTCATTATTATTATTATTTTTATTATTATTATTATTATTATTATAAAATAAGAAAAGAAGAGATTTGTAAGTAAAGTACTCATCAGTTAATCACGTACCATGAACGAAGTTTGTTCAAAAGAAAAGGTGAATTTTGAATTATTTCGAAAATTATTTATTTATTCATCAATATCCATTTTGTCTACTTCAAAGAAATTCTCCTCAGATATAATGCACTTCTGCCAGCGCTTCTTCCAATCGTTGAAGCACTTCTAAAATGCGCTTTTCAGTATGGCCATCAGCTCGTTCCGACTTTATCTCATCAATTGGCAAAACGCTTTCTTTTCATTGTCCTCTTCAGTTTTGTGAATAGGAAAAACTCGTAGGGAGCCAAATCTGGTGAATACGGTGGTTGAGGCATGATTACGGTGTTGTTTTTAGCCAAAAAATGTGTGAGCCGGTGCATTATCGTGATGCAGAATCCATGATTTGTTTTGATCGTTTGAGCCGTATTGCTTCATGCAAACGTAGCCTAACTTTCTTGTAGTATTCCTTATTAGCAGTACGACCTGTTGGCAAGAATTCATGATGGACGCCATTGTAATCGAAGAAAACAGTGAGCAAAACCATCACATTGGATCGAACTTGGCGTGCTTTTTTCGGTCTTTTCTTGGGACAAATGCCACAGTCAACATTTTAAGTACTTTGGACCATTTTATTCCATTTTTAACCAATAATTTAATAGAGATTCTTTAAAAAATCGAAGAACACACAAAAAGTTTCAGTTTCAGTTGTTAAAACCAAACTACTAATCCCAAATGGCTGATAATGTCAACATATGAGAAACTTGTGTGTACCAACATAACAAAAAATTTCGATAATCGAATGTACACAGCCCGCGAAAATTCAAAATTCACCTTTTCTTTTGAACAGACATCGTAATAAATATTACATACCTATGAAGTCGAGATAGTGGAAATTAAAAGGGATCCAGACCTTTAGAATCTATATTAGAAATTAGGATAATATCTGATAATATAATAAAAAATATAAATTTATTCCAAAATTTAATTACTTAAATTTAATTTATACTATATTTATTCTATTGTAATTTAATTTAATAATTTTTTTGTAACATATCTGGAATACATTAAATCAAATTTTATTTTGTTTGATTTTTTATGTAGTTAGTATGTAAAATTCATTACTTTTTTTTTTTTGACAAGTATATAAAAATAAAATATTAGGACAAACCGGAAAATTCAATCACAACTAGGAATTTGAAACATGCCCTGGTGATGCCGTTTACCCTCGTTGAAAAGACTATAAAACAAAAGTCACCCTTCTTGTAATGTCTAGAGAAATGTAACAAATTCCTTTGGCTGTCAACATGAGCCCCCATGGGATCTTCTTTCCACCCTTCGGGTTGTCAAACTAAAATAAGATGGATTGTCTAGAAATGTAGGGATCATTTCGACAATAACAGAAGCACGAAAGAGAACACCCTCCGCCCTCTAAAATACGATTAATGGACATTTCTAGGGTTCTAACTAGAAAATTTAAGCCCAAAGGTGGTCCCGACAATGATTAACATAAAGCCCTACGCCCTAAACAATCTTCTATTTAATAACCCTCCTTCGAATCTTTAAGGGCGGATCTCAGATCAGAGTTTATAATAAATAGGCTTAATATGATCAACTAAAGATTGTAATAAAATTTAAAATTATAATATTTTTATATAGACTTAATAATTATATAGTTTTTGTTTTGTTTTTTTTATCAATAGAGTAATTACCATAAATTTTATAAAAATTTAATAAAAGAGAAATTAATTGGGAATTGAATTTCCAATTATACTTCTATTATTTATTATTCTACCAAGATAAATTACTTAGTATTATTTTATTTATCAGCAAGTTTTGTTGATTTTAAAGTATTTTTATAGAACTTTCAATGTTGACTTTTCAAATATAACTTTTTTTTTATATTTTTTTATTTATTTAAAATATATATATAACATTATTTTATTATTAATGGTAATAATAAAAAAAAAATAGGTTGACCTGTGGCCAGGCACAGAACCGACCGATGGTTTGATATAATATAATTTCCAGCTACAAAAACGATTTCAAAGAATTTAAATGTATCTATTTATGCAATAAAAAACAGATATGGATATAACATAAATATTTTTAATTTTATTTTATTTATAATATATAAGGAGGCGCTGGCTTTGACGTCATGAAGTACTGGGTGAGGTCATATAATTTTAAATTAAGAAAAATCTAATGAAGTTAATTTTTCCCTACGATAAAACCAATACAAAGTGCATGATTCGTGGAGATATGTAAAAAATCTCCACATGTGAAATTTAGTGTGAAAATAACCCTTCGCTTCCTATCGTCGATCGGGAATACTACCACTTCCGGTTTCCGGATATACACCAAAAGTCGATCAATTCATCATCCTGATGCATTAAGTAAATATACCAAATTTTATCAAAATCGGTTGAGCCGTTCAAGCTGTACACATCTATACGGACGGACGGACGGACAGACGGACAGACGGACAGACATCATGCTAAAAATACATTTTTGGGACAGAGCACCTAAAGACGGGACGTTTGGTCACCCTATCGATGACTCTGGGAGACGAGAGTAGATTTGGAGTATTTGTGAGATTAATATTGTTCGCAGCATTTATAGGCCAAAAGAAGATGAGGTCACAGGGGGATGGCGGAGATGGCATAACGAGAAATAATGTCCAGATATAGTTAAGGTTATAAAATCAAGAAGGCTGGGATGGGAAGGGGACGTGGTTGGAATTGGAGAAACTAGAAATTGGGAGAAACCGATTGGGAAACATCCAGTGGAAGACCAAGGACCAAGGTGGGTGGACAATGAAGGAAGGGACATGGGAGAGATGGGACAGGGTAGGATTTGGTTGTAGCTCAGGATAGGGACGCTTAGAGAAATGTGGATGCTGCTGCTAAGAACTTTCGAAAACTGTAGAGACACAAAGTTAGATAAATATGACATATACAATAATAATATATAATTAATTTACTGATTAAATTAAAATATATTTTACAAGAAAACAAATACCTGTCTTATCTACTTATACTGATTGAAACAAAATGGATGAAAACCTTTTACATACAGACTTTCAACCAAATACTATGTATCACTCGGGGGTACAGGGGGCGGAGCCCCCGTCTAGGTGTGAAGAGCGCCGAAGGCGCTCGGAGCAGCTAGTATCTATTAATGCAATAAAAAACAGATATGGATATAACATAAATATTTTTAATTTTATATTATTTATAATATATAAGTTGTGCAGGCTATGACGTCATATAATTTTAAATTAAGAAAAAACTAATGACGATGATATTTCCCGAGGATAAAACCAATACAAAATGCATGATTCGTGGAGATATGTAAAAAATCTCCTCAAGTGAAATTTGGGTGAAAATAACGCTTCCTTTCCTATCGTCGATCGCTAATACTAGCACTTCCGGTTTCCGGATATATCCTAAAAGTTGATCAATTCAACATACTGTATTAAGTAAATACAGCAAATTTCATCAAAATCCGTTGAGCCGTTCAAGCTGCACACATCTATACGGACGGACGGACAGACGGTCAGACATCATGCTAAAAATACATGATTCGTGGAGATATGTAAAAATCTCCACATGTGAAATTTGGTGTGGAAACAATACCTCCCCCTTACTATCGTGGGTCGGTAAAAAAGTAAAAAATCTAAAAAGTGAAATGACAAGTGTAGTTATGTTCAAATTTTAATATTTCTTAATTTTTTTTTTTCTATTACTAGAGAGATATCTTCTTCATTTTTATTGATTCATTTTTTAGAACAGATTATAATTAATATTAGAGAATCACACCATAACTAAAAAAACATTTCAAAAGAAGTGTGATATTGAACATAAAAGTTGTTATTTAAATTTTTTATCTATTTCTTATGTGTTATAAGTATTAAGATACATGTTTTTTTTGAAGCGGTCATTTGACCGCTCATGGAAGGTTTACGTATACATGAAATGTCGGTAGGTTTAGTGTAAAACTTTAAGTTGTACCTTTACCGTTGAGAATATCGAATTTTTCTCAAAAACATTGAATTATAGATTAAACGAATATAAATTTAATGATGCCCCCAATTGAATTTTTATTAAGGAAATGAATGTAACTTATTAGATGATCTCTGAATTATAATATATAAGAAAATTATTATATTAAAAGAGTTATAATAAGTATTATTGTATTGCGTAAGAGTATGATTTCATCACAAATACTTATACTCTCTTTGACAGATGACTTCTTGACATTTATTTCTTTTCCATCTGGATTCAATATAGACATTTGCCTTATAATTTTTTAAATTTGCAATCCATGTTTGTTTTTCGCCAGAGATAATATTGCGATCACGAAAATTTTCGATATCGAGATTTTGATGTTTTTATACGTTTTGAAGGTTCCTGAATCATTTTCACTAAGGTTGAGAAAAATGTCTGTGTGTGTGTAGACAAGATTACCCAAAAACGGTTTGAGCTAAAATATTGAAATTTGGTATACGGGAATTATTCAAAATTCGTAGTTTTCTATCAACTTTTGAGAAATGTAGCTTAACCGGAAGAGGGAAATTACCTACAACGTTTTGATTTTTTTTTCTTCTAAAGTGATCGTAAAAATAAAGATATATGTTTGATAATTTTTCACATGATTAAAAATTGTATAAAACTGCTATATATAGAATTTCAGCTTGATTGAATTGCTGAAAGTACCGGAATTAATTTTTTAACAATGTAAATCTCACGCGCCAACACGTGACCCGGTGCAACAACAAAGAGCCAAACATGCGCTGATTTAATAAATATGATTTATTAATTTTAATTTATAATTAATTAAATTTAATTTAAATATAATATATGTTAATTAATTCAATTGGAATTTGCGAGATAGTCGAGTGGAGACACTCCAGCTTATTTTTTTTTTTAATTTTAATTTTTTGAATGTGAACCTCCTCCTCCTCCCCCTCTTATATATATATATATATATATATATATATTAAAAATTTAATTTAAAAATAACAAACCATATTAATTATGATATCCTATTACATCTTTCTGAATTGTATTTAATATTCATAGAGTAAAAATTTCCTCATAAATCAAAATTGATGTTCTTTTTACTCGAAGATAATAAAACTTTTTTTATACTATTAATTATTATTTATAACAGGTTTTGTTTATTAATTGGCAATATATAAATGCACAGGTTAACGTTGTTTATCTTTTGAATTTTAATTTTTACATAATTATAGAATATATACATACGTATTCACATGTTTAAATAACATATTACTTACATATAATCTTAAAAATTAAAAAAATATCCATTATTATAATTTTGTATTTTTTGAAATTTTTGTAATTCCATTATAATTTTTATTTTATTGAATTTTTTTTATAAGTGATTAATTAAATTAATTGATAAATTTAATTTTAAGATGTTATGCATGGGTTTGGGGGTCAACGCACTTAACCCTCATCCTGAGTTCATGTTCCGGTCCTGACAAGGAAATTTTTTTCTCTAACTGGGTCCAGTCTCTATGATCCCATGAGAGAAAACTCACTAATAAAAAAATAGCGCCTCGGTTCAAGAAAATCAAGATTAATGTTGAAAAGATCCGATCTACTGATCATAGAACACCTTTACCCGCTTAGGCGATAACCGACTTGATAGCCATTGTGTATGTACAAAAGTAAGATTATTTTAAGTAAATTTTAAAAATGACCAATAAGTCAGTCGAGTTAATCATGTAAATAATTTCGCTTAATAATATTATTTTTCTTTTTGTTCTAGAATTTTCTTTTTACAATGATCGTGATATAATTGATTCCGATTAGGTAATATTATAATGGAGGAGTTTAATTCAAATAAACAAAGAGTTTAAATTGAAGGCAAACAATTTTTGAATAACGCGTGGGAAATTGGACCACCAAAGAATAAAAAGAAAGTAATTTAAATGATGGACAGACAGATAGACAGGTATCTTAAAGAGAAATGAATTCAACCGTTCTTCGTTAATTGAAGAGTAAAAGAATAAAAAAAAATATTGAAAAACTTTTATTAGATATTTCCAAATTAGGCACAATGCTTTTAACTTGGCATGGTCTTTTTAATCTTAATTCGATGTATTTACCAATATGTTATTTAAAGGTTAAGCATAAACGTCAATGGAAGTACTCGGCTGATAATCTATTTATCTATTTGTGAGGTTTTTTGGAACTCGAAAGTTCTTGGCAACCACATTTTTCCAAGTGTCCATATTCAGAGCCACAACCATCTAACCCCTACCCTCTCCCATCTCTCTTACGTCCCTTCCTACATTGTCCAAAATCTTGATCTTCCAATTGGACGTTTCTCAATCAGTCTCTACTCCAATATATTTTTCGCCATGCTTTTCCCATTCAAGCCACGTGCCCTACGCATCGTAGCCTTCTCGATTTTATAATTCTAACTATGTCTGGAGATGCATAGAGATCATGCAATTCCTCGTTATGTAGTCTCCACCATTCCCCGGTGACATCATCTTTCTTTGGTCCATAAATGATACGTATTAAATACTCTAAATCTATTCTCGTCTACCACACCCATATAATACAACCGCAAAATAATTGTTTTATATATATTAATTTTGATTCCCCATTGATAATAATTTTGACAAGATAAGCCTTGGTGGCTGTTTTTTTTTTTTTTTTTTTTTGGCTTTTTCGGAATGTATCTCCATTTAGCCGGCTTTCTCAGATTTGTTTATTATTTATATTTTTATTTTTTTTTATTTTTATTTATATATCGATGCACTCGAACCTACGAACTCGAGTCGGCGGACCGGTCACTATTACCTCGCGGCTAAGCTCCCGGTCGGCTGTTTTTATTTATAAGGGAATTTTGTAAATAAAACCACATATTGATATTTTTTTTATTGTAAATTTATTCAAAAAAATACAAAAAATACACAACGTTTCTATTTCTACTTCTACAGTCGCTTGATAACGATTGCAGAAGTAGCAACATTTTTCCAAGTACCCCTATCCTGAGCCACAACCATCCAACCCCTTCCCTCTCCCATCTCTCTCACGTCCCTTCCTACATTGTCCAAAAACTTTCTCTTCCAATTGGACGTTTCTCAATCAGTCTCCACACCAATATATTTTTCGCCATTCTTATCCCATTCAAGCCACTTCTGCAGTTGCTTGATAACGATTGCAGAAGTAGCAATCGAAACGTTGTGTATTTTTTGTATTTTTTTGAATAAATTTACAATAAAAAAAATATCAATATGTGGTTTTATTTACAAAATTGCCCTATAAGATAAGCCTCTTTACTGCATTATAACAGGCATCGATTTAAATTATCCTCGAATATTATTATCCTTCGTGATTAAAGAACCTAAGTATTTATTTCAATTTTTCTACATTTTCAAATTCTACGTTTTGTATGTTAAGATTTTGTGTGTTAATATTATTCCCCTCTGTTACTAAATATTTTGTCTTAGATAATTTTTATAAATCATAGAATAAGATGACGAACTGATTTGAGTGTGCTTGATCATTCAAGAAATATTTAAGTAATTTATAATATTTTTTCAATTTCTTTGTTATGCTTAATATTATATGATATAATATCACTGAACTTCAAGTTGATGTATTTAATCTGTAACGAGGTCTTCCTTGTTCTCCATTTGAGAAACCTTATCGCAAATAAAATTGTCCAATTCATTCTATTTATATACTAAAGGGTAATCGATTTGAAAAAGAAAGGTCACCAGGGTTGACATTGACAGCTGATAACGATGATTTAAGTGCTAATAATCCCATCAACATTACATGAGTTTATCAATCAATTTATTTGCAATTTCTGTTTAAAAAGTTTATTCAAATTAATACAATCAGTCTATTGTATATTTTCTTTGAATGTCATCCTATTAATGTATAAACATGTAAATGTTGGAATTAAAATTAAAATTAATTGATTATTTATTTTTTAAAAAGTTTAAATTTATTAACCTTAAAAAAAATATTAAATATTTTTATATATGTATACGTATTTAATTAGAAAAATTCATTGATTTATTTGCTAGAATATTAAAAATTTGGTGCTTTTAGTCATCTTTAATAAAATTTATTATAAAAATAAAAAATATGTCTGAGAAGAAGGAATTTTAAGAATTGCTTGGTAAGTGATAGTGAAATTTTTATATCTTAATACGAGTGAGAATAAACAAATCATTCTGAATATTCTGATATATTTGTGCTAATCTTTTTTTTTTTTGTTATGAATATCTTTAGAGATATAAATAATCTGAATTTATATGAATATAATAATTTTATTATTTATTTGTATTATTATATATAATTTATTTAAGATAATAAGTAAATAATTTAGATATTTATATAAACTTTAAATTATAATTTAAATTTATGGTAATAAATTTAATCATTTATTTTTTCTTCATTTTATATAAATAATATAATATTTATGTAGGTTCGTTTGTACAATTATGCATTATGTATCTTTCTACCTATATACATACAATTTATCATAGAGGTATCTAAAATTAGAAATAAATAACTAAATATTTTATCGAAAATAATTATTTAAAATAAACATTTGATTTTGAACTTTTCTAAAACAGATTCTCATTTTATCTACCATTCTTATATTTTGAAATTTGAAATTAACATATAGGAGGGAAATGAGTAAAAATTTTGAATTTTACAATAATCTATTGAAATGAATATAAGAATACGGAGGTCATTTAACATGTACATAGCCTCACCGTCCGATGGCGTTGCTATCACAAAAGAGTTTTACCATCATGTAGTACATTCTTTAGCTAGCCTACTGTCAAAGTTTCAATCAATTCCCTTCACTAGTTTTGTTTTGACAGCCTTTGGAAGCGAGTGTGTCGATCAGTTGTACAAAAATGGCCATGCCCAAATTGGTCGAATTGCGCTACGAACTGCTGCCTCATCCACCTTACTCTCCAGATTTGGCCCCCTGTTATTACTTTTTGTTTCCAAATCTGAAAAAGTCACTCGTTGGGAATAAATTTAGGTCGAATTGTTCTTTTTCCATTTTTGTACAACTGATCGACACGCTCGCTTCCAAAGGATGTCAAAACAAAACTAGTGAAGGGAATTGTCTGAAACTTGGACAGTAGGATAGTAAAATAATGTACTACACGATGGTAAAACTCTTTTGTGATTGTAGCGCCATCGGAGGGTAAGGCTAAGTACTTGTTGAATGACCCTCGTATGTATGTACGAGTATATACTGATATACACACAACCTACTTATATAAAATTCTATTTGAAGAGTAAAAAATAAAAAATCAATTCCGATTATAAAAATTAAATCAATTGGAAAAATATATAAATAATATAATTCATATGCCTATACTATATATTTATAATGTAGGTATGTATTATTAGCTACAGTAGTAGATATTCGTATAAATCTATATAAACTATTAAAAAAAAAAATTATTAATCAAAATCGACATGTTTTCATTTTAAGGTTCGTAATTTTAATTCCATTTATTTAATATCATTATATATATAATTAGAAATCATTGAAATAATACATATTTTAATTGAAATTTCGATTTCTATTAATTGAAGAAACGTAATTAATGATACATTTAAACTCTAACTAATTAAAATGTTTGCTAAAATTTTAATAAGTTCATCATATCAATCTCATATAATCATCATCAGCAGCAGAAGCAGCAGCAGCAATAACAACAACAACAACAACAATATCTTTATAAATAAGCGATGAGGTGGAAAAGAGTGAAAAACTTTCATCAATAATTATATCTGCAATTTATCATCTGACATGTCATTAGAAAACATTTTGAATGCCAATCATTTGTAATTAAACTTGATTTGATTGAAAGGGGATACACATTGATATTCATTTGGCAATTAATTTAGGATATTGAGAATCAAATTTGAAATTGAGACCAGTTAACTTCTTTCTTAATTAAAATGATCGAGAAAAAAAAATCTATCTATCATTAAAAAAAATATACTTAGTCTATTATATATTTAGTTTAAAATTTTAATGATAATATTTCCTACAAATAAAATATAATTTTACTAACTAATATATTCTGGACAACTACATATAAAAACTTAAAAATATTTAATTTTGGTTAGGAAATTTTAATTTAATTAAAAATATCAATGTCAATGTCTAACTATTATAGGTATAGAATTTGAGAAAATAAAATTTAATATATTAATGAATTCACCTATTAAAATTCATAAAGTAAATATTTTATTTATTTATTTTTTTTTTATTTTTGAATACTTTACTGTTAGTTCAAATAAAGTTAGTTAAAGAAATTAGAAAAATATAAATATAAAAAAAATTTTATAAAATAACGTTTTTCCAATAGACTAAAAAGAATAAAATCATTTTTCTATAAGCATGAAAAAGTTTATGGATTAATTGCTTCAAATTCAAAGAAAAACGTTGGACGCATTTAGTTTTATTTATTTATAAGAAAAATTATATTTTAATTGATTTATTTATTAATAAATATAATTAATTGTGTTTTTATATATATAATATATATATTATATATATTCAAGCAAGTAGTATAATAATCTATCGAGGTTGTTGTTCTAGTGATAATCATACAGACAAATGAAGAGGTAGGCGTTTCTCCTCCCACATGTCTATCCAGTTTTCATCCACATTACATAATCATTTGCACATGTGATTTATAAAATGCCATTTGGAATGTTGCAAACTTCATTGACGATTTCAGGTTCATTCAACGTTTCTGGATAATCCCTTTTAGTTAATTACATCACATAAATTCCCATTGGGTTTAGATTAAAATTAGAAAGACAAACGCGACGGCGCCAACCGACGTTTAATTATTTATTCAGTAATTTTTCCATCGATATTTTTTTTAACCTTATATACACATACGTTTGAATAATTTATGCTTATTTATTATATAAGTAAAAAAAAATAAAGAAATCAGTTTAGAATAAATTCAAAAGTTTGAATTATGAATATATTAATACATTAACTAATTTCAAAAATTATCTTATTTATCAATATTAAGTTTATTTATTAATAACATTATTAATTTATTTTAATTTTTTTTTTAACTTTTTGACGTTTTTCCTATTAGCAATTATTTGCTATGACTTCCAAAAGTGAAATGTTTATATAATTTTTCGTTTTTATAACATTTTTTTTAAAATTTATTTTCTGGATGGATGGTTAGGATATCTATGATTGATTGGTTATATAAATTCTTAATAAAAATTTGAAAAAAATCATATTTTTTTTTCTTTCTTAATGATTGTAATCAAATTGTAATTTTAATAATTCGCTAATTATTTACAAAACGAGAATCTCCAGAGATTTGGATGAAACTTTATTTGTGGATTCCTTGTTTAATTCCTAAGAAACTTTTCTTATAAAATTTTTCTCGGTCTCTTCTAGTTTAAAATTAACAAATAATTGCTCATTAACATTCAGTTTTGCAACCATATTAATAATTGTTTTATAAATTTGGTCTTAAGAATTATTCACTTATTCACTAATTATCGATTTTTTGAATATACAAAAATTATTTAATTAATTAATTTTTTAATTTTCATATATCCTAATTGAACTGACCCCCTCCCCCCCGAAAATTAATGGAGCCCTCCGATGGTCAAATGAATATAACATGGTAACAAAATAGGAATGTAAATGGATTTATATGCAAATTTTAATAATTTTTATCTCGTAAACTAGAAGAGACTGGAAAAAACTTTATTAGAAAAGTTTCTTATGAATTAAACAAGGAATCCACAGGTAAAGTTTCATCCAAATCCCTGAAAATTCTCGTTTTGTAAATAATTATCAATAATTCATATTCGATTTACCAGTTTGATTTTAGTATTAAAATATTAGATTTTATTTAATTGTAAATCAGATAGGTGGTATATTATTATACTATTCTATTTTCCAAAATGAAAGGGTGATTTATTTATTTTTTTTTATTCTTACTTGTGTGTATGTGAATAACAATGTCTTTTGAATATTCCTCTCTGACTGAAATTTTCTCTTCAGATAATTCTTTTCCCTATGATGATGATTATGATGATGATGATGATGATATTAGATTATACCTAATAATCTATAGTATAGGTTAGCACAATGAAATGCCAGTAGTATTTAGCATAATCTCTTGGAATCGCCAATAGACAGACAATCAAGTAGCATTAAAAAAGAACAACTTCCAACACACCATCAATGATGATTGACAAAAATTTTGATATTTAGTGACAAGTTGAAGATATTGATTAATTAATCCACTTTCACAAATCATCTCATCTCGATTCCATTTTAATATTATTATTGTTAATAATCTTTGTGAAACGGATGCTGAATAAAGATGGAAGATAACTAACCAAGTGGTGCATTGACATCACCTTATTTAGATTAGAACCAAATAGCTTGTTATGCAAACGAACTAGATTTTTAATGAAGAATGAGATGAAAAAGAGTTTAGCGTTAGAACATTTTAGAGTTTTAAATCATCTGGAAGAGAACTATCCTTCAATATTATTTTTATTTTCCATTTTAGAAAGACATACTTGAATATTTATTATATACTCTCATATACATATATAGATTTATTATAAATATATATCTTCAAATTTATTGAAAATTTTAAAATTATTAAATTTCATTTATTTTACATATTTATTATGAAGGTACCACAGGGTAGGGGTCAGCGTAGCTGACTCACATTCTTGTGGTTCCGGGCCTGGCAAAGAATTTTCACTAGCTGGAGTCTATGGGACAGTGTCAACTCAGCTTCCGGGATCAAAATTGGGACTTGATAAAAAGTAGCGCCTCTGATCAAGAAAATCAAGATAAAGGTTGATAGGGCCCGTTCTACTGATCATAGGACACTTAATTGATATAACCGACTCGATACGCGTTGTCCTTGAGTAGGATGTATAAAAGTCAGAAGTTTATATATTTATAAAGATGTTTAAAAAATAGATAAAAAGAAAGGAAAAATTAAAAGAGGAACAATTTTTTTTTTAGTAAAATTCCATTATATATATGTGATGGTAGATATTTAAGAGGTAGGCGATAAAATATACTAATAATTTAAAGTGGAAGAGTAAATTCAATTTAAAAGATAAACAGTGAGAAAAAGGTACTTTTTTCTTCATTGCTATTTTCATTGGATAGCGTATTTGCAAATATTAGATTATGCAGATTTCATCAAGAGAAGTGTATGAGTAACTTAAAGATATTACGAAACTCTGTATATACAAATCATTTGCATCTTTGGCAACGATTTGAAGGTCGACGGCACAGAGCAGAGATTCAATTAAAGCCCAAGATAAATTGAATAAGCTACTGGGCATGGCGCATTCGATTGCATTCTTTATTATACTTGAAAGATAGAAACTTGTTAAATCATTCTTTAAATCATATATTATTATAATTATCATATTTTCGCTCTTTCTATTATTTTTTTTGTTCCTTAATTATTTTAAAATAAAAAAAGATAAATAATTAATTAAATAAGACACACAATTATTAAATTATTTTTATATTATTATTGGTTTTTTTTTTTTTTTGGATTTTTATTTTTATGTTATCATAAGCATGTCAAACCATAAATACAGAAAATCTTAAATAACTTTCTGATGTTACTAATTATTATATTGACTATTAGCTAGGTAATCACGTGTTGGCGCGTGATTTGCAGTGTTAAAAAATTAATTCCGGTACTTTCAGCAATTTAATCAAGTTGAAATTCTATATATAGCAGTTTTATACAATTTTTAATCATGTGAAAAACTATCAAACATATATCTTTATTTTTATGGTCACTTTAGAGGAAAAAAAATCAAAACGTTGTAGGTAATGACCCTCTTCCGGTTGAGCTTAATTTCTCAAAAGTTGAGAGAAAACTACGAATTTGGAATAATGCCCGTATACCAAATTTCATGATTCTAGCTCAAATCGTTTTTGCGTAATCTTGTCTATTTACATACAGACATTTACACACACACACACACACACACAGAGAGAGAGAGACAGACATTTTTCTCAACCTTAGTGAAAATGATTTAGGAACCTTCAAAACGTATAAAAATTAATTTTTCTTTAGATATTTAGAAATATCTTGAATAACAATAACTTTTGTTATACACATATTAAATATTAATTTGTTCATTATTCACATAATTGCAAAGGACTTGACAATTTTATCAATGATTAATTATTTATTTGCAAATTTTACATAGAATTTAAATTGTTATATAATTAACACATATAAATTGAATAAATTGATTGAATGGTTTAAAAATTTATTGAAAATCTTTATAAATTTCCAATGACGTGGTTTTTTTTTCATGTCTTGATGCAAATATTTATGTAATGTAGAAATTCAAAATAATTATTTATTTTTTTCTATTTGATTTCTATTTCAGATTTGATAGACAGCCAGCGAGGTTGTTTGCTGCTGATGCATCTGATCAAGTTCCAAACTATGAATGGTCCAATGAATCCGTTTCCTCGTTACTGATGCTGTTTTATTTGAGATCCTATACCACGCGTACAGGTTGGTACCATATTTATACCACCACAACCAAACCCTTCCCCATACTCCCCCAATCTTCCCCATTTCCCATTCCATTGCCAGCTCTTGGACATTAATAAACCAAATATTTATCCAAGTTGAAATTATTTTCCTATGAATTTTTTTTTCTCCTCTCATATGTCCACATACGTATGTTTGTTAATTAATTTTTTTTCACTCTCCTATATACCTACTTTAAATTTGTTTAAAAGGTCGTGTGAGAGGAGAATCTCGTTCGTATTTATATTCATGTTCAAATTTATCCTTTGTACTTATTCTTGCTCAATTTCAAAAGAAAAAATGAATCGCTTCTCTTTCATAAATCCTATTATTTTATACTTCATTTTTTTTTTTTAATATCAATTTAAAATATTTATTTTCCACTACATGTACCTGGGAATATAATATATGTGTGGTATTTAGGTAGCTATTGTTGAAAGTGTTGTTAAAAAAAACTAGGAAAGTAAGCCCAGAAATATATCTGTTATCTTCTATTTAACACGTTCCCGTCGGCTCCATAATTTGTCTATTTATTTTATGTGGCAGGATGGTACATGCCCGCGGGAATGTGTTACAAATTCTTGTACACAGCAATCACATTAATTTCTCCATAAGGACGTCCCGATCCTTCTCCCACCACAATTTATGCTCGGTAAGGGGTTGGATGGATATATAAATGGAAGAGATTGATTTGACGAGAGATCACCTTGACTGGAGATATTGAGAGTATGAAGTAATTTGTATATTTTTATAGTAAATAAACCGTTTTTAAGAACCGTCTATAAGATTTTATTGAAAAGCCCAAAGAAGAAGTCTTTGCTCTGTTGTTCTTATTGAGAAAATTTACCTCTAGACACCGAAACAATCCCCTCCACAGTCTACATTATTTTGCTCACTGGTCCGTGATAAAAATATTCCTACGTATAAATATATTCTACATATATGATTTTTAAAAAAAAAAATCGATTAATTGATGATAATATATAATATGTATTTTTTTTTAAATAATATCTTATTTCAACTAAAATATTTAATAAATATGATTATAGATTATTAGAATAAATTAAATAATTAAAATAATATTTGATTACTGGAAATAAAAGGAAAATTGATATATTTTAATAATTTTGTTTTTGAAATGCTAGAATGAATATTATTAATAATTTTATATTCATTTTTTCGAACAAATATAGAAAGATTCCCATGAACCGAGTTTGGTATCGGACGAACAACGTGGAGATTTACTTTAATTTTATTTAAATGTTTTTTAACCAGAAAAAAAATTTTTTTTATTTATTTTTTTATTATAAAAATTGATTGATAATCTATAGATTAAATAGATATAATGTAAATAGAGGCAATTAGAAGTATTGTTTTTGTTTTTTGTTATAGAATTATAAATAAAAGTACCGGGACCCCGAGCCTCGGCTCGGTACTTAAGTTAAAAAAAATGATTCATTATTATTGGATTTGGCTGGTAATATTAATACCTGGGACACCGAGCTCTCGCTCTACCCTTTAAAAAATATTGATACACAATTCTTTAATTATTTATTACAATTATTAAATGTTACACATTTGCATCAATCTGATTAAAATTAATGAACTTGTGCTCCTCAATAATACATAAATATATAATATATAGGTACATATATTTTTTTTCTATAGTGTTTTTTTGAAAAACTGTTTAGCGCCCCAAGTGGTTATAAAACAAACTAAAGACAAAAAAACGTGCTTTGCAGCTTTTCGGAATTAAAAAAGCAAAATTGGCAGTCGTGGGACTGGCCGACAGAAGTGAAAACTTCTGCGTAAGAAATTTTAAAACAGACGAAATTCGTGCTATTTCACGAGAAAGATGAATTTCATATGCATGTATATATATATAACTTATATATTATTTTAAACATATATTTTAAACAAATTTGTAACTTATATTTATATATATATAAATACACAACTTTGTTTAAAATATTGCAATACGAACTGTTTTATAATTCTTATCTCTAACATAAAATATATATTTATTATGTGAAGTTCATTTCGTATAATTTTGATTATATATGTATATATGAAATGAACTTTACATAATAAATATATATTTATATGTTAGAGATAATTTATAAAACAGTTCTAATGACAATTCAAATTTCGCGCTCTGTTATAAGAAATTTGAAAGCAGATGGTTTCATGGTGTTGGTCACGATCACGCGAGTTCTATACTTTTTCCCCATCCCGCAAAAGTGCTCAACGCCGCTAAAGAAGTTTTCACTTCAAAAATTATTTAATATTTGGAAATATATCTGACTTATAGAAAAAATGAATATTAATTAAAGAAAGAAATAGTTTTTAAAATATCCTGAATAATATGTAACAATTTTCAAGATAGAAATTTATTACAATATTACAATTATTAACTGTTGCATCATTGCATCAATCTGATTAAAATGAATGGAACTTCGGGTACTCAATAATAATAAATAAAATAATATTAATAAATATATTGAATAATATTTTATTGAAAAAATATTAAAACTTATAAAACTATCTAAAACTTTATTAATAAAAGAACAATGAATAAATAAATATAGAATAGTAATTTATTAAAAAGTAAACAATAGATAAAAAGAAAAAAAAATAACAAAATCATTATTTTCATTTTTAAATAACGATTCACCCGGCGAGTTTCGAACCGACGAAATCCACTCGTTAAAACATCAGTCCAACCGCTGGACTATATGTATTTAGATAAAAAATTGTCATTTTTTTACTGTCTTAGCAGGCAGTATTAAAAATTTTGACGTTTTCCATATATAATTTTCAATTAAGAAATTAATAATGAAGCTGTATGTTTCAAGAGATATCATCAATAAAACTTAATTTTTCTTTATAAATACTATATCTAGTGTGAATTTGAAAAAAATCGTTAGAGCGGTTTTTGAGAACCAATATATATAGATAAATACATATATACAATTTTAGCTAGCATAATAAGATAAGATGTAGTAAATGAATTTATTTTAATACTTATATATTTACTTATACACTATTAGTTGAAATATTTTATCTGTAAATTAACCAACAAAATATTGAGATTATTATTATTATTATTATTTAATAATAATAAAAATAATAATATATACCTACATGCATATATACGAGGGTGTGGTGAAAAGTTTCCGGCCTGACCAAGAAAAACGATGTTTTTAAATTTTTTTTTTTTTTTTTTGCTATATTTTTCTACATAATCTCCATCAACACTGTTACATTTCTCATAACGGTGTTCTAATTAATATAATTTAATTAAATTATTTAAATAAATTTGATTTAATATAATTTAAGTCTCAATTCGTTTGGATTACGCTTACAGCGCCAAATTGTCGCTAGAAATGGTTTTTCGAAGCAGTTTTTGGTCTAACGTTAGCAAAGGCGGCACTCACTTTACATATTCAAATGGTTGTGCAAAATATTTCGCACACGTTCAGCTGACATCGTACAGGTCTCAGCTAGCTTGAATGTTGAAAAATAAAGCAAAAAAAAAAAAAAATAATTTAAAAACATCGTTTTTCTTGGTCAGGCCGGAAACTTTTCACCCCACCCTCGTATATATATATATATATATATATATACAATCATAGATAAAACTTAATAATAGGTTTTAAGTGTTATTTTCTTCAGGTGTGGTGTTCATTCTTTTCTCATCCAATTTTCAAACGTGATGATGATAACAAAACCTTTTATAGCTTGGATATATAATAATAAAGATAAATGGCCCTTGAATTAAAATAGTGTAGGCGTATTATTAAAAACATTTGTCTTCCATTTTATATTAATTAATGAATAATAAAATAAATTGATATTAGAAAAGGATAGAAGAATTTTAATTTTTCAAAATGATCATCTCTTAATATGAAAATTTTCAGGGAATTCAACAATTTCCTTTCAATTTTGTCTAATTAATTTAAGGGTTTATTAAATTAAATAGAAAGGGTGGGAAAAAAAAATCCACTAGAGAACTATAAATTCTAATTTTAGAAGAGTGTATAAAATACTTATAAACGAGAGATGGAAATTGAGAGTGCGATTATAAACAGACATAAAATGCAATGGCCACCGCCAAGTAGCAAACACCATCGATTCTTTGAGCTTTTTCGGTTGTAAACATAAACAGAGGAAGAGAAGTCTTCCATGTATTTGAACTGAACACATAATCCGACAAAATCCGTGCATGCAGGCTGCTCCCCACACGGCGAATGGTAACATAAACACAATTCCATTTGTTTTAGCTTCATATTGACTTGAAAATTTATTGAGATAAATTTTTTGTTTATTTTTTATTTATAATATGAAAGGGAAAAAAATAGGACAAAAGTGTGTGTGTGTGTGTGTAAAATAGAATTAACAAAAAGTTGCGAAAAAAAAAATTTCAAATTAATTTTAAATTCTCTCTTTAGAAATTGACGTCATAATTTGAAGAAAAAAATAAGCTGGAGTGTCTCCACTCGACTATCTTGCAAATTTGAATTGGATTAATTAACATATATTATATTTAAATTAAATTTAATTAATTATAAATTAAAATTAATAAATCATATTTATTAAATCAGCGCATATTTGGCTCTGTTAATGGCGCGTGATTTGCATTGTTAAAAAATTAATTCCGGTACTTTCAGCTATTCAATCAAGTTGAAATTCTATATATAGCAGTTTTATACAATTTTTAATCATTAGAAAAACTATCAAACATATATCTTTATTTTTACGGTCACTTTAGAGGAAAAAAAAATCAAAACGTTGTAGGTAATAACCCTCTTCCGGTTGAGCTACATATCTCAAAAATTGATAGAAAACTACGCATTTTGAATAATTTCCTTAAACCAAATTTCATTATTCTAGCTCAAACCGTTTTTGCGTACATACATACACATACACAGACATTTTTCTCAACTTTATTGAAAATGATTCAGGAACCTTCAAAACGTATAAAAACATCAAAATCTCGACATCGAAAATTTTCGTGATCGCAATACTATCTCTGGCGAGATAGTAAAAAAGAAAAAAATGGAGATGGCTGCATAAGATTTATAAAAGATGATAGGTAAGAAGAAATTTCCATTCTTTTCACACAATCAAAACTAATCAAAATCTTTCTAAATATATATATTTTTTTTAATTTTAATAAATTTAAATTGATAGTTAGCTACACAAACATATTCTTATTTCAATTTTGAAATTGATATATGGATTTATGTAATAAATAAAATTTATGTAATCCAGATGAACAAATGATTTCTTATTAGTTCTCCTGTTGGACATTGGATACGAGGATGATCCTGAGATTAACGGAATAAGGTGGGAGAGAGAACAGATCCTAAAAGATATATCTGAACTCTATTGTTAAATACTATCTAAAAAATAGATCGCATGATTGAAAAACACTATAAAATAAATATCTCGTTTGCTGTCAACAGAGATAGTCGAATCAATAAAAGATTAAAAATAGAATCAGATAATCTGAAACAAGGGCGGAATGAGGGAGAAAAAAAGGTGGAGAGATGGAATGGACACGAGTAGGATTACCACTTCATATCATGATTATGCCCTATTCTAGGTACTATATTCCAGTTCTTGATTCTTTTATCACAGTGATTTTCAACCTTTTTTTTACCGCGGCACACTTTTAACGGTTTTAAAATTTAGCAGCACACAAAGAAAAAGATAAGTGTAAAAGTTATTTATATATTTACCATATTGAAAAAATTGAAAAAAAGTCGAAAATGTTTAAGAGCCTGATCGCAAAAAAAAAACATTTTACCATTTATTTTAAGAATCATATTGGACAAATTGAAAAAAAGGTCGGAAGTGGTTGAGAGGTTATTAAATTTAAATATTATCAATCAAATCCAAAATGGTTGATTATATTTGAAGAAATAGTGTTACTTGTTAATTAAGTGTTTTAGTGTGGTATGTATCTTAGTATATATATATATGAATTATATCTCTATAAAGGAAGTTAATTGCATAGACTAAATGCGCCCAACGTTTTTCGTTGAATATGAGCAATACATCCATAAACTGTGTCAAGCTTATAGAAAAATTATTTTATTCTTATAGGTCCATTGGAAAAACGTTATTTTATAAAAAATTTTTATATTTATATTATTTTATTCTTTTTAGTGCAATTTTAATATGATAAATTTATTTAATATATCAAGAGAAAGAAAAGATGAAGTTATACGAAAATTTGCACAAATTGAATAAAACAAAAAAATATATTAATCTTCCAAAATTGATTTTATGCATTTATGTTAAGTAAATGCTATTATTGAATTTGGTAAAATACAGTTATATCTTATATTTTACCTAAATATGTATACAAAAATCTAAAAAAATTAATCTAATTGTATACTTTTCTATAAAATACACTTTATATGATGTAGTATGACCTTAAAATAAATCACCTCTATTAATTAATTGGTATTTCACAATTTGAAATTTATTTCTCAACTCGTAATCCATTTGTTCATATAAAGATGATTCACAACTCTGTTTCAACTTAATATTATGCAGTTTCGTATTTTATTTTATCTATGATTGAATCATTGATTAAATCGATCAACTTTTGATTTCATTCTTTCATTTTTTTTACTTCAAAAATGCGACTGACTTTGTTCAGAGGAAGTTGGAAATTTAATGATTTAATGGTATTTGTGTCTGATTATCAATTGTAAAAAGAATTACAATTTTGTATTGTTTGTAACCTCGTCAAACATTAGTTCAAGATCACGACCTGATTGATGGTGGTGGGGAGATGAGGGCGTGGGGTAGTAAGGAAGGAGAGAAGAGGTTGCCTTGAAATTAAATCCTACACGGAGAATCGATTCAATAGGAGGACATTTGCTTACAATTAACGTAAAAGGGGGGAAAAAATAGACAAAATGTGTGTGGGAGAAAAAACATAGAAGAAACTTCCTATCTGCCTAACAATAAGAGTATGAAATAAAGACCCAAAGTAAGATTAATAATTAAGAACAAGAAGAATTATTATTTTTATGAAAAAGTATACTCGGTTTGACTTATAATATGATAATTGACATATAATATGTATATACGAATTTTTTTATAATTATAATTATCTTTTTTAATGAATAATTGAAAAGACAAATATTAATTTAATTTTGATTTTATTTTATTTTTTTCAATTAATTAATACTTAACATTGAATATAAATGAAAAAAAAATTCTATATTAATTGAATTTTAAAAAAATACATATTATACTTATATATTAATGTATAATATATCTATTATACTAAAATAGGGAGCAAAAAATAGTTTGATGAATATAGGATTTTTTTTGCTCCCATTATGCGTTCCCTTACTTATTTTCTTATTTTACCAATACTAAACTCGATACGAGTCGATTATGTTATTTTGATTATTATTATGATATAATTTCATATTTTATTATTTAATAACGTAACTTATAATTACTACTACTTCCCTCACCAACCCCCCCCCCCCCATTCCACTCTCCGAAAATATCTTTAAGTGAATTCTCGTGACATTGGGATTGAAAAATATCCATGAAACTACCTGTATAAAATATGTCTCAGTGAGTTGTCGCGCTTATTGGAAATTCAGTGGTTATGGTTCGTTACGAGTTACGAGTTACGAGTAGCTATTATCTGTGCGTTGTGTTTATATGGAAATGGAAAAAAAAACACCAACAACTTCTGAAGAAGGATTAAGTACTAGTAGCGGAGAGGAGCGGAAGGGTTGGGTTCAGAGGGAAGGGAGGGGGAGGGGAGGGGACCGGAAGTCCTCGGAGACCGCAGGGCTTCAACTTCAGCCACTTCAGTCAGTCAGTCAGTCAGTCGCTGACTGAACGCGCAGTCAGAAACAACAAATCGAGTGAACGGCCGGTTTTCAGTGACGATCTTTTTTTTTTTTTTTTGTTGATCTTTTGTGCCATTCTTTTGTGTTGTGTGACATACAAAAAAAAATCCAAGTGTTTTTTTCAGCAAATATTACAATTTCCCTTTTTCTAGTGAGGGACACAACACATTCCAGGTAAATTGCATTTAAAATCCAATATTTCATCTTTTGAGAGGCTAGTTAAGTTTTTTTTTTTTAATACATTTTATATCTATTGACATTTTTTTAAATTTTTAAAAATATTTTAAAAATGATTTGAATAAAATTTATTTTATATAATTGAATTCATGATGAAGTATTCATGATGAGTATTTAAATTTAAAATTTTTGAAAATTTCAAGAGATTATATAATCAATCAATTATAATTTTAACGATAAAATATAAAATATCAAAATTTTTATAAGAAATTAAAAAAAAATCAGGCTGAAATTTAATGATAAATTTTAATAATATTATTAATAAAATTTGTATTTTTTTATTTTTTTATTTTTTTTTTATTTAGAGATTTTATTAAATTTTTTATTAAATATTTTTTTTTGTTTTGTTTTAAACAAAATTACCTGAATTGTGTATGTCATTTGGACATCTGCCGATAAGCCGGCGAATCCTTGAAACTTATCATTTTGTTTTTTTTTTGTTTTTTTTTTTTGTTTTATCTATGATAATTTTAAATCCATATATAAAATTTGACAGAAATACAAAAAAAAAAAAAGAATTTTCATTAATTTTATTTACGCATTGAATGATTTTATTGTATAATCGCAATGCAATTATTTGTTAATACTTATATATTATTTATATGACAAATAATACGTCATCCGATGTCATCTTTTTCGTTGAATGAATTGAATTCATTACTATAATAAAAAGTAAAAAACTACTCAATAATATATTAAAACTTTTGGGTTTTTTTATAAAATTATTAAATAAATTTTTATTAATACAACTCATATTTGTATAATTTATTTATTTAATTAAATAAATGTTTCAAATGCACAGAATAAGTGTATTAATAAAAATTAATTAATTAATGTAATTACTATATAATTATCATCTATTCAACGACTTTTAATTCTTATAAATCAATAATAATAATAATAATAATCTTAATATATTACTTATTATAATAAAATTATTATAATTGCGTTTGTATATTTATAATTTCTTAATCATTAGAAGAAAAAATAGAAAAAAGCAAATGTGAGAAAAAAAAATTAGAAATATTAATATTAAGTCAATATTAATTTGAGAGTATCTAAAAAAATATTAATTATATTTAAATAAATGCAAAGATTGAAAATATTATAAAAGATCGCAATGATTGATTGATAATTTGTAACATTTTGCTTGTTTGTTTGTTTGTTTTTGTTCATGTACACTTAATAGTAAGATCAAAGTTGTTTAATCCTTTTAATTCCCCAAAATTTTAGGAAACTTATTCACAAATTATAATTTTAATTTTTAAAGAATAATATAATAATAATAATAATAATATCTAAGTAGATTTTATTTTTTTTATCTCTTAATGATGATCTCTTTTTACCGACCGACGAAAGGAAGGGAAGGATTATTTTCACACAAAATTTTCACATGTGGAGATTTTTACATATCTCCACGAATCATTCATTTTGTTAACAGAAGTATTTTTAGCAAGATGTCGGCCCGTCCGTGTGTACAGCTTGAACGGCTCAAAGAATTTTGATAAAATTTGGTATATTTACTTAATGCATCAGTATCATGAATTCATCAACTTTTGGTGTATATCCCGAAACCAGAAGTGGTAGTTAACAAAATATTAATTTCATATTCATTGTCGGAAATTTTTCACTTTAAAATATAGTAGTAATTAATAATTTGGAAGTTAAACTAAAAATAAAAACTAAGATAATATAATTTAGTGATTTTAATTCAAGTTTTAAAAATATACTCCTATATTTTTTTTTATATATACTTTATATATATATATCTATATATGTTTGGAAATTAATTTATTTTAAATCGTTGGTTGCGGTTCTATTCCTGGCCACAGCTCATTTTTCTCTAATACTTTATTATAATTAATTTGTTTAAAATAATAAATATAAATTAAAGTTTAAAGCTTTGAAATATTCTTATCATGTCATAATAACTGTATAATAGATGTATATATACCATAAAGTATATATAATATATACCATAAAATAAGGTAAATATCTATATTTTCAATTTTATCAATTTTACTTATTTCTGCAAATGTTAAAAGTATTATATTTATATTGATTCACGAAAATAATATATAAGTATACACTAATAAATACAAATGTGTGATTAGAAATATTTTAAAGAGTATATAATGAAAAACTCGATTTAAGTACTGAAAGGAAAAATCTAGATAAAAGATATTATTTCAAATTATAAGCTATTTTGTGGTCTACATGTACATGTTAAGGTCCTTTGGGGCATTCCTATCTCTCTTCTATCTCTTGTGTATCTCTCAACCAATGTCCCGACCTCCAAACCTTCTGGTTCATTTTTACCCCTACCCCCTCCACTGCCCGCAGTCCCGCCTTCGCCCCCTCCTGCCCCATGATGGATCATTCCCTGGCATTTTCTGCAATTCTCTCACATTTTTTTTCGCCTACCTGTTTGTCTCCAATTTCTTTTCATTTATTTCTCCTTCTCTCTGACACGTGGCCATCCCATTATTAGCCTTTTTGATTTAATAGTTATAATTATGTCTGAAAATTTACAAAACCAAAAAAAAAATAAATAAAATCAATTTGATGTTTCTTTTGAATGTTGAAATTAACTTAAAATGAATTATTAAATTTAATATGATTATATAAAGATGTCCGGGAAACTCAAGTGAGATTTTTTTGTTTACTATTTTTCAATATTATGTAGTAATATAAACTATTATACGAGGGTGGAGGGGGTGAAAAGTTTCCAAGAAAAACGATGTTTTTAAATTTTTTTTTTTTTTTGCTTTATTTTTCAACATTCAAGATAGCTGAGACCTTTACGATGTCAGCTGAACGTGTGCGAAATATTTTGCACAACCATTTGAATATGAAAAGCTGCTTCGAAAAACCATTTCTAGCGACAATTTGGCGCTGTAAGCGTAATCCAAACGAATTTTTGTGTCGAACTGTTGATGAGACTTAAATTAAATTAAATCAAATTTAATTAATTAATTTAATCAATTAATTAATTAAATACATTAGTTAAATTAATTAGAACACCGTTATAAGAAATGTATCAGTGTTGATGGGGATTATGTTGAAAAATAAAGCAAAAGAAAAAATTTAAAAACATCGTTTTTCTTGGTCAGGCCGGTAACTTTTCTCCCCACACTCGTATTATATATTATATATTTTTATAAAATAAATAATATATAACTATAATTATTAAAATACGATATTTAATTAAATATTAAATTATTTGATTTTTATTTAAATATTTAAATTATTATTTAAATTTTTATATTTATATATGTATACAGGCAACATCCCAAAGATTAGCGCAATCAACAACTGTCAATATTAAAAATGAACTTATCGACAAAAGAGATCGTTTTTTTTAATTTTTTAATATCCACGAAAAGAACTCCCAACAACATCCAAACAAAAATTAAAGAAAACTCCGCTCAAGGCAGATTAATAAAAAATGATCATTAGGTATACGAAAAATATTGTTTTCATTTAATTAATTGCTGAAAACCACGATAAATTCATTTTAAACTGAAATTGCAAACACCGTTTGCAACGGGTTCGACTTGTTATTAATATTTATATTAATTTAAAAAAAATATCCTTAATTTTTGTTTGCCTTTTTCTAGTTTTAATTTCGCTATTAAAATCGCATATTTTTTTTTTAACCATCCTACGTTCTAATAGAAAAAACAATGAGGCGCTAAATAATTTATTTCATTTGCACTATTATCAAGACATCCGTTCGACTTTGTATTCATCATTCCCAGTAGAACTATTCATTTTTCTATTTTGGTAAGCATATGATTTGTGATAGGATGATTCGTTATATAATTATTGTTCTATTGTTCTCTACTGTTATACTACTTTCTTGTCAGAATTGTCGAACTTGTTTAAAAACATCTCAATAAATTTTGATAAATGATCTTGATCGTCCAATGAAGAGTATATAAAGTTTCGAACTTGATTTATTCCAATCATTTGAAATCAAACACTAAATTTAAATTAAAGCCAATCTTTTTTTAAATTAATTTCATTAAAAAAAATAAAATATATAAATATATTAATTTTTATTTTTCGAAAATGTATATATAAAAAAAAAAATTAAAAAGTTAATAGATAATAGATCAGTTTCAACCTTTTTACTATCTCGGACGAAAATTTTCGATGTTGAGATTTTGATGTTTTTATACGTTTTGAAGGTTCCTGAATCATTTTCACTAAGGTTGAGAAAAATGTCTGTGTATGTATATATATATATATATATATGTGTGTGTGTAGACAAGATTACTCAAAAACGGTTTGAGCTAGAATCATGAAATTTGGTACATGGGCATTATTCAAAATTGGTAGTTTTTTGAGAAATGTAGCTCAACCGGAAGAGGGGCTTTACCTACAACGTTTTGATTTTTTTTCCTCTAAAGTGACCGTAAAAATAAAGATATATGTTTGATAATTTTTCACATGATTAAAAATTGTATAAAACTGCTATATATAGAATTCCAGCTTGATTGAATCGCTAGAAGTATCAGAATTAATTTTTTAACACTGCAAATCTCAAGCGCCAGTACGTGGCGTGGTGCCATCAACAAAGAGCCAAACACCCTCTGATTTAATAAATATTATTTATTAATTTTAATTAATAATTTATAATTAATTAAATTTAATATAAATATAATATATTATGTTATTTAATCCAATTCAAATTGCGAGATAATCGAGTGGAGACACTCCAACTAATTTTTTTTACCGCGCCATACTTTTAATGGTTTAAAAATTTGGCGGCACACAAAGAAAATAATAAGTGTAAAAATTTATCATATTGAAAAAAAGTGGTCCCAAAAAAGGTTTACCTTTTGTTTTTTAGAACCATATTGAAAAAATTTAGAAAAAAAGTCAGAAATGTTTAAAGCCTCTTAATCTCGCGGCACAGTGGTTGAGAATCACTGTAATAGATAAATCAAAATTTTATTAAATTTAATAATATTTGTTGTTAAGTAATTAAATATAACGTTATATTATAATAACTTAAAAAAAAATAGATAATCAAATGGATAATCAATTTGTTTCTATTTCATTTATCTTATGGATTTCTTATTCAGTTCTCGGTTTATCGACCTATACGACTTTTCCACTTGTTAGGGTGAGAAAGAAATGCGATATCGGTGTCAAGGCTCGATTAGAGAATTGATGCTCGAATCGAAATGAATTCACACCATTTATGGTTTACCTGGATACCATACCTGATAATAAACCATGTCATTTATTAATTTAATTCTATTATTATTATTATTTTATTTATTCACAAATTAACACATAATTAACTGTATTTTCTACAATTATGTAATAATTTATTTATTATTAGTAAATCATCAAAGAGAACTTGAAAAATTATGAAATAATTTCCTATATACTGTTCAAAAGAAAAGGTGAATTTTGAATTTTTGCGGGCTGTGTTCATTCGATTATTTAAAGTTTTTTTGTTACGTTGGTACACATATGTTTATTATATATTGACATTATCCGCCATTTTAGATTAGTAGTTTGTTTTTGACAACTAAGAAAGTTAGTCACGTTTTGCGTGTTCTTCAATTTTTAACTTAAAAAAAATAAGGGATACTACAAGGAAGTTATGCAACGTTTGCCTGAATCAATACGGCTCAAACGTTCGGAATTGTGGAAAAACAAATCACAAGGATCACGATCTTGCCTCAACCACCGTATTCACCAGATTTGGCTCCCTGTGACTTTTTCCTATTCCCAAAACTGAAGAGTCCAATGAAAGGAAAGCGCATTTCAGAAGTGCCTCTACGATTGGAAGAAGCGCTGACTGGCATAAGTGCATTATATCTGAGGGGAATTACTTTTAGGGGACAAAATGGATATTTTAAATTTTAAAATTTATATTATAATTCGTATAAAATTATATGTAGAAATATTTTATTCTTAAAATTGTAAATCTTTTATTTTTGGAATTTTATCTCATCATTTCTTTTTAATTTAATTGGTTATGAAAAAAATATTTTTCTTCTGATTCATTCATAATACAAACTCATCTTGTTCGGAATAAACGAAAAGCAAATTTCAATTCTCTCTCCTTCTCTTTTGAACGGAGAATCCCATGATGATGTCATTGGTGTTGTACCCGGCAGGTATGCAATTCTTCGTAAGGTAAAACGATCATATTTAGAAAAAGAAAGCAAGATCAAAGTAAGACTCTCTTATTCGCTTTACAATTTTCAAAGTAACATAATAAATGTCCCTATCATTTATATTTATTTATTTCTTAAGATAAGAATATGAGTTAAAGACAATCTATCTATCTATGACATCAATGATGTCAAGAAATAGATTTAGTTAAGTGCAATCTTCCAAGCAGCAAGCTAGACGAATCCATTATTGGAAAGATAAATAAATAAATACCCATTCAAACCATGTGGATAAATAAATAGAAAAAGGCGAGAGGGGGAAGTCTATATAAAAAAATAATAAAAAAAAACGGAAATGATTGAATGATGTAACAGATCTTCAAATATATTTCTATGAAATAAAGTAATAATTTTTCGATGATTAAAATTAAAGGAAATGAGTAAAAATTTTGAATTTTACAATAATCTATTGAAATAAATATAAGAATACGAGGGTCATTCAACAAGTATTTAGCCTCACTGCCCGATGGCGCTGCTATCACAAAAGAGTTTTACCATCATGTAGTACATTTTTTACTAGCCTACTGTCAAAGTCTCAGTCAATTCCCTTAACTAGTTTTGTTTTGACAACCTTTGGAAGCGAGCGTGTCGATCAGTTGTACAAAAATGGAAAAAGAACAATATCGTTCGGTGATTAGATTCTTATTTTTGGAAGGGAAAACGCGCAGCGAAATTAAAGATCGCTTGGATGCTGTGTACGGTGACTCTTCTCCTTCGATGGCGACTGTCAAAAATTGGTACGATATTGTTCTTTTTCCATTTTTCTACAACTGATCGACACGCTCGCTTCCAAAGGCTGTCAAACAAAACTATTTAAGGGAATTTACTGAGACTTTGACAGTAGGCTAGTAAAAAATGTACTACATGATTGTAAAACTCTTTTGTGATAGCAGCGCCATCGGGCGGTGAGGCTATTTGTTAAATGACCCTCGTATATATGTAGTATTAGAATTTATTTGATATTATGAAATTATATTGCAAATGATTAAGGCGATTTCTTAAATAGTTTTTTTTTTTAATGTTGAGTCATCGATTCAATGAAGATCAGTCATTATCAAATTGGACAAGCGTAATTTCCTGATTAACCATTTCCTTGACATTTTCTCTAATGATTTTTTTTTATCAATTCTTCATTTAATATCTGTTTTATAGATGTAATTACACATTTTATTTAATAAATATGTAAAAGACTATTTTTAAGAAGATTATTCAACTTGAAATAACTCTTCTTTTTAATTTTAAAAAATAAAATTGTATATAATTTATTAGTATAAAGAACTTTTTATTTATTATTATTTGATTGGATGCTAATTGGATATTAATTATTAATTCATGTCATAATTGAATTTGTGAAGTGAAGAAAAGTCAAAAAAAAAAAAAATAAATAAATAAAAAGGAAATCTGAGAAATATTTGGATGAAGATGTTAAAATTCTAAGTTTCAGAAAGGATGAAAGAAGGGAGAGTACTTCTGCCTCTCTCTCTCTCTCTTTTTTCTTCATCGAACATTTGCAAAGCCACCCACAAGCCATTTTTGCTCGGTTTCTAAATATTTTCTTAGAAAAATCAAAGAATTTTTATTTTTCTTTTTATTTTTCTATTTATATTTATTTTATACATATATCATCATTACGTCAAGAATTAAGGAATTAAATTAAAAAAATAAATAAATAAAATAAAATAAAGTAAAAATAGTAAAATCGTCGTATTTATAAAAACTTGGAAAGTGAACATTTGATAAAATCCAATTTCATTTGTCATTTTTATTTTTAATTACTATCTCGCCAATTTTCGATGTCGATATTTTGATGTTTTTATACGTTTTGAAGGTTCATGAGTTATTTTCACTATGGTTGAAATGGTTTGAGCTAGAATAATGAAATTTGGTACACGGGCATTATTCAAAATTTGTAGTTTTATATCAACTTTTGAGAATTGTAGCTCAACCGGAAGAGGGTCTTCACCTACAACGTTTTCATATTTTTTCCTCTAAACTGACCATAAAAATAAAGATATATGTTTGATAGTTTTTCACATGATTAAAATTTGTATAAAACTGCTATATATAGAATTTCAGCTTGATTTAATCGCTAAAAGTACCGGTATTAATTTTTTAACACGTTGACTGGCAATCACGCGCCAGCACGAGACGTGGTGCCATCAACAAAGAGCCAAACACGCACTAGTTTAATAAATATTATTTATTAATTTTAATTTATAATTGATTAAATTTAATTTAAATATAATATATCATGTTATATAATCCAATTCAAATTTGCGAGATAGTCGAGTGGAGACACTCCAGATTTTTTTTTAAATTTAGGTCCCAATAACATAGATAAATACATAAAAATAAATTTGATGAAATTAACAATAGAAAGAAATTTATTGATATATATGAGGAAATATTGCCAATTGTGATCTCTCTAGATAATAATATCTCATTAAAATTCAATGTATCTACACAAAGATAAAATTTACACAATATAAAATATATACATCGAATTTTAATGAGTGGCTTGGCTGTTTTTTTTTTTTTTTTTACTTTTCATTTTTTTTTATTTTAATCTCACTTAAGAAAGAAAGACAAATATGTACTAATAACATTTTCTATAGAGCTACCTACCATACCTATTAACTATTAATAAACCACTCCAGAGGATCTATAATATCCATAATATAATTTAAAATTAAATAAATACTCTAACTATCTATTCGAAATAAATTGCTCAAATCATGAATAAATAATACATTTTTAATAGAATCAAAAAAAAAAAAAGAATTATAAATGAAAAGTATTTTTTATTTTCCAGAATGATTAGGCACAGTTAGTCATTGCCTCGTGCCGTTTCTTCCTACTCCTATCAACGCAATTTCTTCTTTAAGGCGTATGCAATTAATTCTCATCAACCACGATTAATCGTCATTCTTATCACATGATCAAATAACATTGCGTTTATGTTTCTATATTTTTTCTTTTAGTTATGAAGTAAAAAGAACTTTTAATTAATTTTTTTAATAAATTTTTAATGAAGACCAAAGAAATAATAAAAAACGAAACAATAATAATAATAATAAGAAGAAGAAGAATTAATATTAAATCAAAATATATTTGTTAGTATGTATTTATTTGAATTTTCTTTATTTTCTTTTATTTCATAAAATATCTTAAAATTTTTTTCAAGTTGGACATGAAATACCACAAATCATCAAATTTCCGTGTTCAAAGGACCAGACCGTTTCTTTCATCTATTATATACTATTTAATTTTATATAATTCATTTATTCCCTCATGCTTCATTAATAAAACAAAATATGGATATTTCAAAAGAAAAGGTGAATTATGAATTATTTTGAAAAGTATTTATTTATTCATCAATATCCATTTTGTCTCTTTCAAAGTAATTCCCCTCAGATATAATGCACTTATGTGCCATCGCTTCTCCCAATCGACGAAGCACTTTTGAAATGCGCTTTTCGGTATGACCATCAGCTCGTTCTTTGATTACGACTTATCTCATCCATTGTGGCAAAACGGTTTCCTTTTATTGGTCTATTCAGTTTTGGGAATAGAAAAAAGTCGCAAGAAGCCAAATCTGATGAATACGGTGGTTCAGGTTAAGGAATTACGATGTTATTTTTGGCCAAAAAATCACAAAGAAGCAATGATGTGTGAGCTGGTGCATTATCGTGCTGCAGAATCCATGATTTGTTTTTCCACAATTCCGATCGTTTGAGCAAACGTTTCATAACTTCCTTGTAGTATTCATTTTTTTTTAAGTAAAAAATCGAAGAACACCCAAAACGTGACTAACTTATCAAAAAACTACTAATCTCAAATGGCTGATAATATCAACTTATCAGTAACTTATATGTACCAACATAACAAAAAAAAATTTCGATAATCGAATGTACCGCGAAAATTCAAAATTTACCTTTTCTTTTAACACACCTCGTGTATATATATAACCTCTTATAAAGTTTAATACAATAATATTTTAATATTAAATTGTAATTAGTTAATAATAAATAAATAGGTAAATAAATCATTGTATATACACACACAATTGTATACAATAAATTAAACTCTCTGTTCATATTTTTTTGAAAATAGAAAATATAATTTTTCTATAAGTAATATATTTGAATATTTTAAATACATTTAAAATACTTTTTTATTGTATTGCAGATATAATTATTAAAAACAAATATTGTAATTTTCAATTCAAGAGTAGATTGTAGATACTGTTACTAAAATCCTTTTATGAAGGTATTTATTGTCCTGTTACTTGTTGAATGGATTTCATTCACACTTTTCATCCTCTCTCTCTCTCTCACTCACACACACACACACATACATGGTTGTAGCTCTCCATTTTCTTTTTCACTGTAATAAAATTGTTTTTCTCTGATCTATGTTTATACATGAATAAATTACTGACATGTTCCTTGTAGATTGAATTATTAAAATCACTTTTAATTTATTAAATGAGATGAAATAAAGGTTTTTTTTGCCCCAAAAATATAATACTCCTATATTATAGATTTATCACAACATTTATTTATCTAGAATTTATTTTTATATATCTATAATATAATATGTACATAATCCTTATTTAACATATATATATATATAGAATAAAAATATTTATTTAAAAAAAAACCAAAAGTTTAATTCTAACAAACCATTTTAAATCAATATTATAAAATAATTATTTAAATTTTAATCTACCTACCACGTTTTGATTTTTTTTCCTCTAAACTGACCGTAAAAATAAAGATATATGTTTAATATTTTTTCATATGATTAAAGATTGTATAAAACTGCTATATATAGAATTTCAACTTGATTGAATCGCTAAAAACACCGGTATTAATTTTTTAACACGTTGACTGGCAATCACGCGCCAGCACGTGACGAGGTGTCATCAACAAAGAGCAAAACACCCGCTGGTTTAATAAATATTATTTATTAATTTTAAAATTTATAATTTATAATTAATTAAATTTAATATAAATATAATATATTATGTTAATTAATCCAATTCAAATTTGCGAGATAGTCGAGTGGAGACACTCCAGATTTATTGATGTTTGGATGAGATTAAATTTGTAGAAATAATTGTTTATTATCTTTTTATTCACTAATTTGCTAATACTGTCAAAATTACTGTTTTGAAAGCATTGACTGCTTCTTTTAATGACTAAAAGCTTTCACTAAGTAGTAAAATTTTGATTTTTGAAAAATTTAAAAGATAAAGGTATTATTGGGATTCTATACGCTGGAAGGACTAATGTTAATTCGACGTTTTGATGTTGCGTTAACAATTCAATATCTATAGCTTATGTTATGTATGCGAGCTTGCATTTTATTGAAAAAGGATGTTAGATCGAGTGGGAATGGTTTTTTGAAGCAATAACCTGAGACAATCAAATAGTTGAATACCAATCGGCAGTAACAGTTCTTTGATGTTCTAGACACGATGAGGTATTTATTTATTTTTTGAGATAATTTTCTTTAAAAATTATGAAATAAGCTGGAGAGTCTCCACTCGACTATCTCGCAAATTTGAATTGGATTAATTAACATAATATATTATATTTATATTAAATTTAATTAATTATAAATTATAAATTAAAATTAATAAATAATATTTATTAAACCAGCGCATTTTTGGCTCTTTGTTGATGGCACCACGTCACGTGTTGGCGCGTGATTTGGAGTGTTAAAAAATTAATTCCGGTTCTAATGAATTAATTAATATATTCCTGAAAGGCTGAAATTCTACATATATAGCAGTTTTATACAATTTGTAATCATGTGAAAAACTATCAAACATATATCTTTATTTTTACGGTCACTTTAGAGGGAAAAAAATCAAAACGTTGTAGGTAATGACCCCCTTCCGGTTGGAATAATGCCCGTATACCAAATTTCATGATTCTAGCTCAAACCGTTTTTGCGTAATCTTGTCTACACACACACACACACATATATATATATATATATATACATTTTTCTCAAACTTAGGGAAAATGATTCAGGAACCTTTAAAACGTATAAAAACATCAAAATCTCAACATCGAAAATTTTCGTGATCGCAATACTATCTCCGGCGAGATAGTAAAAACATTTGACAGATCAGTTTGCAGAGGCTACAAAATTACACGTATCGCATTGAAATTTTATATTTTTAGGTTAACTAAATATGGAGTTTAATTATAAGTACTGGTATTTGCCTAGTGGCGCTCTCTCTGTTCCAATATGCAAAATTAAAAAGACGATATTATACGATATTATTAATCAATATTAATTAAATATAAAATATTTTTATATGTTTCAGAAAAGTTAATTTAATTCCTCACTGTACCTATTTATTTTCCAATTCTATTAAAAGATTATTCCTATAATTTATGATATTCAGGTAATTTCTTTTGAAGTGAACCCGCAAAATTTATTGACAACTAAAAATAAACACTTATCTCATTTGAATTTATCTACCCATAAGGGAAAGAAAATAAAATAAAATATGAATGTATTCTGGTAAACAGACAAGTTAACTTCATTGATAATTTTTTTCAAGAATATCTGAATGATCTGTTGTATTTTCTTTTCTTTTCAAAAATCATAGTTTGCAAATAAACTGACTATAAATAGACTGACTTTTGATCACTGTTCTTTTTCTTATTCTATTTTAAAGATAGATAAAATATATTACTAAATAAATCTGCCTATTTTAGTTAATTACGAATAATTTAGTGCCTATTTAAATATAAATGTTTTTCTTTATTGTTAACATAACAAATATATTATATTTATTAATATGTAGAATATGTCGATTATAATAGAATTATTTTATCTTATACTTAAAATTCCAAATTTTATAAAAATTAAATTTTAATTTAATTGATTATATTCTTTCATTTGAATTAATGATTTTGAAAATAATATGTAATATGTCATTAATCATTCAGTTAATAAATTGTTCTTAAGAAAAAAAAAATATTAAATGGCAAATTTTATTATAAGTACTGAAAAGTTTTGGATTTAGACTTATCTTATAAATATTATAAGTATTTAAATAGGTAATATTTTTCTATTTAGGTCAAGATAAATTAAACATTATTTATTAAAAGGAAACATTCATTCAAGATAAAATCTTTGATACGCTATCAAATGAAAGTGAGACTTTATTACGTATGTGACAAAATAGATACAGGTATATGAAAATACTACCCATTAAATAAATAGATATATAGGTGATAGATGAGAGTATCTATATTCGAGGGTCATTCAACAAGTACTTAACCTCACCGCCCGATGGCACTGCTATCACAAAAGAGTTTTACCATCATGTAGTACATTCTTTTACTATCCTACTGTCAAAGTTTCAGTCAATCGACACATTCGCTTCCAAAGGCTTTCAAAACAAAACTAGTGAAGGGAATTGACTGAGACATTGACAATAGGCTAGTAAATGAATGTACTACTTGATGGTAAAACTTATTTGTGATAGCAGCGCCATCGGGCGGTGAGGCTAACTACTTGTTGAATGACCCTCGTATCTATCTATAAATATCTACAATATAAATATGTAATATTAAATAAACTTGAAAATTGTTTACAAGTAGTTAATTAATAAACAGGTTTAAGATATGTGTTCTGATTTAGATTGAAGTTTATTACTTCATTTATCATTTCAATTGTAATGCAGAACATTTATATATATTTAAATATTTGTACTCGATAAGCATTTAACAAGTAAAAATTAATTTATCTAATTGTAATAGTAATAATAATAATAATAAAGAAACTCTGTAGGATGAATCTTTTCCTTGAGTTAAAAATATCACAAGAAGATGATATCACAAGACAAGGAATAACATTGCCAGTTAATTTGCTCTCGATCGTCTGGAACAAATAGGATGCGGAAAGATAATTTCGAACAGATGATTTTTATTAAAATGAATTCCTGCTTCGTTAAAGAACAGGACAAACATTTTTTTTTAAGACATATTTTATTAATTTGATTTATATTTTATATTTTATACTTTTTATTATTTATTTAATTATTTTTTTTGGTAACGAATCAAGTTAGTAAATAAAACGAGATAGTTTGTCTATCTATTATGTGATGACATCAGAGGAGAAGAGCGTAATCTTTGTAATCTTTACTTTCATTCACTCATTTCAGAATAGAATCATTCTTCTAAAACAACATCACAACAAATGAAACAATAATTTTTTTTAATAAACAAATTTGATAATATCATAGATTTTATAAAAAAGTAAGATCTTTCAATCGATACCTAGAAGGTATAGAAGAAAGTAGCGATTAATTACTTTTAATAACTAACTCCTTTTGTATTGCTGAGATTAAGTTTTTTCCAAGGGATTCTGAATCAAAATTATTAATTTCAAGATATATTTTCATTTTGATAGTAATTAAATATATTTTATAGCATTAAAATTAATGATGAATTCTTATTAATCAGCACTAGCATCGATGTAGTAGGGGGAGTTTTCCCCTCAAAATGGCATAGAGATATATATTATATATATATATATATATATATATAAAATAGTATAGAGCTATAATTCACATATATATATACATACCACACTAAAACACTTCATTAATAAGTAACACTATTTCTTCAAAAATAATCAACCATTTTGGATTTGATTGATAATATGTAAATCTAATAAAAATTCGTTTAAATTTTGATACATACTTTGATATAAGTATATTACAGTGAAAAATAATAAAAGATTAATTTCTTAGATCTTAACCTATCAATTTTATTGCATGATAAAAAAATTTGTCAGTTTGTGTTTAATAAAATTTTTATTATTACAAAAATTTGACTTGATTTTTCATGTAAATAAATAAAACCAAATGCCCCCAACAATGTTTTTCGTTGAATATGAAGCAATTGATCCATAAACTTTGTCAGGCTTATAGAAAAATATTTTATTATTTTTAGAATGGAAAAACGTTATTTTATAAAAATTTGTATATTTATATCATTTTAAATATAATAACTTCTTTTAAATAAATTGATTGAAGATGATTCAGGTTAAGTATTTGGATATATATATATATATATATATAACCTGTTTGATTGTAGATGCCCTTAATGAAGACACACCCTTTTAGCACTCAACTTGATTTATCAAGCCTTTATTTTTATTTAAAAATTAAGATTAGAAAACATTTTATCATATTTAAATATATAATACATATATACATATACCTATACTTATTGAATAACAATAAATTCTTCACCTAACAAAATGTCTGTAAGTTGATAATCTATTTTATTGACAAACCATTTTATAAATAAATCTTAAATCATTCAATTATCATTTTTTAAACTTGAATTACTTTCAGTAAATAAATAAAATGTGTGTTGATTTTCTCCAATCCCTTCATAATGTTTGGGAATCTTTTTCACTGCCTATAAATTAAGATCTTTTGAATGGAATAATTGACTGGAGGGATCAAATCACCGGAAGACATTGTAAATCAGCTCAAGCTATTAGGTGAGAAAACAGGAGCAGACAGACCCTCGTCTTCACGGCAACACCTTTATCAGATAAGGGACGAAGCCTCTGGCAAAGGTGTGTGTGGGGGGGGGGGGAAAGAGAGGAGTGGGAGTTTATTTATTTTCCACAGGGGATCTTCTCTATTTACATAATTTTTCCATATCGAAACCTTCCAGGGCAATTAATTATAAAATTTAATTTGTTATAAAAGACATCAATTAAATATGATTGGTAAATAAAGAAATAAATAAATAACGACATGATTTATTTAAATTCTTAGATTCTATCAGGAAATTTTATTAAAAGAAATATTGGAACTGGAGGCAAAATTTATCATTAAAAACAAACCAAAAAAAAAAAAAGAATGCCTTCTATATATTCAATAAAAAAAAATGATTATATTTGGAGGTTGAGAAAAATGTCTGTGTGTGTATGTGTGTGTGTATGTAGACAAGATTACGCAAAAATGGTTTGAGCTAGAATCATGAAATTTGGTATACGGGAATTATTCAAAATTCGTAATTTTCTATCAACTTTTGAGAAATGTAGATCAACCGGAAGAGGGTCATTACCTACAACGTTTTGATTTTTTTACCTCTAAAGTGACCGTAAAAATAAAGATATATGTTTGGTAGTTTTTCACATGATTAATAATTGTATAAAACTGCCATATATAGAATTTCAAATTGATTGAATCTCGCTGAAAGTACCAGAATTAATTTTTTAACACTGCAAATCTCACGCGCCAACACGTGACGTGGGGCCATCAACAAAGAGTCAAACATGCGCTGGTTTAATAAATATTATTATTTATTAATTTTAATTTATAATTTATAATTAATTAAATTTAATTCAAATATAATATATTATGTTATTTAATCCAATTCAAATGCGAGATAGTCGAGTGGGGACACTCATTTTTCATGTCTCCCTGTTTCTGACTAGCTGTATGTTTGTCCGGAAAAAAGAATTCTATTATAATATTTAAATTTTTATTTTAATTTCTAATATTCAAAACAAATCATTTCAATTATTTAATTTATTCTAAAAGTTTTCATTTTAATTCATTTAATAAGAAATTTTTAGATCATAATTTTTCTTAAATTGTTTATTTTTTTATTAATTATTCTTATTTTATTTGAATATTTTTTCTTTTCTATTTAAAAGCGAAGAGTATAAATGTAAGAGTATATATAATAAAAAAAAACATAACTTTTCACCTTTTTATACTCGTATGAAGAATTAAATATTTTTAAATAGTCAATTAATTAAAATGACTAAATTATATTATCTTTATCTCGCAAGAGATTGAAAAAAATGTTTTTGTGTATGTATACAAAATTACGCAAAAACAGTTTGAGCTATAGTATAATGAAAAATGGTATACGTGCATTATTCAAAATTCGTAGTTTTCTATCAACTTTTGAGAAATGTAGCTCATTCGGTAGAGAGTAGAGGATCATTACCTACCACGTTTTCATTTTTTTTTCCTCTAAAATGAGTGCAAAAATAAAGATATATGTTTGATAGTTTTTCACATGATTAATTAATTAAATTGGTTAAAACTACTATTATAGAATTTCAGCTTGATTGAATCACTGAAAGTACCGGAATTAATTTTTTTAATTATGACTTAAAAATGAAGGTATGGGTTTTATTTACAATGTCGACATTATTTGATTGCCTTCTTATTTCAATAAATTGTTATGAGTGAAAATTTTGTTAAAAACATTAAATCTTTGGATCCTATAGAATAAAATTTTAATTAATTTTCAAACATTGAAAATAGCTTGATTATCCAATTCAAATTTGCGAGATAGTCGAGGTTTTTTTTTGAATTTAATTTAATTTTTTACTTGTATTTAGTTTAATTTTTTAATTATTAATTATTATTATATTTTAAGTGCAAAAATGATTAAAAGATTATATAAAAATTAGAATATGATTTTTTAGACATATGATATAAAGGAGTTGTTTTAAATTTATGTGTTTTTAAAATTGAATAAATTTTTTAAGCTTAAAAAATGAATCCACTGGTAAAATTTCAATATCATCCAAGGGCTTGTGGGGTAATTTGTAAAATTAATTATGTAATTTATAGAAACGAATAATTATGATTAATTAATAATAATAATAAATAATTTAAAAAAATTAATAATAGTAATAATTATTTATGATTACTTACATAGTCAACTTGTCTTGTTTTATTCACTCTACAAAGCAAACTAACGAAAAAGAATTCTATTTTCTTTTATTTTTAATTTATCGTTTTTCTACGAAGAAGACGGATTGGCTTATCGGTTCTCGAAGGATTAAAAAAATAAAAAAATATTTCTAGCCATACGGCAATTCTTCTAGAGAGACCCGTTCTGATCAAAGTATATTCTTATTTACTATGAATAATAGGCATTCCTGATATTATAGAATTATTATAAAAAAAGAGACAATATTCATTTGATTTCCATTATAAAAATAGCAATTTTAATTAAATTTTATTATTAAATAGAAATTAAAATAAAAGATAAAGTCAGGTTAAATAAAATCTATATTATTACTTTTTATTATAACATACTATACTTATATATCTTTTACATTTTTTACTGAATTAATTTCCAATTATAATTATAATATTATAAAACAATGAATGTAACATACACCAAGATAGACATACATATATATATATATATATTATATATGTATATATTCACTATATAGAATAATTAAGACAGTTTAGTTATTTATTTTAATTCTTTCCCTCTCTCTCTCTCTCTCATTGACATATATAGGTAGAGATACCAGAGACAATCCCTATAAATACAATTAATTATAAAAGCAAATGTACAACAGGTATACCAACTTACACATCTTTTTACTATCATGCCAGAGATAGTATTGCGATCACGGAAATTTTCGATGTTGAGATTTTGATGTTTTTATACGTTTTGAAGATTCCTGAATTATTTTCACTAAAATTGAGAAAAATGTGTGTGTATGTATGTATTACGCAAAAACAGTTTGAGCTAGAATCATGAAATTTGGTATTCGGGCATTATTCAAAATTTGTAGTTTTCTATCAACTTTTGAGAAATATAGCTCATTCGGAAGATGGTCATTACCTACAACGTTTTGAATTTTTTTCCTCTAAAGTGACCGTAAAAATAAAGATATATGTTTCATAATTTTTCACATCATTAAAAATTGTTTAAAACTGCTATATATAGAATTTCAACTTGATTGAATCGCTGAAAGTACCGGAATTAATTTTTTAACACTGCAAATCTCACGCGCTAACACGTGACGTGGTGCCATCAACAAAGAGTCAAACATGCGCTGATTTAATAAATATTATTTATTGATTTTAATTTATAATTAATTAAATTTAATTTAAATATAATATATGTTTTAATTAATCCAATTCAAATTGCGAGATAGTCGAGTAGAGACACTCCAGCTTAATTTTTTTAATTTTTATAGAATTGGATTATATGCATAAATATTATACGTAGATATTCTTTATCTAAGAATATCAACTCATCTCTATCAATCAACTTGTTATGATATAAATTTTAATTTTTAATAATTAAATATATTGATATATTTAGGGGAAGTAAATAAATTTTAAAAATATATTTTTTTGTTTTTTCAAAATTGCTATATACAGATATTGATTTATTTTTGAATGGTTCTCTGAGAAGATTTTTTTTTTTTAATGGAATTTTATTGAATTTATGCATAGGAAAAGGATATCTATGCTATCTCTCAAGTCACTATCATGTTCAATTAGTCTCTCTAGTAATAATAAAAGGATGTCGAGGCAAAAAAAAAAAATACTAATTCGCACGCATATCACGAATTAAGTTGAATTAAAGAGGGAGTGGAAATATTCAGGTCAGTGTACTCTTTTATTAAGAGACTCTTACGAAAGATAAAAACATTTCTTATCATTACCTTGGAGAATCTATGTTTATTGACTTTTTGAAAATTATCTATAAATGATTTTCATCAGAGTTAGAATTATTATTTAAAAAATAAATAAAAGCTGGAGTGTCTCCACTCGACTATCTGGCAAATTTGAATTGGATTAATTAACATATATTATATTTAAATAAAATTTAATTAATTATAAATTATAATTTAAAAAATTATAAATTAAAATTATAAATTATAAATTATAAATTAAAATTATAAATTATAAATTAAAAATAATATTTATTTAATCAGCGCATTACCCCAAAATCTTTTTGTGTAATTTGATATTACCCCATGGTGAAGAGCAAAAAAACAAACGAAATCGCCTCTTTGTAACATCTTTCCTTTTATAGACCCCCATGATAATTTTGAAAAGAAAACAAAAACTAAAAATTTAATTTGTAAAAATTCTAACAGGTTTATAAAATAACAAATTAAAAATATATATTTTTTACTCACAAAAGTTTCATTTTTACCACATTTGGGGTAATTTACCCCGGTTTCCCAACCGCTGCATTATAGTATATATTTATATTTACTAGTTTAATATCGAATTATCATCTTCATCTTCATCATTTTTTTGTTTTAACACGTTCCCGCCGGCATATACCACCGGTGGCTCATGCCGCCATATAAAATAAATAGACAAATTATGAAGCCGGCGGGAACGTATTAAAAAATGAAAACTACAAATCAGTCTTTGCATCATAGAAAAAGTGAATATTTAAATAATAAAGAATATACTTGTATAAATAAATTAATAACCAAAATTATTTGTATTATATTTTATTTATTAAAAAAATTTAAAAAAGTTCCCCGACCGTTGCTATAATGATATTATATAATTTGAGCTGATTAATGATATTATCAGAGAAATTAAATGATATTATGAATTAACTTTTTATTAAAAGATAAAAGTTTATAATATAATAAATAAATTTGTATTTAATTTAATAACAATTTAATTCCATATCCATATATATTGAAAATAAAAAATATATAAAAGATAAATGATCGAAATATCTTTGATTGATATCAGTTAACAGAAAATTTCACTTTAAATAATTATTTTTTAAAATAAGCTGGAGTGTCTCCACTCGACTATCTCGCAATTTGAATTGGATTAAATAACATAATATATTATATTTAAATTAAATTTAATTAATTATAAATTATAAATTAAAATTAATAAATAATATTTATTAAACCAGTGCCTGTTTGTCTTTTTGATGATGGATATTTGTAATGAATTAATTAATATATCCCAAAGACGATGATGATGAGAGCATTAAAAAATGAAAAATGAAATAAATGATCGAAAAAAAAAAAACATAAATAATTAATTAAAATATTCATTTTAATAGAAAGTGTGGATAGAAAATAAATAAATAATATTTCTAATTAAAGAGAATGAATAAAATACTTATTAATGAATTACCTACCTGGCAAGGTGGACGGACACACATCCCAACCGCTTGGTGACTTATCACTTTCACTTTGCAATGGAAACTAAAAGATTTTATTAAAATAAATATTAAAATAAATAAATTCTAATTCTATTTTTATTTATATTCTGTTTTTCCATGAAATTTAGCCGAGAAAATCGTTACTGGAATTGTGCTGGTGAGGTCCGTTTACTTTTTATCTAAAACAAAATAATATTATTTATATTATAATAATAATTTATTATAATTATTAAAAAAAGAATTTAAAAAAGAATATTGACTGATAATCATTTACTAAGAATCAGATATTTATTAAATAAAATAAATAAATTATATAATATATTATAAATATAATATATATTAATATAAATAGGCCTTTCAAATAAAAAATAAATTTCGTTAATATCTCACACATATGTTAATATCTCACACACATCTTGTTTTATTCAACCCATCCTTGTTGAAACTCTTTATAAAAAAATTTTTATAAAATAACGTTTTTCCAATGGACTAAAAAGAATAAAATAATGTTTCTATTAGCCTAAGTTTATGGATTAATTGCTTCATATTCAACTAAAAACGTTGGGCGCTTTTAGTTTTCATTTGATTTCTATGCAATTAACTTGCAATTCAATGGCTTTCTACTTATTATTCTTGTCTGATGTAAACTTTTCTTATTGAATGGAACAGAAGAAGATGCATTGGATCCATTTATACTGACAGATTTATCCAATTATAACAAAATTTATTTTTAGTCAATAAAAAAAATAATAATAAAATAAAATACAATTAAAATTAATCACATCTAAATATGTCTGAAAATCTATTCTAAAAATAAAACTTGAATGTTTTTCATTTCAAATGGATTGTTTTAACGATTGACTTTGTAGATGATTATTATTATTAGTTATAAATGAGGCATCCAACCACTTCCAGTTAATCTTTAAGACAATTGGCTACTTTTAATTCTGATGTCACTCTCCTTTTTGCTTGTCAGTTTGATATTATTGATTGATTTCTTCGTTCGTTTTTTTTTCGTATAGTTAGCAAATAAAGGCCTGGTTGGTTGCTAAAGCAGTAGGCATTAGGCAGGTATGTAACATGTAATGTGTGATGTGTAATGTGTGTAATGGCCTTGTGCTGGCTGACAACGCGTGACGCTCCTCAGGTCACGCCACGAGCCTCTCAATTGCTCACCTCCTCCACCTCCAATGGAAAACAAAGAAAAAGACAAAAGAGGAGAAAATTCCTCCGGGTGCAAAAGAAGAAAATGGAAATGAAGGGTGGAGGTGGGGGTGGGATGGAGGAAAGAAAGGACAAAAAAAAACAACAAGCAGACAAGATTTTGAGGTCCATTTCTATACTCTGAATACTGCACGAACACCTCTTCTCATTCTTCCATTCTTTATGTATACACCAGTATACACAATTTGCAAAAGAAAAAAATACAAAAAAAAAATGTTTTTCTAAATATATATATATATGTATGTATGTATATATGAAATGCCCGTAACATTATGATCTTAGCTACAAATTTTATAATTTTTATAGAATTTAAAAATAATAAAAAATTTGAAATACAAATTGAAATATTCTAATTTTTAAATTTATATACAATTTGATATGAATATTATTTTTTATTAATAAAAGCGAATTTATTAAACATAATAAACATAAAAAGAAACCTATCAAAATTATTCATTTGTTACTAACTTCATTGTTTTTAAATTTTGTTTCGTTATTAAATATTGAAAAAAAAATAAAAACATTACCACGATTTTAATAAAGTTAATAATTTTATATTTAAACATTGTTTTGTTTTGTAATTATTTGAAACAAAATTTCCTATAAATTATTATTATTAATCAATCTCGTGCGGCTAGAAGCCGCCTGTCCCTCTAAGAAGAGTTTTATGCCAAGAACGGCCAAGATTTCTAGATCGTTGAATATTGTTATATTTCAATTAAATAATATTTTCAATTACAAAATAATAAATTATTAAAATTTATTAAATTTTAATTGATAATTCTAAAATAATACAGATTTTATTATGGTACCTCTACCTTTATATAAACATAAAAATGTAAAGTAATATAATATATATTATTTTCCTATAAAAGATTGCATTTTTCAAAAAACTAAAAAAAAAATAAAAATAAAAATGAATTTGGATAAATTGAATGAATATTATTAAATTATTATTATATTTTTTTTTATATTAATTTCGAAATCGATCTCTCAACTTGTTGGAATGTTAATTTGAAATTTATATTCCACCTTTGAGTTTTGAATGGTGAGAAGAGAGACAGAGAATCTTTTTTAAATATTTAAATTTCATATGTTTCTATGTTTATTGTTTCTTTAACCTTTAAGGTTAACTAACTTGGTAAAAACAAAGATAAAACAAGACAGAATTGTTAATGCTTAACAGTGAAAAACGCTATCTTTTATTGGAAATACATTTATATATATATATATTGGTTTACAAGATTTACATATAATAATTATATGTATTTATATATAAATTTCTTCTTTTTTACTATCTCGCCAGAGATAGTATTGCGATCACGGAAATTTTCAAAGTCGAGATTTTGATGTTTTTATACGTTTTGAAGGTTCATGAATCATTTTCACTAAGGTTGAGAAAAATGTATGTGTGTGTGTGTGTGTTTATGTATGTAGACAAAACGGTTTGAGCTAGAATCATGAAATTTGGTACACGGACATTATTCAAAATTTGTAGTTTTGTATCAACTTTTGAGAATTGTAGCTCTACCGGCTTTGATTTTTTTTCCTATAAAGTGACCGTAAAAATAAAGATATATGTTTGATAATTTTTCACATGATTAATAATTGTATAAAACTGCTATATATAGAATTTCAGCTTGATTGAATCGCTGAAACTACCAGAATTATTTTTTTAACACTGTAAATCACGGGCCAACAAGTGACGTGGTGCCATCAACAGAGCCAAAGACGTGCTTATTTAATAAATATTATTTATTAATTTTAATTTATAATTAATTAAATTTAATTAAATTAAATTTAATTAAATTTAATTTATGTTAATTAATCCAATTCAAATTTGCGAGATAGTCGAGTTGAGACACTCCAGCTTATTTGTTATGGTAACATGTAACTGATTGTTTCTCTTTTAATAAAGATAAAAAAAAGTTTTGTACAATTATACTGAAAATTGAACAAATTGAAATAATATTGAAACAAATTGAAATAACAATAATATAATTATTTCTAGTAGTTTCAGTTCTTTTCAACAGGATTTACTATTGTAATAAATATAATTATATTTATTTTAAAATAATTCAAAAATTATGATTCCAATATTTAAATTGATTACGTATTACCAGTACATAACAAGTATTATGATTTTTCGTATTAAATAATTTAATAATTTAAAGTTATTTTTCTAATATTTTTATTGTTTTCTGTAAAAATTTATTTTATACAACAATGGTTCATTTAGATCTCATTAAAGACTTGTTTCTCGGTCCTTAATATTAAAATAATAGTAAAATCCTTAACTAATGACATCATTGAAGAATATTTCGATGTTTGCGTCATTTCTATTTAGAGTGTCAAAATTCGTAGCTAATTAAAATTCATTTAAAAAGGAAGAGAAAAAAAACATTAAATTAGAAAAATTATTTCTATAATTTAATATTTTAATAACTAATTCTTTATACTTTTAAATATTTTCTATGTTGGATAACTAATTTATTTATTTATTTATTTTTTAGGTGAGAAAATTTCCAAAATTGATATGATAATAATAATTTTGGGGGTCCACCCAAAACCGAAAAACATGGCAAGGGGTCTACAAGACACAAAAGTTTGGGAACCTATGGTATAGACATCGGCACTTGTACAGCTTGAACGGCTCAACGGATTTTGGTAAAATTTGGTATATTTACTTAATGCATCAATAGCATGAATTCATCAACATTTGGAATATTTCGGAAACCGAAAGTGGTAGTTTACGAAGTATTAATTTTATATTCATTGTCGGAAAATATTTAACTTAAAATATAGTCGTAATTAATAATTAAGTAATTAAATTAAAAATAAAAACCAAGATAATATAAGTTCGTAATTTTAATTCAAATTTTCAAAATATTTTTTTTTTTTTTGATATTTATTTTTAAGTATATATACAATTAATGTTGTTTGGAAATTAATTTATTTCAAAACGTCTGCCGGTTCTGTGCCTGGCTACAGCTCATTTTTACTTTCCCGCATACTTCGTATAAGGGAAGTATTGGAATCGTCAAAAATTTCGACTTCGAGATTTCGATAGATCTTGACGTTTTAGACCTCCCTGAGTCGGAAAATACCATTTTTCGAATTATGTCTGTGTGTGTGTATGTATGTATGTATGTATGTATGTATGTATGTATGTATGTATGTATGTATGTATGTATGTATGTATGTATGTAATGTCTGTAAGCAAATTTACTCAAAAACTAATCAAGCTAGGACTTCGAAATTTGGTACACCGATATTATTCACAGTTTGTAGATTTCTATCAAAATTTCGTCAAAATCGGTTAACCGGAAGTGGTACTTTACCTACACTGGTTGCGTTTACCTTTCAAGTAAAGTACCAGTTTGCTTCGAGTTATTTGCTTCATATTTTGTATATAGATTTAAAAATATGAAAAAAATTGAGATACTAAATTTCATCATGATCTGACTACCGGAAGTGACATTTTACCTATACAAGTAGCGTTTCTTTTTTGCCGACCGACGATAGTAAGGGAGGTATTGTTTTCACACCAAATTTCACCTATGGATATTTTTAGGTACATATCTCCACGAATCATGCATTTTCTTAACAGAAAAAAGTATTTTTAGCATGATGTCTGTCCGTCCGTCCGTATAGATGTGTACAGCCTGAACGGTTCAACGGATTTTGATGAAATTTGGTATATTTACTTATAATACATCAGTAGGATGAATTGATCAACTTTTGGTGCAAATCCGGAAACCGGAAGTGCTAGTATTGCCGATCGAAGAGAAGTGAAGGGTTATTTTCATATCAAATTTCACGTGAGGACATATCTCCACGTGTTATGCACTTTGAATTGGTTTTATCCTCGAGAAAAATCATCTTCATTAGTTTTTTCTTAATTTAAAATTATATGACGTCACCCAGCACTTCATGACGTCACACCCAGCCCTTATATATTATAAATAAAATAAAATTAAAAATATTTATATTATATCCATATCTGTTTTTATTTTACATTTAAAATATCAGTTAACCGGAAGTAGCACTTTATTCTATACTAGCTGCTCAGAGCTCCTTCGTCGCTGTTCACATCTAGACGGGGGCTCCGCCCCCTGTACCCCCGAGTGGTACATAGTATTTGGTTGAAAGTAGTAAAAGGTTTTCATCCATTTTGTTTCAAACAATGTATAACATAAAACATTCATTTCTTATTGTGTGATTATTTAAAATATATTTTAATTTATTTAGTAAATTAATTATATATATTATTATTGAATATGTTATATCTATCTACTCGAAAGTTCTAGACAGCTACAACCACATTTCTCCAAGTGTCCCCGGTGACCTCATCTTTCTTTGGCCAATACATGCTGGAAAGAATAATCTGAATCTACTCTCATCTCCCAGGGTCATAGACCATGCGTGGCTCAACGGTACTCGAAAGTTCTTGGCAGCTACAACCACATTTCTCCAAGTGTCCTTATCCTGAACCTCTGTTCCATCTCTCGTACGTCATTCCCTCATCTTTCTTTGGCCCATAAATGCTGGGGAGAATCCTATATTCTCAAATACTCTGAATCCACTCTCATCTCCTAAGATCATAGACCATGTCTCACACTCATATAATACAACAGACAAAATAATTGTTTTATATATTTTAATTTTCATTCCCTTTTATAATAATTTTGATGAGATAAGCCTCTTTACTGCATGATAACAGGCGTTTCCCGATTGCAACTTCGATTTAAATTCTTCTCAAATATTATTATCCTTCGTGATTACATTCAATTTTTCTACATATTCAAATTCTACAATTTGTATGTTAATACTGCTCCTGTTTGTTTCTAAATATATTTATTTATCATTATTAATTTCAAACCTCATCTCTTTTCCTACCTCGATTAATTTTTCCTCGCTATCTGTAATTGCAATTGCCGAATCTCCTATTATATTTAAGTCGTCTGGGTCACCTAATATTTTACAATTGATTTCCGCATCTTACTCTTTCTTTACTACCTTCAAGATATATTTTAAGATCAAAATTTGAAAAAGTTTATCCGGATCTATTGAGTCATGCGTAGGTTTTACTAAAGTCAACAAATAATTAGTGAACAGAGATATTGAATTCGCGGTTTTTTTAATATCTGTCATAATGAAAATATCTTAATTAATGTTGATCGATTTGGCCTGAACCCTCAATGATAGAGTTATATACATTGTGTAAAATGAGTCCGCCAGTCAGTGGGCCACGCCTGGCTCTTGAATGAACAACACGGAGAACTATATATAAACTTTAAAAAATTAAATTTTGCGGTTTTATTGATTAGATATTAATAAAATCTATAGCCTATGTTACCATAGAGGTATATAAGAATATTGTGATGTAATTTCATAGAAATCGTTTCTTATTTTTTGATGTTTATAATTCTAAATTACCGGTAAAGTGTCGGTTAAGTAGGAAATTTCTTTTTTGTTTGTTTCTATGACAGCAAAAAAGTAAACAAATTACATACATACATACATACATACAAACAGTCTCCTTTATATATATAGATATAAATATATATAAATGTTACCAAATATCAAATTTTACACCAATAAACTAATACGAACTGGCTCTTTATCAATACCAAGTTTACACATTCTAAATATTCATTCACAACTCTTTATACCTATTTATATGCGGGAAAGTCTAGGGGAGGACACTCCCGCTTATTTTTTATTAACGTACCCTAAAACTTTCTTCTAATAATACCAGGTAGAGATCCATATCCATCCCGAATTTTTACTATCTCGCCAGAGATAGTATTGCGATCACGGAAATTTTCAATGTCGAGATTTTGATGTTTTTATACGTTTTGAAGGATCATAAATCATTTTTACTAAGGTTACTGTCTCTCTGTGTGTGTATGTATGTATGTAGACACGATTACGCAAAAATGGTTTGAGCTAGAATCATGTAATTTGGTACATGGGCATTATTCAAAATTCGTAGTTTTCTATCAACTTTTGAGAAATATAGCTCAACCGGAAGAAGGTTTTAACTACAACGTTTTGATTCCTTTAAAGTGATCTTAAAAATAAAGATATAGGTTTGATAGTTTTTCACATGATTAAAAATTGTATAAAACTGCTATATATAGAATTTCAGCTTGATTGAATCGCTGAAAATACCAAAATTAATTTTTTAACACTGCAAATCTCACGCGCCAACACGTGACTTGTTGCCAGAGCCAAACATGCGCTGATTTAATAAATATTATTTATTAATTTTAATTTATAATTAATTAAATTTAATTTAAATATAATATATGTTAATTAATCCAATTCAAATTCGAGATAGTCGAGTGGAGACACTCCAGCTAATTTTTATTAACGTACCCTAAAGCTTTCTTCTAATAATACCAGGCAGAGATGCATATCCATCCCGAATTTTATTTTTGTTATCTATAATATTAATCATTTCTCTTGGGCAAATAGAAAATGCAAATAACAATTTAAATTTTGTTTTAAATCCAATTATTTACATTACATAAACTTCTTTCAATCATTGAAATCAAGTTGAAACCACAAAAAGCTTTGCATAAATAATAAACCAAAATGGTGACTATTCGTGGGAATATTAAATTGGGTCCAATGCAATATCGGACTGTCATCAGGCACGATTATATACATTACTAATCGACTCGATGGACCAAAGTTTCATCACGAATTTGACCTCTTATCCAAGATAGATTGGAATAAAGATAGAAAATAAAAATGAAAATGAACAAAGTTTGTCAGGTAATTTACACACTTTTCGTAATGATTATGTTTATAGAACATATAAATATATAAACTGATTAGGGATATTGATTTTATATTTGTAATCGAAAGACATTATTTATTTATTATTCTTATCATTGAACTTGATATACGTATAATATTATCTATAAGCTATAGGTATTCTCTTTAGTATTAGTATTATATATGTAAAGGTATATACAATACATATCTACATATGTATATAGGTACATATATATTTATTATTTGCATTCTTCTTGCGTAGTTTGATAATTCAAGCAATCATTAAATAGGCCAATTTGCAAATATTGATTTTCTATCGATATTATTAGTTTTACTATTTAATCGATGCATGTATTAGACATTTTATTATATGCTTGAATTAAAATTCAAATATTAGTTTTTGAATCATAAATTAATAGAATAAATATCATTAATTGTTCAAAATGTATTATACTCATACAATTAAGTAAGCTTATATAGAATCAAGATATTTCTGTGTCGATATCGAACTTAAAAATTTATTATTATTATTATTATTTATTTTAGAAAAATAGGAGGCGCCATTGGGTGTGTGGGTAGCGAACCTGCCTCACATTCGCATGGTCCCGGGTTCAAGTCCCGGGCCTGGCAGGGGAATTTCCCTAGCTGGGGTCTATGGGACGGAGACAACCCAGCCTCCAGAAACAACATCCGATCAAGTAAATCAAGGTAAAGGTTGAGATGACCCGTTGTACTGATCTTAACACACTTCATTGATATAACCGGCTTGATAGGCGTTGTCCTTGCGTAAGACGTTTTTCTTCATTTTTTTATTTTAGAAAAATAAATAGCCATATTTTCAAATAAATTGAAATTGAAATTATAACTAACTAATAAATAACTAATAAATAAAATATCAGATAAATTCACGATAATTATATAACTTGCAACAAGCAATTTTAAACTGAGGTCATTTGTGAATTAAAGATGAAAATTAGATGTATAGAATACAATTGAATTATCAATGAATAGTTTAAATAATAATAATTATACTTTAATAATATAATTATTTGATCACTCCTAATAAGTGAATTTTTTTTATTAAATGAAAACAAAATGGCAAAAGTATCAGTCATCGTACACTACTAGCAAATATGCTCGTATATTCTGAAAACAATTCTTCTTTTATTTCACATTATACATTAAATTTAATATTTTATAAATATATAATAAAACAAAAGGGCTTAAAAAAGAAAACAAAAACAATACCTCCCTTACTATCGTCGGTCGGTAAAAATGTCATTTTTTAAAGAGAAAGAAAGATGAATATAACAAAATGTCTGATTATTTCTATTATTTTTTTTTCCTTTTCGTATTTTAGACGAAATTTCACGAAAACACGCGATCTTTATTTAAGCCCCTCCCTTTGAGTTAATATGATGAAAATGATAATTGGCAACGGAATCCACTCTTTTGACCTCAAAAGAATAAACAAAAAAAAACCCATCAAATTAAAGAAATTAAGGAAAAAATTGATCAACCAAGTTCCTTTATTTTATTTACTTTCTATTATTGTTTCAATTGAAAGAAGCTGGGGTGTTTCCACTCGACTATCTCGCAATTTGAATTGGATTAAATAACATAATATATTATATTTAAATTAAATTTAATTAATTATAAATTATAAATTAAAATTAATATTTATTAAAAAAGCGCGAGTTGGCTCTTTGTTTATGACATCTCGTCACGTGCTGGCGCGTGATTTGCAGTCAACCTGTTAAAACATTTATTTTGGTACTTTCAGCGATTCAATCAAGCTGAAATTCTATATATAGCAGTTTTATACAATTTTTAATCATGAGAAAAATTATCAAACATTTATCTTTTTTTTTAAGGTCACTTTTGAGGAAAAACCAAAACGTTGTAGGTAATGACCCTCTTCTGATTGAGCTACATTTGTCAAAAGTTGAGAGAAAACTACGAATTTTGAATAATGCCCGTGTACCAAATTTCATGATACTAACTCAACCGTTTTTGTGTAATCTTGTCTACATACACACAGACATTTTTCTCAACCTTAGAGAAAATGATTCAGGAACCTTCAAAACGTATAAAAACATCAAAATCTCAACATCGAAAATTTCCGTGATCGCAATACTGGTGAGATAGTAAAAACCAAAATGAACAAAAAAATTTAACTTTCTATTTTATTTATTTATTCTTGATTTTCTTATCATCATTCATCGATCATTTTATGACTTTGGTTAAAGTTTTATTTTCAAGATGTTATTGACACATCTCGTATAACCAATACACATTGAGAACCTTACCAATACATCAATATCTTGCTTTCTTTCTTTTAATACTATATGAATTATTCTTCTTACTATGATTCCATGAATATATATAATATATGTAGATAAAATGAGATAAATATCATCTATTTATATTTATGACAGGTGAATAAATAAATTTGAAAATTTTTAGCAAAACTACAGTAAAGAATGAATAAAGATATACCAGGTGTAGAAGTATGAAACCGGAATTTCCCTAGAGTGGTGCTCACTATCAGTTTAAAGACCTTAAGATCGCTTCTGTAGCGCCATCTTCTCCCTCTAACAACTGACGAAGTATGTCAATACAAAATAATCTAAGTTTCATACATATTTTTCTATATCCTCGAAGCTTATGGTAACATGCTCTTGCCAAAACTCAATGCTTTGAGTGGTTTAAAATATTTAAAAGTGATGATTTTGACGTGAGAAACGAGGAAACCACCGAAAAAGTGTATAATAAATTATGAGCTACGAAAACTTGGCGAAACCATTAATATTGATCGTTACTAACAATAAATGATCGATTTGAATCGGAATATGCATAAAGGCAACATAAAGTCATTTTGCTTCATGATAATGCCCCCTCACACACAGCAAAACTGGTCACGGATATGTCTATTGTGAAGTACTAGCTCATGCGGCTTATTCTCCAGACTTGGCTCCATCTGATTAAATTTAAAAAAAAATTTAAATAAATTCTTTTTACTTTCATGTTTTTCTTAATAATTGTTATGTTTTAAAATGTACAAAGTGACATTATCTGTTAAATAAAAATTTCTTATCATTTATATTCTTTTCGACTTCTATATAAATTTAATATATACATATATTTTCATTAATAATAAGAATAAATACTTGTGTATATATTTTAAAAATTTTCCAAAAATCATGTAAATATTTTATTATTTATTGCATAATAAATTTATACAATATATTATTATATGATGAACATGAATAAACAAGAATATATATATATTATATATAGAGAGAGAGAGATCATTTCAATTGCACGTAATTCCAGTAATTTATTTTCTTGATTTGTTTCTCGTGCTTTTTATATCATTTCTAATGATTCATTATCAAGCAGGGTAACAAATCCCTTCTCTTATATAATCTTGTTTTTTCCTTTATTATTATAATAATAATAATAATAATAATACTTAAAATATTATATCGAATATAATTGGACATAGCTATATTTGTCAAATAAATAGATAGTTTCAAACTAATATTAAGTATAATATGAGTAATAAATAACCTTGATTGTACCTACCAATTTTGTAGTTAATTAATAACATATTTTGATACTTATATGTAATCAATTGCCTTATTTATAATTTTTTTTTTTTCTAAAATTTTCAATTCATCTATGGTAGATATAACATAATAAATGAATATACTGTATATAGTTAGATATATATTATAGATGATATCATATCGAAGCTTATGCAAATGTTTTCAAATCAACTTATGATTAACTAAGATAAATTTAGTTATTGCTTGGAATAATAATAAATTATTTTATTTTATTTTTATTTTTATTTTTTTTTTTTTTTAAATAATTTAATAAATTATATATTTTGTTGGTTATTATAGGTTGAATAAATTATAGAGAGGTGAAGTTTTCTAAAATGAAATGAAATACTATTAGGAATTAGGAATATTATTGACGTATATTATCGATGGTATCGATTTGCAAAAGAATTGATAGAATTAATAAAAGTAGGAAATGATCTCGTTCCTATTTATAGGCAGGCATTGATTGCTACGTTTTGTTGGTCGGTATTTATTTGTATGTGGAGAATGGAATGAAGAATTTGCCTTCTCCTTTCATAGCGAAACAAATTGAATAGCCTCGTGCAACAATTCAATTCCACCTGTTCTAGTTCTATCAATAGGCATGAAACACGACCAAATAATAAAGATTTTTTTTTCAAATAAAAAAAATTATAAAATAACGTGTTTTTTCATAGATTAAAAAGAATAAAATCATTTTTCAGTTTATGGATGAATTGCTTCATATGTTACAACGAAAAACGTTGGGCGCATTTAGTTTTATATATTTATATGAAACATCAAGTCAAATTTTTGTAATAATAAAAATTATATTAAACACATAAACTGAAAAATAATACGTAAAAAAAATTAATCGGTGGAAAACAAAAGGGAATATTAATCTTTTAAAAATGATTATAATTATTTATTAAGTAATTAAATGTTATTAATGAAGTAATGTTTTTAAAATATATTTATTATAATTATTGTATTAATTAAAAATTCCTCGTTTAATGTTGTAAATTATTTTGAATTATTTTCAAATAAAAACCAACTCAATATTTATCCGTCAGATGGCGGGAATGAAAAGACAATTAATCTGTATTACATTACAATTAATTATAATTCAATTATATTTCTTCAATATCTTCTAAGGAATATCTATAAAGATTTTCAAAAGTCTATCTTCATTTAATGTTGATGAAAAATCGTTATCAATTTGTCATAAGATCAAACAGACAGACAGACAGACAGACAAACATTAAGTGAAGTTGATAAAAACGTTATAAAAAGAAAATTTATATTTAATATATTTAAGATTTTTATAAAATTGGATAATTCCATGAAAAAATCAATCAATTTTCAAATAATAGCCAAATTGAAATAATCATTGTAAGTAACAAATACAGACTCTGTATCCAAGGTTTATAATTGAAAAATTTTAACAAATTTTTTATGAGAAATAAAAAAAAAACATTAATGGTTTTTATAATTAACTTTTGAAGTTTTATTGCAATTCATTCATACTTTCAATTTAATAATTTTTTTTTTTTCTAAAAAATTATTATGCAATAAACATTATTTTATAGCAATTTGAAAAACAATCATTGATATTAATAAACATAGGCTTAAATGAAATGGCATAATAACCTCGATACAGGTGACAGAAGTAAAAGTAAAAAAATAAAAAATAATAATATAAGTATATATAAAAATAACTACAGATCAGTCATAAACAATTGGATACAGTCTATTAGAAGTCATTATATTAGTCTCAGAGGCTATTATTATTACTATTATTATTAGTAGTAGAAATGTTAATATTAATAATAATAATTTTATAATGTCACTACAACCCTAACTAACTAATTATTAGTTTGTTTTTTTTTTATTTTTTCATGGATGATTAAATAAAATTCAAAAAACTATGCCATCATTTATAGATGAACTCTCGACCCAATTCATACCTTGTTTTTTTTCGTATATTTTGGAACTGATTGTGGGTCATTAGATGATACAATAAATAAAATCAAACCAAGGAAGTCCAAAAAAAAACTAATTGGAAAATAAATGAGTTAACCAAAAGGTTCTCTCAACTTTTCAAATTTTTAATAAAATAAAACTCTTTCCCTCTCTCTCTCTCACTTTATATATAGAAATATATATTTTATTATTTAATCATTATATATAAAATAAAAAGAAGGCGCCATTGGGTGTGTGGGTAGCGAACCTGCCTCACATTCACATGGTCCCAGGTTCAGGTCCCGGGCCTGGCAAGGGAATTTGCCTAGCTGGGGACTATGGGACGGAGTCAACCCAGCCTCCGGGAACAACATTGAGGAAAAGCTACTTGATAGCGCCTCCGATCAAAAAAATCAAGGTAAAGGTTGAGAGGACCAGTTTGACTGATCATAGGACACCTCATTGATAGCCGTTGTCCTTGCGTAGGACGTACAAAGGCAGAGGTTTTTTTTATATATAAAATAAATGAAAATGATTAACAAATACAAAAATCACTCTTTCACATTGCAAGAAATATATATTACATATTTATAAATATATAGAAAATCCCTCTAAATAAGAAATATTTAAAATATTTACTTTCCTACCAGAAAAAAAAACTCCGAAACAAACAAAAATGTTAAGTTTCTTTGGTTATTTTAATCTATGTAAATATTTATTAAGATATTTGAGTAGAATACAAATTTAAAAAAAAAATATTATTGACTGAAGAATTATTAATAAATATCAATTTAGTAAATTTATTTTTAACTTTTTAGGGAAGATAAATGTATTATATATTATATATATATATATATATATATATATATATAGATACGAGTACATTATTAATTCTTTTAGATGAAGTTAAAGAAAAAATTATAAAATACCATCTCTCTCTCTCTCTTCCTCTTTCTTTCTTTCTTTGTTTTATTATCTTATATTTTCTAATTAGCATAATTATTACTAGTACTAATAGTTAAGTCAATAATATTCACCTGACGAATTGAAATTTTCCTTTTAGGATTTATTAATCGTAAATATTAATTACTTTAGAAAGAAATATATATATTATATATATTCTTTATTACACGTATAATTTATAATTGTTTTTGTTGTAATTATTTTTTTGGAAAAGTTAATATATATATATATATATAGAGAGAGAGAGAGAGTTATAACAATTTAAATATATTAGGCTTTACTTTACTTTACTTTTATCATTTATTTTGTGCTATGTATTATAATAATACATGTAGTTGCTCTTTTATGATGATTTTTCATCTGGCATAAAACTATTTTTTTATTTAAACAAATAAGCTGGAGTGTCTCCACTCGATTATCTTGCAATTTGAATTGGATTAAATATCATATATTATTTTTAAATTAAATTTAATTAATTATAAATTATAAATTAAAATTAATAAATAATATTGATTAAACCATCAGATGTTGGGCTCTTTGTTGATGACACCATATCACGTGCTAGCGCGTGATTGGCAGTCAACGTGTTATAAAATTGAAAATATTAATTCCGGTACTTTCAGCGATTCAATCAAGCTGAAATTCTATATATAACAGTTTTATACAATTTTTAATCATGTTAAAAATTATCAAACATATATCATTATTATTACGGTCACTTTAGAGGATAAAAAATCAAAACGTTGACCCTCTTCCGGTTGAGCTACATTTCTCAAAAGTTGATAGAAAACTACGAATTTTGAATAATTCCCAAATACCAAATTTCATGATTCTAACTCAAACCGTTTTTGCGTAATCTTGTCTACATACACCCATACACACACACACACAGAGAGAGAGAGAGAGAGACATACAGATATTTTTCTCAACCTTAGTGAAAATGATTCAGAAACTTTCAAAACGTATAAAAACATCAAAATCTCGCCATCGAAAATTTTCGTGATCGCAATACTATCTCTAGCGAGATAGTAAAAATTAGGGAAAACTAATAAAATAATGATAGAATTTTAATAATTATGGAATATGATTTAAAAATATATAATCAGAGGATAATATCACATGGTAAATAATAATATTCGTTTTTATTTTATTTTCATTATTTACATTTAAGAAAGAATTATTATATTTATTTATATAGACAGGGAGGAAGAATTCTATTTAATCTAATCTAAAAATAAATATTTATTAATACTAGAAGTTTTATTAATACTCGTATTTATTGACTGAGTTTGAAAAAGATGATTTTTAATATTTAATATCATCCAAAAAATCAAATCTAAATCATAATTATTTAATAAATTAATTATTACGAATGTAATTAATGTTAGTGTGGTGGGACTATCTGTAAGGGTGAGGGTGGGAGGGAGGTGGGGGGGGGGAATAAAACAGAGTAGTGAAATAATTATTGTCACAAAACAACATAAACAAATATATATATATATATATTTTATAATCCAGTTTTGTGGCCTGAGAAGATTACTAGTATATTATAGTAATTTGACAAGAATCTCTTTAATGAATTTAATGAACTATAACTATATTAAATATGGTGATTGTTTACAAACCGGGAAACTTCAGAGATATAGATGAAACTTTGCCAGTCGATCCCATTTTTAATTCCAAAGAAACTTTTCTTATGCAATATTACTCGGTCTCTTCTAGTTTACGAGATAAAAATTATTTAAGTTTGACTGATTATGGACGTTGAAATGTGCAGCAATCAAGGAATGTATTATTTACTAATTCAATAATTATTCACTTATTCAATAATTTTCGGGGTTTTTTTTCGTTTCGGTTTGGATATAGGGAAATTATTTAATTAATAAATTTTTTAATTTTTCCAATCCGAACTGAAACTCCCCCCCCCCCCCAACGTAAAAGATTAGTAGAGCCCTCTGCTGGTCAAATGAATAAAATATGGTAGTTAAATATACAAATTTTAATAATTTTTATCTCATAAACTAGAAGAGACCTAGAAATATTGCATAAGGAAAGTTTCTTTTGAATTAAAAAAGGAATCCACTGGCAAAGTTTCATTCAAATCCCTGAAGCTTCTCAATTTGTTAACAATTACCGTATTTCAATTAATAAATAAAATAAATATAAAATATTACTTGTACTAAATATTAAAATATTGTAAAAATGATTGGCTATTAGGATATTCTACTTATTTAATATTATTAGGTGAATCATTATATTCTATTATTTGAATTAAATATTATTATTATTATTTTTTATTTATTTAGATAAATTAAATTATAATATATATAATATTATCAGAATTATATATGGATAATTTTATTTTTATTTTTCTATTTATTTTCTCATCTCGACCTCGATTTTTTTTTAACTCTTACCTATTTACACATACCTATTTACTTACAGATATCTCATTTACATTTCCTTCATAAATCAAAATATTTCTTCTCCAAATCTGATTTGTATATATTGGTATATGTATTGTATATTTATTTCATTATAGGTGTACTAGAACGAGACGTTTACTTTTAAATTTTTCAGTAAATAAAAGTATTTGATTGATATTTGTTATTTATTCGATAACCAAAATGAAAAAATAAAAAAACAACACAAAAATTGAAATATGAGATTTTCAAAAAAAATAAAATTTCTTTTCCATCTCTTTTGAATAGCGTACACAAATTGTTACCTATATTTACTATCCCGCCAGAGATAGTATTGCGATCACGAAAATTTTCGATGTCGAGATTTTGATGTTTTTATACGTTTTGAAGGTTCCTGAATCAATTTCATTAAGATTGAGAAAAATGTTTGTGTGTATGTGGTTTGAGCTAGAATAATGAAATTCGGTACATGGGCATTATTCAAAATTCGTAGTTTTCTATCAACTTTTGAGAAATGTAGCTCAACCGGAAGAGGGTCATTACCTACAACGTTTTGATTTTTTTCCCTCTAAAGTGACCGTAAAAATAAAGATATGTTTGATAGTTTTTCACATGATTACAAATTGGATAAAACAGCTAAATATAGAATTTCAGCTTGATTGAATCGCTGAAAGTACCGGAATTAATTTTTTAACACTGCAAATCATACGCCAACACGTGACGTGGTGCCATTAACAAAGAGCCAAACATGCGCTGATTTAATGAATATTATTTATTAATTTATAATTAATTAAATTTAATTTAAATCTAATATATGTTAATTAATCCAATTCAAATTTGCGAGATTGTCGAGTAGAGACACTCCAGCTTTTTTTAATCGAGAATCAATATTTCATTATAAATTTGAAATGTTAATAATTTTATTTTTTAAGGTACATCACTGAAAGAGAGAGAGAGAGATTCTTTCTGTCTCTCTTTTACTTTTAGTCGACCTAGTTTTTATACCCTATCTCAAGCTTACCATTTCAAGACTTTCATTGTAATGGTTTATAAATGAGTTCATTAACTGAAAATATTTCCAAGTGTTTCTATTAAAATGTTAGTCATCGGGTCAAGTTGCGACCCTTTTTTTCATTTCCCTTACCAAGGGCCAATGACCCCCTCCCCTCCCCTCCCCCTTCCCCTCTGATTTGATTCTGTTTATGTTTTATCGGAACATTTGACTGTTTTTGGTGTCTCTCCGGTACGGAAGGGATTTTTTTTTTTTATATATTGAAACAACCTTTTTTTTGAAAAGGGTGAAAGTGAGTGATCTTACTGAAAAAAGAGAAAAAAAGAAAGAAAAAAAAAGCAGACGCCAATAAATTTCGTCCATATACAGTATTTTACATTCAATTTGATAAAGAAAAAGTTACTGTGTCAATGTTTACGGTTTCTTTCACCTAAAAGGAAAAAAAAAGAGAAAGAGAAGGAGAAAAAAAACACAAGAAGACTTTTAAACATTTCGTAAGTAAACAGAAAATAAAAATAGCATCTCCAAAATCTGAAAAAAGTTGAGTTAAAAAAAAAAGGTAGATTGTTTATAAATTCTAGTATATCTCGTGATGTATGTGTTGATTCATTTGTTCCTTCATTTCTATTTAAGTCTGTGAAACTAATATTTTGGTTACTGACAATTTATTATCTGACATTTTTCCTTAAATTTTGATTGATATATATATATTATCGATAGAAAATGCGGGAAAAAAAATCTGGAGTGTCTCCACTCGACAATCACGTAAATTTGAATTGGATAATCAAGCTTTTTTCAATATATTTGAAAATTAATTAAAATTTTATTTTATCCAATCATAAGAGATTTAAGGTTTTTAAAATAATTTTCACTGAAAACATTTTATTGAAATAAGAAGACTTTGACTTAATACTATATTTTTGTGAGTTGCGCAAATTTAGCTGCATTTATATTTTATCATAGTTTTGATAAAAATTAAATACATTACTGATATTATCTATCTATCGATCTCTGTGGCTTTATAGCATTTGAAAGTACTTGGTTGTTGTTGTCTTGTCTCTTCCATTCTATATTCATCGATCGACTATATTTGAACAGATGCATAGAGATCATGTTATTTTTCGATATTCATCATCCCATTGTCAAATATCATATATTTAATATCTTTGGATAATAATTTTGATAAATAAGCGCGATTATTTACACAATAACAGAGGTTACATTAAATTCTTATTAATGAATATGCGATATTATTATCTTTCGTGATTATAGAACCAAAATATTCTAAGAATTAAATTTTACAATTTGAAAAATAGTCAAAATAATTATATATAAATAAATATAAGTACATATTAAAAGAAAATGGTTAATACAAAAAATGGTTAATTTTTAATAACCATATGGAAATCATTATTATTTTTTTTATTTTTTCTTCCTTAGGAATAAGAGGCAGATACATTTTCACTACGTATCGTATATACAATGCATAGTAATAGTAGTAGTACACTTGAAAAATATTTTTTATTTTTTTATCAAACGGAAGAAAGTTTTGTCTCTTTTTCTTCTCTTGATGGCATCAAAGATTTGTTGGACAATAAAATTGATGTCTAGATAAATCCCCTCTCTGCTATCAAAATAGAACGTGTGAAAGAAGAATCAGTTTGGGTATCATTTGAACTATTATCCAATTACATTTCATATTTTAGGGATTAGAGGGTCCACACTGTTGACCTGAAAGAGCGACCGTCTTGATAATAAAAAAAAAAACAACAACAAGAAGCTCATGCACGCATACACTATTTTTAAAGAATATAATAATAATTTTAAAACTCGTCCGACTTAAATAGTGGAGGCAATAGCGGCGGCATTGGAAAAGACCCTTTCAAAAAAGGTTAATTTCAAACACATATGAAGATAAATCATAGCACGATCCAGACTTATTGTATCTGGGCTTCTACTCTAAACCTTTTGAAATTTAAAGCTGCCGTTCTTTTTTTATGTATCAAATAGAAGAGATGAAAATCATGAGATTGATTTCATTTTGTGAGATTATATAAAATAAGAAAAGAATATGTTAGGCTAAAGATTATAAATTAAATTTCAATGCATTACTTATAAATTAATTATTACAGATTAAGTAGGTATATAGAAGATACTACTTACTACTTTACACAAAACTCAATAATATTTTGTATATTTAAATATAATATAACATATAATATCAAAAAATAACATGATCTCTATGCATCTTTTAAAATATAGTCGATCAATGAATATAGAATGGAAGAGACAAGACCAAAAAGAAAATGATTTGTGGTGAGATCAATGAGAGATGGTGAGAGCTAGCGGGAAGACAATTGGAAGAGAAAATAGATGTTGGATGGATGTATCTTAGGATATGAGATGTGTTTACAGTAAATTGGTTGCTGCATCCAAGTACTTTCAAATTCTATAATCATTTATTTTACATATTTTTTAGTTTTTGTATTGAGAATATAATTTTTATTTAGAATTGAATGAAATTCTAAAATATAAGAATACTTAAGTGATTTTATTATTTTAAAAAATTCCAAATAAGATTAAAATTTATAGTATGAATATATAGAAATTATAGGTAGAGTATTCCAAGAAGTTAATAAATCAAGACCACAATAGAATACAATAATAGTATTAAAACTTTCTTTTTTTATAAGTATAAAATAATAATTTTAATTTTCAACTCGTAGTCTTTCATCTTGAAATATAAAATTAAAATCCTCGGAGCTCGGAACAAATAAATTTTTCTCCGGATTTAAAACATAAAAATGGAAGCCATACATATTTCATCAAACTCTCTAAAATTGATTGAATTATGTATAATAACTACTTACAATAGTAGGTAACTATAAATGTTTTTTTTTTTTTTTTTTTTTTTTTTACAATGAATGAATGGTTCATAAATCCTTGGAAAGGGCTTTTGAGATCAATAGGAATCAAGTGAAATATATTATGTATTTTGATTCATAAGTGAAAGTATCAGAAAATAAAGTGTCTAGATAATATTTGGACAAAACTCTTTAATCGCTATCAATGTAATTAAATTTGAAAGAGGATTGAATTTCGAAATGGAAAAATGTTCATTCATGTTATTCATAATTTTTATGAACACTAAAGAATTTTTTTTTTTATAAAATTTAAAATTTGAGAGTTGAAATGTTTGTAATAAAATATTAGAATGAGAGTCAGTAAGTAATCAGGTCATAATCGGATTTAAGGATGATAAAAACTTCAACAAGATCCTATATATATTACTACTAGGCATGTTCTTCTATATGCCCTTATCATAATTTACATATATTTTCTTCTTTTTACTATCCCGCCAGAGATAGTATTGCGATCACGCACGAAAATTTTCGAGATTTTAATGTTTTTATACGTTTTGAAGGTTCCTGAATCAATTTCATTAAGAGGTTGAGAAAAATGTTTGTGTGTGTGAAGTTTGAGCTAGTATAATGAAATTCGGTACATGGGCTTTATTCGAAATTCGTAGTTTTCTATCAACTTTTGAGAAATGTAGCTCAACCGGAAGAGGGTCATTACTAACAACGTTTTGATTTTTTTTCCTCTAAAGTGATCGTAAAAATAAAGATACATGTTTGATAGTTTTTCACATGATTAAAAATTGTATAAAACAGCTATATATAAAATTTCAGCTTGATTGAATCGCTGAAAGAACCGGAATTAATTTTTTAACACTGCAAATCACGGTCCAACACGTGACGTGTGCCATCAACAAAGAGCCAAATATGTGCTTATTTAAAAAATATTATCTATTAATTTTAATTTATAATTTATAATTGATTAAATTTCATTTAAATATAATATATGTTAATTAATCCAATTCAAATTTGCGAGATAGTCTAGTGGAGACACTCCAGCTTATTTTATATTATAATTTTACTAACTTATAATTAAATTTAAAAAAAAAAAAGTATAAATATCTCAATTATTTTTCTTTGTCTATATATATTTCTAAAAAGATAACTACTACTAATAAATTAATAAATAAATATAGTAATATAGAATAGAATAGAATAGAATAGAAAGTTAATCCCAAGGAGAACCAAAACTTTCCCGGTGGCCCAAGAAGAGGTTTTATGATCAATTATCGCAATTAACGAATGAAAAGACATTAACCTAGCAATCAAAATCCACCTCTGAACAAATAATGATACCTAATTCTAGGGGGCATCTTCTAATTAGCCAGATTACCTCTGTGATTAAATATAAAATTATAATTATAAAGTGATTTGCTTAACTACTATGTTTGGTTTATAAAAACAAAAAAAAACAAAACAATTGAATATTTTCGTAGATTATTGGACAGAATATTAAACTTTCTTTGAAAATATTTTAATTTGTTGATAGTTCATATATAAAATAAGCTGGAGTGTCTCCACTCGACTATCTCGCAATTTGAATTGGATTAAATAACATAATATATTATATTTGAATTAAATTTAATTAATTATAAATTATTAATTAAAATTAATAAATAATATTTATTTAACAAGCGCATTTTTGGCTCTTTGTTGGTGGCAGCACGTCACGTGTTGTAGTGTTAAAAAATTAATTTTGGTACTTTCAGCGATTCAATCAAGCTGAAAATCTATATATAGCAGTTTTATACAATTTTTAATCATGTGAAAAATTATCAAATATATATCTTTATTTTTACGGTCACTTTAGAGGAAAAAAAATCAAAACGTTGTAGGTAATGACCCTCTTCCGGTTGAGCTACATTTCTCAAAAGTTGATAGAAAACTACGAATTTTGAATAATGCCCGTATACTAAATTTTATGATTCTAGCTCAAACCGTTTTTGCGTAATCTTGTCTACATACATACATTTTTCTCAACCTTAATGAAAATGATTCAGGAACCTTCAAAACGTATAAAAACATCAAAATTTCGACATCAAAAATTTTCATGATCGCAATACTATCTCTGGCGAGATAGTAAAAAAATATTTTTTATTATTATTATTACTAGACCTCGGTGTTTGCAATTTAAGTATAAACTTTATTTGTAACTAACTTCACATAATATTACAGATATCACATACATACATACATACATACGACGGAAATGACTATTGTAGATTATCATTTTATTATTGTTATTTTTTTTTATTTGTTATTTAATAAATGAATGAAATAGAAACATTTTAAATTGGCAGCTAAGAAAAAATTATTGAAGAAGCTAGAAATAGTGTGTTGAAATTGTCTGGGATTAGGATGGGGTAGAGACGAGTGAGAGAACGAAGGGGGGGGGGGTAATATGATACCCGCATGTGCACCATAAAGAGAGAAGGGTTGTTGCCCATTAGTAGCACGTGTGCACACTTGAAGCCACTTACTTACTACACATCTTCATAAATAATTTCCCACTTCCCAATCATATTAACAAACACTCGGTATTTCTATTAATTAACGAATAAATGAATAATTTATTTTTATTTTTATGTTTATAATATCATTGAGTAACTAAAAATAAAAAAAAAAATAAAAAAATAAACAAAAAGAAAAATGTTTATTTATGAATGCATTCTGTGTTGGAAAAATAGAAAAAATAAATAAATTTTATTTTAAAACTCTTGATTTAAATCTTTAAATTAATAAATTCAATAATTTTAATTTAAAATTTTAATCTAAAACTAAGAATGTTTTTATCTAAAATTTTTTTTTTTTTTTTTTTTTTTTTGTTATACATTTTTAAAATTCTTTTTTCGTTGTTAATAGAAATTCCTAATCTTATCATTTGATGAATAATGTATTATATATACATAGGTATTAAAAAATACGCTGATATTTAAAGACTAACGTAATGTTTAATCATTGATAAAAAAAAATTGTTCAAGGAATGCGACATCAAATTTATGAATGATAGAAAAATCAACTTACATTATTCATATTCATTCAAATAAAATTTTTTAAAAATATTATTAATTAAGTATATTAATATATATATATATACGAGATACATATAATATCGACATACTATATTTACAATAAGTAGTTTATTTTTCTTTTTATTCCAGAATTAAATTATTAATTTATTTTAAATTTAACAGTTGAAAAAATGGTTGTATACTTAACAGGCGTTTATGCTCCCAAATATATAGAAAAAAATATCTGGAGTGTCTCCACTCGACAATCTTGCAAATTTGAATTGGATAATCAAGCTTTTTTTATCTTTGAAAATTAATTAAAATTTTATTTTATCTGATAATAGGATTTAAGGTTTTTAAAATAATTTTCACTGATAAGATTTTATTGAAATAAGAAAACTTTGGCTTATTACTATATTTTTGTTGAGTTGCGCAAATTTATGAAATAACATTTGTTTTCAACTGCTTTTTAGCTACATATAACTTTTATCATAGTTTTGATTAAAAAATTAAATATATTACCAGGTAATCGACGGAGACGTAGCAATTGATGTAATCATTACATCTTTTATATGGTATGCATACAATTACATATTTGTATTTGAATATGTATTAAACAGGGGTATTATTTTATAATCGTATACACATTTAGATAACCATTATGATATATTATATTAACTTCCTTTGATAATTTGAAAAAAAAATCGAGAAATTTAATTTTAAACTGGCTTCTGAGACAGCGCGTGTTTGGCTCTTTGTTGATGACTCTTGCTGGTGCAAGATTGGCAGTCAACTCAAGCTGAAATTCTATATATAGCAGTTTTATACAATTTTTAATCATGTCAAAAACTATCAAGCCTATATCTTTATTTTTACGGTCACTTTAGAGGAAAAAAATGAAAAGGAAATAAAATGGTAGGTAATGATCCTCTTCCGAATGAGCTACATTTCTCAAAAGTAAAAAAAAATAAATTTGAAAATTTTTAGCAAAACTACAGTAAAGAATGAATATTCTAATAAAGAAAGATATACTAGGTGTAGAAGTATGAAACCAGAACTTCCCTAGAGATGGTGCTCACTATCAAGTTAAAGACCTTAAGATCGCTTCTGTAGCGCCATCTTGACCCTCTAATAACTGACGAAGTATGTCAACACACAATAACCTAAGTTCCATACATATTTTTCTATATCTTCGAAGCATATGGTGAAGATGCTCTTGGCAAAACTAAATGCTTTGAGTGGTTTTTAATACGAACTACGAATTTTGAATAATGCCCGTGTAACAAATTCATTATTCTAACCGTTTTTGAATAATCTTGTCTATACACATACACACACACACAAACACACACACACAGAGAGAGAGAGAGAGAGACATTTTTCTCAACCTTAGTGAAAATGACTCATAGGCCTTCAAAACGTATAAAAACATCAAAATCTCAACATCGAAAATTTTCGTGATAGTAGAAACCAGTTAAATTATCGAATAACTATTTCAGACAGGATATTGAAAATAAAATAGCATGTCTTGAACTCAATAATTAATAACAAATATTATTTCTATATAGAAATTTTTAATTTAATAAGAGAAATAATAATTATAGGGAATTTTTTCTAATATTAAAAATATATAAATATAAATAAAAAGCTAAAAAAAAAATTTTTATATTAAAAAATATTAAGATATTTTTTTTTCGATTTTTTATTGATAAAATTTCTTTTAAGATTTGCTATTAGAAGCCGGATATAACAAAAGATAAGAAAGAAATTGAATAACTTTGAGTTGGTTGCGTCTCTCTGTCAAATGGTTATCTCAAACTAACAAAATAAAATTGGACCCTAGGTGAACAAATGGAAATTGTCCTCAGACCAATATATATATATATATATATATATATATAAAACAGACTCTTTGGAACAGGAAACATTTTCAAATACCTTCCTTTTTTCACGGATCAATGTAATGTGTATACATAAACACAGATACAAGAAATATTTAGAATGTATCTAAAAATAAAAATAAGTATAGAAATAAATAGAAAACACTTTCTGTTTTAGGGTAATGAAAGACATTTAAAAAAAAAGCTGGAGTGTCTCCAGTCGACTATCTCGCAATTTTGAATTGGATTTAATTAACATATATTATATTTAAATTAAATTTAGTTAATTAAAATTAATAAATAATATTTATTAAATCAGCGCATGTTTGGGTCATTGTTGATGGCACCACGTCACGTGTTGGCGCGTGAGATTTGCAGTGTTAAAAAATTAATTCTGGTACTTTCAGCGATTCAATCAAGCTGAAATTCTATATATAGCAGTTTTATACAATTTTTAATGTTGTAAGTAGTGACCCTCTTCCGGTTGAGCTACATTTCTCAAAAGTTGATAGAAAACTACGAATTTTGAATAATGCCCGTATACCAAATTTCATTATCCGTTTTTGTGTAATATTGTCTACATACACACAGACATTTTTCTCAACCTTAGAGAAAATGAATCAGGAACCTTCAAAACGTATAAAAACATCAAAATCTCGACATCGAAAATTTTCGTGATCGCAATACTAGATTTAGAGATATTAAATAAATAAATTAAATAAATATCTAATATTTGATAATAAAAAAATAAAATACATTTAATAAGTATATTTTCAAATAATTTTTATTTTATATATATATATATATATTTAATATTTACCACTTAATTTATCATTTATCATTTATATTAATATATCAAAATATTTAAACAAACAAGCAATTAGTGACTATCATGTCACAATGTTAATCCTCCAAATGATCTTTTTATTTTTTGCTTTGTTTTTAATTTATAAATTCAAATTAGAAGAGATCAAGGTTTAAGCATTTGAATTTTTTTTAATGTCATGACGAGAACGAGATAATAAAATCAAGGTTTTTGTAACAAAGTTTCATCATCGAAAGATGCTTTTATTTAAATTAACATTCTTGTCTTGAGGGCCAATATTTGATACAAGAGTTACCTATTATTTCTATTTCAGGAATAATAATGAAAAATGAACGAAATTGGATTGATTACTTTTCAAAAATATTTTCTATCAAAATTGAGTAAAGTACCCTCACTAAAATTTCAATCTGTTTTGTATCCATTTTTTCGATGAACTTTTCGAAACTTATACGAGCTTGACATCACATTGGCGATCTTGCTTTATTAGTTGACACACACACACACACACACATATATATATATATATACGAGGTGTGTCTAAAAAGTTGGGTGAATGGTATGATAAAAACATTAAAAAGAGAATGTTAATTGTAAATACCTTTATTAACCTTGAAAATACTCTCCACTAGCCACAATACACTTCTGACAACGTTCGTATAACGCTTGAAAACTGTTGGAGAAGTCTTGATGTGGAATCGTTCTCAGAATAGCAGTCACAACGTTCAGGCACAAGCAGGACATCAGAAAAAAACTGCTTACTGTGTCTTTGCTAAAACCCAATTCTTCGGATATTAGTCGCAGAGTCAATGTAGTGTTTACTAGTGTCCTGCTTGTGGATTGCCGGCCTGAACGTTGTGACGGCTACTCTGAGAATGATTTAATGGTTTAATTTAATTAACATGTAAAACTTGTATTTTATTGTATTCTATTATATTATTTTATATTGTATTATATTTAGGGTGACCAAACGTCCCGTTTTTAGGTTCTCTGTCACGGCGTCCCCAAAAATATCTTCGGAACAGCCAATGTCCCGTTTTTTAAATATTTAGGACATTTCGTACTTTTTTTTCACAATTTTTTCAATTTGGTTTTTAAAAAAAAGTAAAACCTTTTCTGGACTAAGCTCTTAAACATTTCCGACTTTTTTTCTAAATTTTTTCAATTTGGTTCTATAAAAAAAAAAAGTAAGCCGTTTGCCCCGGTTTGATGTTTTCGAAATATGGTCACCCTAATTATATTTTATTCAGTAAATATTTACAATAACACTGAAGAAATGAAATGAATGCAATCGATTCTTCTATTTACATTGATCAACTCAACTCGATTATTCGGACTTTCACCACAATCCTATTAATAATAATCACTTGATGGTATGTTAATTCTTTTTCGGTTCTTAATTTAACCTTTAATACTATAGAAAAAATAAATAAATATACAATTAGTAAATAAGGAATAGCAAGCTTTCATCATTTCATGTTCCAAGAATTACTTTTTAAGAAACTTTAATTAACGTGGCCATTTGTTGAGATAGAGTGACAGGATTTAATTTTAAAAGAGGCTGTAAATCTTTGTTTTTTTTTTTATTTTGAAGGTTTCCTATCAATTATCCTTGTCTAATATAATAATTTTAGAAACAAAAACAAAAAAATAAGCTGGAGTGTCTCCACTCGACTATCTCGCAATTTGAATTGGATTAAATAACATAGATATATTTAAATTAAATTTAATTAATTATAAATTAAAATTAATAATTTATATTTATTAAATCAGCGCATGTTTGGCTCTTTGTTGATGGCACCACGTCACATTCGGACGCGTGAGATTTACAGGTACTTTTAGCGATTCAATCAAACTGAAATTCTATATATAGAAGTTTTATACAATTTTTAATCGTGTGAAAAATTATCAAACATATATCTTTATTTTTACGGTCACTTTAGAGGAAAAAATAATTAAATCGTTGAAGGTAATGACACTCTTCCGGTTGAGCTACATTTCTCAAAAGTTGATAGAAAACTACAAATTTTGAATAATGCTAGTATACCAAATTTCATTATTCTAGCTCCATCAAAATCTCGACATCGAAAATTTTCATGATCGCAATACTATCTCTGGCGAGATAGTAAAAAAGACGTTAATAAATATAGTAATATAGATAATTGATTTTTCAAACAAATAACAACTTTTCTAAATAGGATTCCATTCTTTTAATTTCAGTTCAATATCAATTTGGATTCAGCTGTTTCTTCCCTATCTCTTTGACAGTTATATATATATAATATATACTTACCTACATATATAACACAGAATTTGTTTCCCTTTAGAATCCCTTTCTATTTTTCCAGGTGGACGTTGCAGCTTGCACGATTGATTCATTTATTTTTCATTTCATCCAAACACTGAATATTTCAAATACTCTTAAAATCACGATAGAGGCTTAGAATTAATATATACTTATAGATTTTTATGATTTATAGAAAATATTCAAACTATATTATTTATAAGTTGTTATAATTATTTGAAAAAACTTAAAAACTCAACTTATCTCTTCAATTTTTTATCAATATAAAAAATTTTAAAAATATTCACTTTTTATACTAATTATACAGAAAGAGTATTATAAGCAGTAATATAATAATATAGATTATATAATTTTACTATTTAATTTAATTTAATTTCTAATTTATATTCGATTTGGAAACAAGCTAATTTTTATTCAGTCATCACAATAATTTTTTATAATAAATTATTAAAGTTTTGTTGATATTTTTTATTGTAAATTTATTCAAAAATACATTCATGTGGTTTTATTTACAAAATTCCCTTATAATTTTATATAATATCTATATATCAAATTCCAAAAAAATGTGTAAAAATGTAGAATTTTTAATATATATTTTATATATTTTGCAATTATAAAGTATAATTTAGTTAAATTGAAAGATATCCATCCGATATTCATAAAATTTTTAAAATATAAATTATATTGTATATATACGAGGATGGGGTGAAAAGTTTCCGACCTGACTAAGAAAAACAATGTTTTTAAATTTTTTTTTTTTCAACATTCAAGATAGCTGGAACCTGTACGATGTCAGCTGAACGTGTGCGAAATATTTTGCATAACCATTTGAATATGGAAAGCTGTGTGCAACGTGGGTGCCGCGTTTGCTAACGTTAGACCAACAACTGCTTCGAAAAACCATTTATAACTATTGATGAAGAGACTTAAATTAAATTTAATTTAATTTAATCAATTAATTAATTAATTAAATTAATTAGAACACCGTTGTGAGACAGGTATCAGTGTTGATGGAGATTATGTTGCAAAATATAGCAAACAAAAAATTTAAAAACATTGTTTTTCTTGGCCAGGCCGGTTACTTTTCACCCCACCCTCGTATATATAATTTTCTTAAAAAAAAATCAATTTCCACGATTAATACAAATTTTTTCTAATCTAAACAAGATAATAATTTTTTTTTTGAAAAATCTGAAATTATTAAATTAATTATTCTATGCTTAAGAATTTTGTTGTTAATTTAATTAAGAATCATGCTGAAGTTGGTCGCTATAGATAGATTTTCATTTTTACTAATGCAAACAAATACACAATCAGTTAGAAAATAAAATAATATTTCCTACTGCACGTCTTTTTATTAGTGAATATGTTAATTTGTCTTCTGTCAGAATTCATTTTAAAGACTCTTCTGTTATTGGATTTTTTTTTTGTCACAAGTATTAAATTTTAGGAATAACAAAAAAAAACAATATTTTCATTGTTTTAAAAAATAAATAAACACTTTTTTAATTAATAAATATTTAATTATTATCTTTAGAATTTTATCATATTAATAAAATATTTAATTTTATATTTTTTTTTTCAATTCAATACTTAATAATTTATTATTATTTTTTTGGCGAAATATTATTTAATGATCGAAAGATGAAGGAAAAATAAAAATACTACCTAAGTAATAGTCCTATTTCAATAGAAAGGAATAAGACGTCTAGATTTTTTATTACTTCACATTTCTATTTAAGATAATTATTACTATTATTATCACCGTTAAAAATATTGAAAATAAATTGATACTAAATATATCTAAATGTTTTTTTTTCTCTCGTCACATTCCTTAGTTATGACTAGTTTCATTTGAATAATACTTATAGTTTTTTTCTATTTTAATTATATATTTAATCTCGTATGTATGTAAGCATTGATAACGAGTTGTTATTGTTTTGATGCATAGTTTAAACAAATAAATTATTTTTTTTATTTACTTATTATTCTTTTACAGAATCAAATTATTATTGTAGATTATCTTTATATATATATACGAGGATGGGGTGAAAAGTTTCCGGCCTGACCAAGAAAAACGATGTTTTTAAATTTTTTTTTTTTTTTTGCATTATTTTTCAACATTCAAAAAAGCTGTGACCTGTACGATGTCAGCTGAACGTGTGCGAAATATTTTGCACAACCATTTGAAGATGAAAAGCTGTGTGCAACGTGGGTGCCGCGTTTGCTAACGTTAGCCCAAAAACTGCTTCGAAAAACCATTTCTACCGACAATTTGGTGCTGTAGGCGTAATTCAAACGAATTTTTGCGTAGATTTATAACTATTGATGAGACTTCAATTAAATCAAATTAATTAACTAAATAAGAACACTGTTATAAGAAATGTACCAGTGTTGATGGAGATTATGCTGAAAAATAAAGCAAAAAAAAAAATTCAAAACATCGTTTTTCTTGGTCAGGCCGGAAACTTTTCACCCCACCCTCGTATATCAAAAGATTGAATTGAAATTATAAAAGAACTACCACCGATTATAGAAAAAAAAATATTTTATAATTTACATTATCCTAAACACAAACATTTCATAATTTATATTTTACAATTTGTTTGGTTATTTTTCAACCCCACTTTTGTGGAGTCATTGAAGGAAATAAGAAGAGGATAGTGAAATAAAGCGAATGCATTGAGTGTCCAGGTGTCCCGCTTCCGGGACACGTGTGGGCACGTGCCCCACCCCCTCTTCCCTCCCCCCCTCTCTCTCTCTTTCTCTCCCCCTTTGTAAATATGATAACAGATCCTCCGGAGGCCCTTAAAAAAAACCCTCGGGGGGAGGGGGGGGGCTTTCACTTCAATTCAGCACACGTATTCATTGAAGTGGAAATTGTTTTGTTTTGGTTATTATTTTTTTTTTTATTTTAACGGTTTTCAATAAACACGAATGTTCTTTTTATCATGATTTAATATTAATTATTTAATGATTATTATTATTATTTTTATAGAAAAAGCTATAAGTTCTGGATTCTAATTTTAAAGAATATATTTTTAAAAAAATTAAAATTTTTATTATATTTATTTAAATTGTGTATATATATTATGAATTACTTTTGTTCCATTAAAATATAAAAAAAAATAAGTTGAGCTGTACCAACTGACGATTTGAAATAAATTAATTTCCAACCACAATCTATATATATAAAAAAAGGTTTTTGTCTGCACATTGCTCAGAATTTAAAAATTTTTGCATATCTTCGCGTTTCATGACCTCTAGAATCCAAAAGTGACTTTAGAATTTTTCATGTCTGTCTGTCTGTCTGTCTGTCTGTCTGTCGGTCTGTCTGTCTGTCGGTCTGTCTGTCTGTCGGTCTGTCTGTCCGGAAAATTACTATTTTATAGACTCAGAATTGGCTGAACCGATTTCTTTGAAATTACATCACAATATTCTTATATACCTCTAGAGTAACATAGGCTATAAATTTTATTAATATCTTATCAATAACCGCAGAAATTAATTTTTTAAAGTTTATATAATTCTCCGTGTTGTTCATTCAAGAGCAGCTCGCGGCTCACTGTCGGCCTAGCGGAATTATTTCAAACAATGAATTATCATAGCGATTCCCAATAAAAGAATTATTATAATATTTCCCTTTTTATTTTAAATTCTAATATTTAAATATCAATTCAATTAAATCATTTATTCTAAAAGTTCCCATTTTCATTAATTTAATAAAATATTTAGATCATATTTATATTAACTTAATTTTTATTTATTCTTTCTATATATTTGAATATTTCTTCTTTTCTATATGAAAGTGAAAGGTTAAAAAATCTCGCTAAGAACATTCAATATTTCTATACACAAATTATTCAGAGTATTGGCAAAGCGTATCACTCACAATCAGTGTAAATTGAAATTTATATAAATTAACAAAGTGAAAATTTTTATTTGTTTAAATTTTATTACAATGAATCAAAAAAAATTAAATATATAGATCACATGATTAAGAGAATCAAGAAACTTGAGGGAAATAACTGTTGGACGGAGGTCAGACATGACAGAAAAACTGTAAGCGAAATCTTCATATTGCGACTAATATAATTTTCAAATCCCCTAGCACCACAGAATTAGATAAGTTTCTTTTAAGGGAGGAAAATAACTATGATCTAAAAAATTAATAAATGAACTTAATAATAAAAAAACAAATAAATCAATTAATTTAAATTAATACTATAAATGAATGTATATATTGGTAATTTATCTATAGTTTTATACCGTTAATTTTTATAAATTGTCTCAAGTCTCTATTTTTGCATTTTCTCAAGTTTTATTATAATTAAAAATATTCAATAATAATCTAGCAATGAAAATAAAATATCAAAATGTAATGATCAAGAAATATTACTCTATTTCACTATTATAACATAGAAAATACTTAAGAACCATAAGCGGAGGAAATATTAGGAGATATCATTGCGGGTTCAGGCCAAATCGATCAACATTAATTAAGATATTTTCATTATGACAGATATTAGGAAAAAAACTGCGAATTCAATATTTCTGTTCACTAATTATTTGTAGACTTTAGTAAAACATACACATGATTCAATATAGATCAGCATAAACTTTTTCAAATTTTGATCTTCAAATTTGTCTTGAAGGTAGTAAAGAAAGAATAAGATGCGGAAATCAATTGTAAAATGTTAGGTTACCCAGACGACTTAAATATAATAGGAGATTAGGAAATTGCAATTGCAGATAGCGAGGAAAAATTAATGGAGGTTTGAAATTAATAGTGATAAGAAAAAATATTTAGTAACAAAGAGGAAGAGTATTAACATACAAAATCTTAAGATACAAAATGTAGAATTTGAATATGTAGAAAAATTGAATGTAATCACGAAGGATAATAATATTTGAGAAGAATTTAAATCGGGGTTGCAATCGGGAAACGACTTGTTATCTTGCAATAAAGAGGCTTATCTCTTCAAAATTATTATCAAAGGGAATATATAAAAAAATTATTTTGCCTGTTGCATTATATGGGTGGGAGGCATGGTCTATGACCCTGGGAGATGAGAGTAGATTCAGAGTATTTGAGAATAGGATTCTTCCCTGCATTTATTGGCCAAAGAAAGATGAGGTCACCGGGGAATGGGGGAGACAGCATAACAAGAAATTGCATGGTCTCTCTGCATCTTCAGAAATAGTTAGGGTTATAAAAGGGAAAAAGCTGCGATAGGCAGGGCACGTGGCTAGAATGGGAGAGGAAAAAGATATTGGTGGGGAGACCGATTGGAAAACGTCCGCTTGGAAAACCAATGACGCGTAGGAAGGGACGTAAGAGAGATGGGACAAGGGCTTAGGATAGGGACAATTGGAGAAATGTGGTTGTTGCGGCCAAGAACTTTCGAGTATCTTTGAGCCACATAGATAGATAGATATAACATATACAATAATAATAATATATATAATTAATTTACTGATTAAATTAAAATAGATTTTGAATAAGAACACAAAAAGAAATGAATGTTTTATGTAATATACGGATTGAAACAAAATGTATGAAAACCTTTTACTACTTTCAACCAAATACTATGTACCACTCGGGGGTACAGGGGGCGGAGCCCCCGTCTAGGTGTGAAGAGCGCCGAAGGCGCTCTGAGCAGCTAGTTATATATATATATATATATTTATATAAAGTATCAAAAAGAAAATATTTTTAAAACTTAAATTAAAATGACTAATTATATTATCTTTCTTTTTATTTTTAGTTTAATTACTCAATTATTAATTACTACTATATTTTAAGTGAAATATTTTCCGACAATGAATATAAAATTAATTCTTTGTAAACTACCACTTCCGGTTTCCAGATATATACCAAAAGTTGATGAATTCATGATACTGATGCATTAAGAAAATATATCAAATTTTATCAAAATCCGTTGAGCCGTTCAAGCTCTATACGGGCACACAACGGACGGATAGACGGACAGACATCATGCTAAAAATTATTTTTTCTGTTAAGAAGAACCTACGTCATAGAGATAGATAAGAAAAAAAAATTGTCATCATTAAAATTTTTTGAAAGTCTTTAAAACATAAAAAGACAATTATTTTTTTATCTTCAAGAGATTGATGAATCAATAAAACATACCCACATAGGAACATCACAAAATTAATTTTGAAAAAAAATAAATAATTTGGTTAGTCATTAGAAAATAATAACATCAAGAAAGGAAATCCTACATGTAGATAAACAAATTTTATTTATTTTTTCTCTTTTTCACTTTTGGGTTTGGTGAATGAGCAAATATTCAAGATTTTTATTAAAAATGATTGATCCTATAATTTATATTAAAAAATTGTAATTTGTTGTTTTCTCAATTTTTACTTTTCTTGATATATTCATTTTTACTATCTCGCCATTAAAAATTGTATAAAACTGCTATATATAGAATTTCAGCTTGATTAAATCGCTGAAAGTACCGGAATTAATTTTTTAACACTGCAAATCTCACGCGCCAACACGTGACGTGGTGCCATCAACAAAGACCCAAACATGCGATGGTTTAATAAATATTATTTATTAATTTTAATTTATAATTTATAATTAATTAAATTAAATTTAAATATAATATATTATGTTAGATAATCCAATTCCAATTGCAAGATAGTCGAGTGGAGACACTCCAGCTTTTTATTATTATAATTATTATTTTTTTTTTTGGTTTTATTGAATGAAATGTATATTAGCCATTTGTCATCAGCCCTTTCGATCAATAAAACATCCTTATTATTAAATTTTTCATAATTCAACTTTTTAATTGAATTTCATCTGTAAATTACAAATTATCTAATAAGAAATATTTTACAGAGTTCACATATTATAATTGTAAGGTTTTTAAATTTAACAAATAGAAAATAAAAATGCACAATTCGAATAAAATAGCTAAAAATAAATTGCTACAGTTGTAGTAAAATATAATGCTCTATATATATTATATATAAATTTATAGAAAAAAAAATTATGAAGAAATTTGATAACAAATGAAATATACAGTAAGAAACGATTGAAATTGGAGGGAAATATATTATTAATTAAAAAAAAAATGTCAACTATTGAATTTAATTTATGAGTATTGCATTGAAATGCATCATCATTATACAATAAAAAAAAAATTAATAATATATAAAGATGCCTATCTAAATGTATGATAGTGGGAGCTTCAATAAAAATAGATTTGATAAAATATATGTATATTCAAACATAAATATAAGATTAATAAAAAGATCATTAACATTAATGAAATAAATTAACAACTTTTAGAAAGAAATTGCAACATAAAACTAAATAATTTTTTTTTTAAATGTAAATTAGATTTATTGATCATTTTATAAATTTATTTATAATTTAATGGCAATTAAATAAAAATATTAAACATTTTTTTTAAAATTTTATTCATTTAAAATTTATTATCTTTTGGAATAGTAGTTTTATAAATGAAAATAAGCTGGAGTGTCTCCACTCGACTATCTAGCAATTTGAGAATTGGATTAAATAACATAATATATTATATTTAAATTTAATTTAATTAATTATAAATTATAAATTAAAATTAATAAATAATATTTATTAAACCAGCGTGATGGATGGATTTGTCGATGGATATTTGTAATGAATTAATTAATATATTGCAAAGATGATGATGAGAGCATTAAACAATACTTCCCTTACTATCGTCGGTCGGTAAAAATGAAAAATGAAATAAATGATCAAAAATTAGAAAACGTTTAGTGGTAAAAATCAAATAAATTAATCCAAAAAAAAAACATAAATAATTAATTAAAATATTCATTTTAATAGAAAACAAATAAATAATATTTCTAATTAAAGAGTATGAATAAAATACGTATTAATGAATTACCTGGCAAGGTGGACGGACTCACAGCCCAACTTAACACATTCACTTTGCAATGAAAACTAAAAGATTTTATTCAAATATAAATATTAAAATAAATAAATTTTAATGTTATTTTTATTTATATTCTGTTTTTCCATGAAATTTAACCGAATGTTTTAATATTATCTATATTATAATAATAATTTATTATAATTATTAAAAAAAGAATATTGACTGATAATCATTTACTAAGAATCAGATATTTATTATAAATAAAATAAATAAATTTTGAAGACGACCAATGATTGTGTAAAGTAATGCATACTCCATTTTCTGGTTTCTTTCTGTGAAGAATACCCTTCTTCATTTAAAGTACAACTCCTAACATCTTCCAGATTAATTAAATTAACCATTATGTGCAAAATATGAATAATCTTTCAATTAAATCATGAGGACAGTTATTATATTATATAATGATGTAAAATTTTAGTAAAAAAAATAAATAAATACAATGTTACAAATTGATAGATTCACTTTTTACTATCTCGGCAGAGATACTATTGCAATCACGAAAATTTTCGATGTTGAGATTTTGATGTTTTTATACGTTTTGAAGGTTCCTGAATCATTTTCAATAATGTTGAGAAAAATGTCTCTGAGTGTGTGTGTATGTATGTATGTATGTAAGTAGACACGATTACGCAAAAACTTAATTGGATCGCTGAAAGTACTGGAATTAATTTTTTAATACTGCAAATCACGCGCCAACACGTGACGTGGTGCTACCAACAAAGATCCAAACATGCGCTCATTTAATAAATATTAATTATTAATTATTAATTAATAATTAATTTAATTTAATTTAAATATAATATATGTGTTAATTAATCTTATTCAAATTGCGAGTTAGTCGAGTGGAGACACTCCAGCTAATTAATTGTAAGTATTTTGTCCAGAAGTTTATAAAAACAAATAAATTATAGTTTTAATCAATCCTTTAATTAATGTTTGCTTAACTTTAATAAGTTTTTTCGAATTTGAAATATTTTTATTCTTGTTTTTATACCTCATACTAATGTGTATCTATTTTATATAATAGATACTTATTTAGTTTGATGATGAGTTGGATAGGAAGAGTTTTTGAACTTTTTGGTCGTTCACGTTGCTGCTACCAAAAGAAGAAGAAGAAATGGAAATAAAAAGTTGATAATAAATCAGACGCACTTAAGAAGCCATCAGGAGGCGGCCATTTCTCAGTCAACAGGAAAAAAAAAGGATCGAGATTAAAGCCATCTGACTGTCGACTCCCTTTTTGTCTTGTCTTCGTCTCGTGATAGTAATGATGAGAATGATGATGTTTTTGGATGTTGATAATGATGATGCCTTCCTCTTCCAATCGGATGGCGTCAACTGCCACGGTCGTCGACATTCAAATTAAATGCGATTCTTCTCTGATGAAATCATCATTTCGTTCTCTTCATTCTTCCCATCAATACCAATGAATAATAATAATAATAATAATAATAATAGTAATAAAATTAATTTAATTAATTTCTTTTTATAGATTATATAAATATTTTATCACAAATAATAAAAAAATTTATCACAAGAAAATTTATCTTTTCTTTTTCTCTCCCTCTCTCTTTTTCTAATCAAAATTATAACAATTTGAAAATGAATAAAAAGAAAGAAAAACACAATAATATTCCTAATAAAATTAAATAATAGATTATTTAGTAAAGTATAAGTTAAATTGATTGTGGGTAGAAATCAAAGAATTATTTCGATTTTAAATAAATCTCAAGGGAAATAAGCTGGAGTGTCTCCACTCGACTATCTCGCAATATGAATTGGATTAAATAACATAATATATTATATTTAAATTAAATTTAATAAAAAAATTATAAATTAAAATTAATAAATAATATTTATTAAATCAGCGCATGTTTGGCTTTTTGTTGGTGGCACCACGTCACGTGTTGGCGCGTGAGATTTGCAGTGTTAAAAAATTAATTATGGTACTTTCAGCGATTCAATCAAGCTGAAATTCTATATATAGCAGTTTTATACAATTTTTAATCATGTGAAAAATTATCAAACATATATCTTTATTTTTACGGTCACTTTAGGGGAAACATAATCATATAGGTAATCACCCTCTTCCGGTTGAACTACATTTCTCAAAAATTTTTAGAAAACTCCGAATTTTAAATAATGTATGTATACCAAGTTTCATGATTCTAGCTCAAACCGCTTTTGCGTAATCTTGTCTACACACACACACACACACACACAAATACATTTTTCTCAACCTTAGTGAAAATGATTCAGGAACCTTCAAAACATATAAAAACATCAAAATCTCGACATCGAAAATTTTCGTGATCGCAATACTATCGAGATACTGGCGAAATAGTAAAAATGAATATGGAGCCATTAAAAAAAAGGAACTTATATAATGCATTCACAAATTTATGCAATGATTTCGCAAAATGTATGCGAGATGATTTTACTTAACCTTTGATACTAAACTAAATATATATAATGATTGATCATAAATAATTTTTAATTTTTAAATATTATTTATCAAAAATATATTTGCATAAAAACTTTTTTTTTTGTCATTTATTTTATAATTTATATTAAATATTAGCATTACACTTTATAAATCAGAGGTCGGAGAACTTTTTTAGTTATTACGACAAAATATTCTATTTTTTTGCCTAGATCACTAAAACCTCTACATTCTTAAAAGAAATAATAAAAAAAAAATTAGCAACATAAATTAAAATATTGGAATTTACATGATTTGTAGAAAATTTGTAGAAAATATACAAGTTTGTATCTAAAAATTTCGGTAATTGTATATTTTAACTATCATGTCATAAAACTTTACCAGTGGATTCCTTTTTTAAATCCAAAGAATCTTTCCTTATGCAATTTTTCCGGATCGCTTCTAGTTTACGAGATAAAAATTATTAAATTTTGACAGAAAAACTAGTTATGAATGAACAGCCATTGAATAATCTTTAATTGACTAATTCACTAATTTTCGGTTTTTTCGGTTGGGTTTGGATATAGAAAAATCATTTAAGTAATTAATTTTTTCTATGACCGATCTGAAAACTGGCTAGAAAATTAGTAAAGCCCTCTACCGGCCAAATTAATAAAACATTATACATATGATAGATAGAATAAATTTATATACAAATTTTAATTAAAATTTTTATTTCGTAAACTAGAAGAGACCGAGAAATATTGAATAAGGAGAGTTTCTTTGCAATTAAAAAAGGAATCCACTGGTAAATCTAAATCCATGACATAACAATTAAAATATACAATTATCGAAATTTCAATAATAATTTTATAAGATTTCAATTATGACTTGGATTTGAAAAATAATATAAAAACCACTTCATTCTTGATCTGAACATTTAAGAGTCATGTCATGAAGAATCGATGAAGAGGTGGTGGTGGAGGAGGAAGGGGAGAAGGTAGAATGAGACCTTAAAACAGCGTTTTCCAACCTGGCGCAAGACTGTTGTAAAAGGGGCGCGAAGGTATTAGAACCAATTTCATGTGCTCGCGAAGACAATTCAAGTGCCCGCAAACTTTTGAAAATTTTCGATTTTTTTTTTCAATTTTTTTCAATATGGTTCTAAAAAAAAGGAGAGCTGTTGATATATTATTTCAGAAATGTGCCCAACTATTGAAAAAGGAAATTAAATTATTACAAAAATTAAGGGGGCGCAAGAATTTTTTTTTAAAAAAAGGGGGCGCCGGTACAAGAAGGTTGGAAACCACTGCTTTAAAAGAATAATTTTTTACACACTAAACACATTTAGATATTTTTTTTTATGATTAATTATTATTATAATTATTATTATTATTATTATTATTTAAAGTTTTAAACATTTATTGATTAAAATAAAAAAAATTGAATGACGACTGGAGGGCAATCATGTTAAATGAATATCCGAGAGAGACGATGATAAGGTGACTGAACAAATAAGCAAGTGGGATTTGTTTGTTTCAGCAAGATGACGCCTCCTGGGAAGGCTGCTACTCGGCCTTGGCACCGGTTCCTGCTCTGAAGCGCCCTCCCACCACACACACCAACCCTTTCCCCTCCCCCCTCCCTCCCTCCTCCCTCATCATCCAGATGGATACTCTTCGGCCGGATGAAAGGGCCGCGGGCGTAATCGCCGGTGCGGATCCATACCTTGAACTTGAACAATACCTTGAGAAAGTGCATGTAAGTGATCTTTTATTTATTCTTTTTTTTATCTTTTAATATAATTTATAAATAAAATAAAATATAAAATTATAATTTATTTATTTATTTTTTTTCATATTTTTAAATATGACCAAAATATACCCACACATATATTATACTTATTTAATTTGTTTTTATCTACCAACTATACTACTTACTATTAAAAGATACATACCTAGAGAACTGAAATGTTACTCTTTTATATGGCTTATTTGTTTATTTCTATCTATCATACTATATATAGACCAAACAATATATTTAAATATAAATTTTACGAGTAGAATGGATTATTCATCATCTTTCATTAAAATTAAAATTTATTTCTAAAAAAGCGGAAAAAAGCGTGGTGCATCATGAGTTCTTGCCATCAGTTCGTACTGTTAATAAAGAATACTACAGGGAAATTATGCAACGTTTGTGTGAAGCAATACGCCTCAAACGATCGGAATTGTGGAAAAACAAATCATCGATTCTGCGATAATTCACGATAATGCACCAACTCACACATCATTGCTTGATCGTGATTTTTGGCCAAAAACGAAACCATAATCATACCTCAACCACCGTATTCACCGGATTTGGCTCCCTGGGACTTTTTCCTATTCTCAAAACTGAAGAGACCAATGAAAGGAAAGCGTTTAGCCAATTGATGAGATAAAGTCGGAATCGAAGATCGAGCTGATGGCCATACCGAAAAGCACATTTCAGAAGTGCTTCGACGATTGGATTGAAAGAAGCACTGGCATAAGTGCATTATATCTGAGGGGAACTACTTTAAAGGGGACTAAAAATTCAAACTTCATCTTTTCTTTTGATCAAACCTCGTATAAATATCAATTATATCCATCTTTGTTTGTTTCAATCCTATTTACAATTCACATTGGACTTGTAATAAGTTATATATATTAATTTTCTTATAATTTATTTTTATTGAAATTGAAATATTCATTTTAACTTTTCGGAGATCATGACTCCACACTTGCAGTCGTCAAACAGTCAGCAGACAGACAGACATTTATAATTGAATAATGTCTTATTTATCAAATATGAATGTTATTTATAAGACATATAGGTAAAAAACTTGCATTAATTTTTACTTCTTTTATTCTTGAATAAAATTAATAAATATATATTTGGGTTTTTCTATAAAATGGTTTATTTACAATAAATATACATACACACACTCTCTCATCATCATAGTCATTACGAATCTAAACAGAAGAGTCCCTTGCAGGGTTTCCGTTCCAATTTATATATTAATCCCGCCCCTTACTGACGCATCGGTTGTAGAGAGAGATGGGGTTGGGAGACTTTTTCCTGGCTGCCACACCAAGGCCTGATCAGGAGTTCGAGCCCGAGGTAAGATTTCTCTGCTACCCTCGGTTAGACACGGATGTGGAGTGAGGCGGTTGAAACACCCTTGTTGCCAACATCCCTTGACCTCATTTTCAACTCTACATATATATATTTATTAAATCATACTAATTATTATGTATTAATTTAATTACTTATTATCGATTGTCTTTTTTTATTAATTTTTGAATAAAAATCATTGATTCATTAGAAAAATTGTATTACTTTTAATTACTAATAAATAAATGAATAAATAAAATATGATTAAATTAATTTGCTATGTTAAATTATGCAAATGAGATTAATTATTTAACTCATATAGAAGGAGAAAACCACTCTAAATCACTATAATTATTAATTACATCACCAGAAAAATGATAGCGTCTGAAATTCTGTCTTCCTAATTGATTTCCAATACCATTTATTAGTTTTAGGGTGAGTGAGGTGAGGGGGGTGGGAAAAGAAATCATTTTTTTTTCATCTGTTGAAAGATGCTTCATCTTCTCCACAAACACACACACACACACACACACTAAATATTCAATTCAGAGCGTCAAACCATTTCCAAATCATATTAATATAATAAATAAGTGAATCGAGTCAAGAATTCTGGATCTTGCTGTTATTCTTTTCTTGGATATTAGATTACTAACGAAAAGAAGTTGATTGCCTCCAGCGGCTGTCTGTCGCATCATAAGCAAAGGAGAAATAAAAAAAAAATAAAATAAAACTTTAGTCGTTTAATAAAAATACTGACGAGTAGTTAATTTAATGATTAAACTCAATTTAAATACTTAAATAAATGAAAAAAAAAGAGAAATTTTTCAAATTGTTATCTGAATTGGTATTTTTATAGTGAAAAAGATAACATTTTTCTTTATAAATAAATAAATAAATAAATATTATATTTATATGTAAATCTAATGATATACTTTCTTATATTAAAACCCGGTGTTAAGATACTTTTCTCTCCCTCTCTCTCTCTGTCTTAATCTTCCATCTCTTTAATTAATGTCTATACTTATTCTTTTAAAACGGATAAGAAATTTTTTTTTTTTTGTCAGTCAATTCAAGTCAAATTAAATGACCATTAACGGTATTTAAAAATGTAAATAGAAATGGATAAATGGATAGAATTAACTTTGAGTGACTTGGTTTTAAAAAATGATTTTTAATTATTTTTTTTTTCTTTTTTTTTTTTTTAAATACTCGTACATTGAAAAGATAGATAGTTATATAAAAAAAAACTACGTAAATATATAATTATAACAACTATTCAACATTGGTAAATAGGATATTTTCAAGAATAATTAAAATAGAAAAAAAAAAAAAATACAATCAATATCAAATCAAATATTTCCAAATTAAATCTTTTTAAATATTTCAATTATTTTGATAAATTTTTTTTTCCTTTAATTAAACTGAAACTCTCGCACAATATACTTTATTACCAAACTGTAATTAATTAATTTTCTAATACCTGAAATTTTTTTTAAAAAAAAAGTTAAGATGATTTTGTAGGCAAACTTTTGAACATTTTCGATTAAAAAATTATATAATTTAAGGGATTATGTATTAAGGGAGCCTCATAAAAAATTCGATTATTTAGGGAGCCGAAAACTAGAAAAGTTTGGGAACCTCTGTACTATACAAAAAACCGCTATCCATCTATGCATACATACAGTATTTCATCTACTAATATACCTATTTTTTATATTCATGTACCTACTATATAATCCCTTTAGGGTTTTGGACATAGAGATAGATAATTAGAATATGAAAAGGCGCCATTGGGTGTGTGGGTATCAAACCTGCCTCACATTCACATGGTCCCGGGTTTAAGTCCCGGGCCTGGCAAGGGAATTTCCCTTAGGGGACGGAGTCAACCCAGCCTCTGGGAACAACCTTGGGGGAAAGCTACTTGATAGCGCCTCCAATCAAGAAAATCAAGATAAAGGTTGAGAGGACCCGTTTTACTGATCATAGGACACCTCATTGATAGAACCGGCTTGATAGGCGTTGTCCTTGCGTAGGATGTACAAAAGTCAGAGGTTTTTTTTTTTTTAATTAGAATATGAAATATTATTATCATATTCATTTCATACTCAGTAATGTACACAGATGAAAAGTTATATAATAAATTAGATTCAACTCATCCAACTCTTTCTTCTCTAAAATGGATAAATAAAATAAAATAAAGCTATTTTAAAACTTTTACGATTTATTTAAATCTTTCATACACAAATGGTCATGAATATTTTAAAGTGTTATTTATTTGTTAGATATACTATGGAATATATTGTTTTGTTTTGTTTTTTTTCATTTTATTTTAATTTTGCAATTCAATTGTTCGTTTATCCGGCATCTTCTTTATTTACGATCAAAGATTCTTTCTCGTTTTCAATTTTCAACGAAAATTTCTACTTATACTAGTAGCTACCTAGTTGTATTTAGTGTGATCTTTGAACAATGGATTGTTTCTCACAGTAAAGACAAAAAAAAAAATTCTATTTTTTAACGATTGTGACAGTCACTAAAGAGTAGACCATATAAATCTAACTACATATCAATATTGTAATTTATAGCCATTCCAAGAGATATTTTTTTTATGCATAAAAACCCCATAAGTAAGTAAATTTATTTATATACGAGTATATTAAAAAGAATAAAGAAAAGCACAAACAAATAAAGAAACCCTTCATATTCATTCAAAGAGAGAAAAAGAGAATCAAAAAATGGATCATTTGCCCTTATAAATAGGTAAATATGTATAATAATAAATAAATAAATAAAAAAATTTAAAATTAATATTGGTAAAATGCATGGAATATCAAATAACATCAAAGATAAACTTTTTATGAAAAATCATTTTAAAAAAATCTGGATTGTCTCCACTTGACTATCTCGCAAATTTGAATTGGATTAATTAATTAATTCATTAAAAAATTATAAATTTACAGTATAGTATTGTTATTCAATTAAATTAATTAATTAACATATATTAAATTAAAATTTAAACCTTTACCTTCATTTTTTAAAGTCAAAATTTAAAAATTTACAAAATTAATTCAGGTACTTTCAGCGATTTAACAAAGCTGAAATTCTATATATAGCAGTTTTATACAATTTTTAATCATGTGAAAAACTATCAAACATATATCTTTATTTTTACTGTCACTTTAGAGGGGAAAAAATGAAAACGTGGTAGGTAATGGACCTCTTCCAAATGAGCTGCTGTACATTTCTCAAAGGATGATAGAAAAATACGAATTTTGAATAATGCCCGTGTAACAAATTTCATTATTTTAGCTCAAACCGCTTTTGTGTAATCTTGTCTACATACACAGAGACATTTTTCTCAACCTTAATGAAAATGACTCAGGGACCTTCAAAACGTATAAAAACATTAAAATCTCGACATGGAAAATTTTTATGATCGCAATACTATCTCTGGCGAGATCGTAAAACTGATAAATGATCATATAATACATATATAATCTTTAAAATCACTGTCATAATTATATCTATATGTATATATGAATTAATTAGAAAAACTACTCTAGCAGTCAAAAATGAATCATATTTTATCCATTGAAGATTACTTGACTTCTGTCTCAGTTGAAAACTTATAATAAACATTTATAATAAATGCCATCGATTTCACTTGATTTCGTGCATCATTTATCATCCAGTTAATTGATAAATAATGACCGGTCCAGTTGAAAGTTACTAAAAAATTAGAATCAAGTCCGTGATTATTCAGTCAAAAATGACATGCAGCAAAAACTTGCATTTTCTTCTACTACATATTTATTCAAAATCATTATATATATATATATATATAAGAGGAAATAAATCTTAAACATTAACAGTATCTAAAGATTTACCGAAACTAAAAAGACACACCGAAGAAAAAAAAAGAAATAAAACAACGAAACCTTTGTGAATGCCTGCCAAAGCAACACAAGCATTTCTTCGTTTATTTTTTTTTTTTTTTTTTGCTCCAGGCAAAAGAAATCGTCTCTTTTATTTCTTCTCAACTCTTGGCATTCACAGTTCATAGTTCCATATTAAATTTTAAATAATTTACATAAAATTTATTAGTACAATCCTTATTTATTAGAAACTAAATATCCAAAAAATTAATAATATTAAATTTTAATTCACCATAATAATAATAATAATAATAATATTATAAATAATTTTAAATTATTTTTACTATCTCGCCAGAGAGAAAATTTTCGATGTCGCGATTTTGATGTTTTTATACGTTTTGAAGGTTCCTGAATCATTTTCACTAAGGTTGAAAAAAATGTCTGTCTGTGTGTGTATGTGTGTGTGTATAGACAAGATTACGCAAAAACGGTTTGGGCTAGAATAATGAAATTTGTTACACGGGCATTATTCAAAATTCGTAGTTTTCGATCCACTTTTGAGAAATGTACCTCATTCGGAAGAGGACCATTACTTACCACGATTTGATTTTTTTTCCTCTAAAGTGACCGTAAAAATAAAGATGTATGTTTGATAGTTTTTCACATGACTAAAAATTGTATAAAACTGCTAAATATAGAATTTCAGCTTGATAGAATCGCTGAAAGTACCGGAATTAATTTTTTTAATTTTTTTTAACAATTTGTCTGCCAATCACGCGTCAGCAAGTGAAGTGGTGTCATCAACAAAGCCAATCACGTGAATTAATTTTTTAAATGTTTAAATTTTAACTTAAAAATAAAGGTAAAGGTTTTAAATTTTAAATTTAATATATGTTAATTAATTAATTTAATTGAATAACAATACTATATACTGTAAATTTAAAGTTTTTTTAATGAATTAATTAATTAATCCAATTTAAATTTGCGAGATACTCGAGTTGAGACACTCCAGATTTTTCTTTTTTTAATTTATTATATTATAATTCTTTTCTTTATCTTTTTGTGACATCAAAGAAGCAAAGAAAAAAAAACATATTTCCTTAATAAGGATCTTCGGGGCTGATGAATTTGACACTCGAATTAATCAATTAATTAATTTAATACTAAATAATTATGTTTTTCTATTTTAATTTTTCTATTTTCTTTTTTTTTCTTTTTGTATGAAAATGTAAATATGAGGAAATCATATTTATGTAGATGAGACAAGCTCATCTCTTGTTACAATTATCTATTTAAAGTTGTTTGCTAGGCAAAATTGTTCTCATCTCATCGCTTGATTAATTAATTGGTGTCTTATATGGCGGTTTTATATACGAATATAAATAGGAAGGCGACATAGGCTATTTTTTTATTGTTAAGCTTCTAACAACATTCACTGTGTCCTTTTTAACCAATGAACAATCATCATATCAATGACATTCCACTTGTTGAAAATAAATTAAATACAATTGCTACGAACAAATTCATTCATTTTTATAAATGTTGATTACAACGACAACGCAACTCAATCTTTTTACAACTTTCCTAATAATTCTTTCAAAAAAAATAAAAAAAAAATAATTAGATAATTTAATGTTTTATTTAATATTAATTAAATTTGATATTTTATTTTTTTAGATAGAAATTTAATTTATAAAAATTCAAGGTTTTCTTTTATACCTACGAGGGTCATTCAACAAGTACTTAGCCTCACCGCCCGATGCCGCTGCTATCACAAAAGAGTTTTACCATCATGTAGTACATTCTTTTACTAGCCTACTCTCAAAGTTTCAGTTAATTCCCTTCACTAGTTTTGTTTTGACAGCCTTTGACAGCGAGCGTGTCGATCAGTTGTACAAAAATGGAAAAAGAACAATATTGTTCGGTAATTAAATTCTTGTGAGGCTAAGTACTTGTTGAATGACCCTCGTATACATCAAATAAATGACAATATCTTGATATTTACTTTTTTATAAAGAAAAATTATCGAAATTAACGTTTAAATAATTCTAATATTAAAATAAAGGATTCAATTAAATATAAAATGTTTGTATATATTCTATCAAATGTACTCGTATATAATAATAAATAAAAATTGTACTCTTACATTAGTTTTCATAAATCATGAAAAACTTGTCAGCTATTTTTCTGTTTAAATTTGAAAACAAATTATCATCTTATGACATTTACTCAACATATAATAAAACGTGCTTCTTTTACAAACATTTAAACATTAACTGTTGATCTTCTTAAGTATTCATGACTTTAGAAAAAAAATATGTAATTTATAATGTATACTTGCTAAAATTAAAATTTGTCTCTTTTTTTAAAAAAAAAAATCATACAAAAATATGCAGAATTCTGCAAAATTTATTTGTTTTATTTTTTCAAACCTTGTCTTTTGAAGCCACTTCATTTACTTAACAAATTTAATTTATTATTTTCTTGTTAATATATTATATAAATCGACGTCAATGAACTGAAAAATGTTGCTATTATATTTTATTCTTCTATTTCTTTTAATTCTTCTAACTATTCTTTCATTCATTCATTAATTCTTCATACTATAATATATTAATTATAATAATTCATTTACTATCTCTTATCACTTCAAGATAATAAGAATAAGTTGACCTGTGGCCAGGTCCGAACCGACCGACGGTTTGAAATAAATTAATTTCCAGCTACAGAAACAATTTCAAATAATTTTAATATATCTATTAATGTAATAAAAAACAGATATGGATATAACATAAATATTTTTAATTTTATTTTATTTATAATATATAGCTGAAGTAGCCGGCGTTACCCGAGGCTGTGACGTCATGAAGGGCTGGGTGACGTCATATAATTTTAAATTAAGAAAAACATAGTGAAGATGATTTTTCCCGAGGATAAAACCAATACATTCGTGGTAATATGTAAAAAAATCTCCTTATGTGAAATTTGGTGCGAAAATAACCCTTCCCTTCTTATCGTCGATCGCTAATACTACCACTTCCGGTTTCCGGATTTGCACCAAAAGTTGATCAATTCATCCCACTGATGCATTAAGTAAATATACCAAATTTCATCAAAATCCGTTAAGCCGTTCAGGCTGTACACATCTATACGGACGGACAGACGGACGGACGGACAGACATCATGCTAAAAATACTTTTTTCTGTTAAGAAAATGCATGATTCGTGTAGATATGTAAAAATCTCCACATGTGAAATTTGGTGTGAAAACAATACCTCCCTTACTATCGTCGGTCGGTAAAAATACTTAAACATAATTCTTATTATTCTTTATGATATACTACTATATATAATATAAAAAAATTCAAAAAAAATTGAATTATAAATTTAATAATAAAATTCCAATATATTAAAAAATATCAAACTATGTAAGTATGTGATTAATATATATATATATATATGTATTTGAACGTATGTAATTTATATATTTTACATTTAAAATTATACAATTATACAATTTATACATTTTATGTAACTATTAGATTCAAATAAGTAATAATAAATGAAAATAATAATAAGAATAATAATTGATTGAAATAATAAATCAATGACATATTCATTATGGATAGATTTTCATTTTTTCTTATCCTCTTTCACGAATACCATTTATGAATATTTTAATTTCTTTGTGTTCAAATTAATAATCATTGATATTGCAAACATTCGTGAATAATTAATTTATAATTTACTTTTCCTTATTTTACTTTTTTTTTATTAAAAAATATTTTCTAGAAATAGGATGGCTTTTCGTTATAAAAAAATAAAAAAAATAACACGTATTATAGTTACTAATTGCAGAGAATGAAAAAGAAGGATAAAAAGAGAAACTAAATAATATTTACAATTATAAATTGCGTGTATCAAGATTTACTCTCTTATAATAATAAACATGAAAGCCTCGAGAGGTTTTACCATTCAATTATCCTCATGGCTAAGTAAATATTTATAGGGAAAAAATATATATATATATATAAGTATTTATTTATTTTTGCAAATAAATAAAATAAGTTAAACAATTTTTACAATTATTTACAAATATAAAAATAAATCAATTTAATGAATGAAATTAATTTTTTTTTTATGAATGACGAATTTAAAATTAAACTAATATTAATTACTAAGTAATAAAACAAATTTAATGAATTATAAATATAAATAATTTTTAATTAAAGGAGATTTACTTATAAAAATCATTTCTTTATATTTTTTTTAAAATAAATGACCAAAGGAAATTTTTTTCTTAATTTTGCAACCACTTTTGTTTGGTACAATCATACACTAGCAAATAACTGTAATTAATTTATTAAATAATCTAACTTATTTCCTAAGAATATACAATTTATTAATTTCAAATTATAACAATTATGTTTTTGTTTATTTTTTTAAGAAACGCCATATTATTTATTCGACGGAAGAAATTTAAAAAAAAAAATGTTTAATTATTTTGTTTATATTTTATGTTCAAAATAAAAAAATAAAAAAATAAAATTAATGACTAGAATTAAGTAAAAATAATAATAATTATACAACATTTTTAATTTTTTAAAATTGAAATAAAAAAAAATAATTTTCATTTTTATTATTCTTATTTGTGTCTTTTGATTCCGTGGGAACTTACTATGATTTCAATACTATAAAAAAAAAAGAAATTGTTAAGCAGATGTCATCAAACGAAACACATGCCATGACAACATCATTGTATAACTGAGTATAAAAATAATACAAACACACCCAGATTAAATGAACATGTGTGTTGCTAAAAATTCATTCTGACGTCACAAACGCCACATTTTAAAACATGATTTTTTTTTTAAATTTGTTAAAAAAATACTATTTTTTTTAATTCTTTATAATATATAGTATGACGGAAAGTTATATATAAAAAATAAATAATAAATAATTATGATATATGAATCCAAGTCTTATAATTAATATACTATTTAATATAATAATAATAATAATAATAATAAAATAAAATATATTTAAATATAATAATAATAATAATAATAATAATAAATTTATTGAACAATTTAATACTCGTTAAATATATAATATAATTTTCGCCTTTAAATTCTGTTTAAAAATTACAGAAAAGTTTATTTGGTTGCATATCTGCCAGGGGTGTTTAGCTTGAAATGATTTCTTTCAAATTCATAAATGTTATGGATAAACCAGTTTAAAAATAATACATAAATAAATTAAATTATCTTTTCTTTTAGATTAAATTAATTTTCTAATAGTTCGATTATATTTTACATGTATTTAGTTGTTTTCTTTTGTTTGAAAAATAAATATTTGAATACATTAATTTAATCTACATGTCATTTTGAATTCATTCTCATTCAATTAATTAAATGATTACTACATTTAATTAAATAAGTATATAAATAAGATTATTTGAAGGATATAAATAAGAATATTAAACACAAAATGTCTTTAGTAATTTGAATTAATTTAAAATTAAATTTGATTATTTTTCAAAATGTGAGAAATTTAAAATTTATTGATGAATATATTCCTATCTTTCTTTAGGTACCCTTTGGGATTTACAACAATAAATTAATGGAATCTTTTATCCAATTTTTTAGTCATTCCATATACAAATACCCTATTGAATATATCATTTTTTCTTGAATTTTTTTTTTTTCGTCCTTTCGTTCATTCTCTTGGGCTACAAAAAAAAACAAACTATGCCGATCATCATCTCTTTCATTCGATTTGACATTTCAAATGGACATGAACATGAACAGATGGTCACCAGTGGCGGTGACAAATGGTAAATTTAGGCCACTTGTCTTACGGACCATTGCTGACCATTTACTGACCTCCCATGAAGTCTGTCTGACTAGACGACTTGGCCGACGTAATAATTATCATGAAAGTAATTAATTTCAACAACAAATCATTTAATAATTTTTATACTCAAGAATAAATCTTTTTTTTTTATTAAATATAAATAATTCATTTATTATTAATACAATTTGATTTAATTTCTTATGGCAAAAATCAAGAATTGGTATTTCTAGAAAATTAATAATTTTATATATAACGCAGATACGTATCGTATAATAGAAGTACCTAGTATTTACGAGATTTCCACCTTCCACCCTCCTCCTCCTTACCCTCCCCCAATAATAATTGTAATATACCAGATCCTCATTATTATATATATTTAATATTTAATTATACAATTTAAATTTAATTTCAATTAATTAATTTAATTTTTTATATATAATTTTGTAATAAAAACGTTTTTTTAAGTCTTTAATTCATATATAGATAAAAACCGAATCTGTGACTTCTATTCCCTCACCACAAAAGGCAATCAAAATCCATTATATATTCATCATTTAGTTTTGGGCGCCACCATGCGAGTGCAGACAGTAACTAATTTAAAAAAAAATCGGACTTGTGTGTGTCAGTTTTTGCATGCAGAGTTATCGGTTTATGCGCCTGTAGCGCCTCGTAGAGGTGCAATATAGAGACATCATATTAAAAAAAAATGGTTTCACCGATTTCTAAGGAGCTGGGGGGCCCTGATCATGAATTTGTCCCACCAGGTACTACGTTACGATTACGTTTTTCATATCATTTTTTCTGCTATTATTAGAGAGAGCAGTACTGGAAATTAATAATCACACCATGTATATAATAGTGTTGTTTGAAAGACATTTCATGCTCTTATTTCTTTATTTATTAAACTTAAAAAAAAAGGTTGAATAGCGTTTCATTCTCACTCAACCGTTTAACTATTAATGTGATCTACTCTTACTTTTTTTTTTTCTTCTTCAATTCATTCATGATGATATCTAAGATAAAAAAAATGACAATTTTTTGAAACTTTCAATGTATTCACTTCAATGTGACCCCGGTCCTGGTATATACAAGTTTAAAACAACAATAATAAATGAATAAAAATTATTCTTAATATATATAATAATTATATTGGCTAAATAAAATGTGGAACATTGTGTTGGATAATAAAAATAGTTAGGTTTATATTATATATGTATCATGGAATAATTAAATAAATTTAAAGTGTAACATCTATTTTAAAAACTTATTGTAAGATCATACTTTATATGTTAGCATTTGTTTCGATAATTAAAAGTGGCGGGAAAACTTTGTTTCTAACTTCACACTGTAGAGGGTGTTGACGTTGCTATATATAAGAAGCCGACAACTGTCATTTTCATTTAGTTTGCTTGAGCCGGAGCAAGAGCACAGTACATGAGAACGATTGCAGAATCGGAACGCTGTGCAATTATTATTTTAATTTAATAAATAATATTTACAAAGAATGTGGTAATTTAAATAAAAATCCCTTCAAAAATTATAACAAAATCCACATAAGATTTAATAAATTTATTAGTGATAAATATAACCTTAATAACCATGGAAATTAAAAAATATGGTATTTATGGGTTACATAATTATACTCGTACATTAATATATATATAATTTAATTAATGTATAATTTAAGTTTTTCTTTCAGAAGTTGCATTGATTTATTTTTCTCTTAATAATTCAAATTTATCCTGGAATATTTTTATTGATTTATTTTGTTTTTAGTTCTCTTGTATATTAAAGATATGTACATATATGTAATTACGAGGGTGGGGTGAAAAGTTTTCGGCCTGACCATGAAAAACGAGGTTATTTTTTTTTTTGCTTTATTTTTCAACATTCAAGATATCTGAGACCTGTACGATGTCAGCTGAACGTGTGCGAAATATTTTTCACAAATATTTTATATGGAAAGCTGTGTGCAACGTGGGTTCCGCGTTTGCTAACTTTAGACCAAAAACTGCTTCGTAAAACCATTTCTACCGACAATTTGGCGCTGTAGGGTAATCCAAACGAATTTTTGCTTCGATTCAAAACTATTGATAAAACTTGAATTAAATTAAATTAAATTTTAATTAATTAATTAACTAAATTAGAATACCGTTATAAGAAATGTATAAGTGTTGATGGATATTATGTTGAAAAATAAAGCAAAAAAAAAAATTTAAAAACATCGTTTTTCTTGGTCAGGCCGGAAACTTTCCACCCCCCCCCCCCCCCCTCGTACATAATATTTTTAAACTAAAACAAATTATCATCTTTGACATAAATTTGTTCAAATTAATAAATAAACAAATTTAATTATTTATTGTTCAATTTTTCATTTTAATTTTTATTTTTGAATAAGCTTAGAATAAGTATTTCATTTGATTTCACATGATTCGATTTTATTATAAATATCACCTGAGATAGACAGACCAGATCATCAGTTATGAAATGTGTAATTTTTATTTTCATCCGTAAAGATATTGATTTAAAATAGTATATACTAATATACATATTATATGTATAGATGAATAATAATAATATACAGGTACATATTTTTGTTGCTTTCTTATTATTTATTTATTTTTGGAAAGTTATTTTTATAAAATTAAATGTTTCATCTCGGGAAAATATTAAATGAAAGTTTCATTTATTTATTTCATTTCTCATCTTTTTTTTCTTTTATGTATTTGTTTTTATTATTTATCACTTTCTTTTTTGCCTTTTTTTATTCTTCTTTTATAATAATAATAATAATAATTACTATTATTATTTTATTTTATTATATATATATACCAATTAAACAATTTCTTTATTCATTCATTCATTCACTCATTGATAAAATAAATAAGATTTGTAGTTATGTAATTTACTAATGTGCTAGCAAATGTTTAGTGCAGTTTGCAGTGAAATTATTAATTAATTAATGTGACACAAAATCTTAACATAAAAAATATAAAATTTAATAATGAAGAAAAATTTAAATACTTAGAATTAGGTTCTATAATCACCAAGGAGAATAATAATAATAATAATAATAGAGAAAGAAGAATTTCAATTGAGTTGGCAATCGGGTATCTCCTGTCACCTCGACATAATACATTTTATAAAATAGATACGGTTGCAATGGAAAAGACACGTGGTTAGAATTGGAGAAGAAAGAAGGAACATAAGAGAGATAGAAGAAAGATGGATAAGAGTGGCTCAGGATAAAGACACTTGGAGAAATGTGGTTGCTGTGACCAAGAATTTTGAGTTCCAGTGATATATATATATATTGATATTATTATCAGATTTATCAGGGATATAATCACGTATTTTCTCAACGTTTCGACACCCATACCAGTCGGCCTCGTGCTGTTGTCCAGTGCGGACGTGTGCCCGTCTCAGGATTGCCCAGGATTATTCGGAGCTTTACAACAACGCAGTGAGTACAAAACCACTCAACCTATCAACCCAAAATACCGATATTAACCCTTGGTCAAACAGACTAAGACCCAGAATCCCAAAAATATTCCCACCTAAATAATCTCTTGAAAATGGCGATTTAAATGGGTGCCGAAATGTCGAGAAAACAATCTCACAAAAATACGTGATTATATCCCTTATAAATCTGATAATAATAATAATAATAACATTCACGGACATCTAAACCAACATATATGTATCAATATATCGTATTAATGTGAAGTAGCAAATGAATTTAATTTTTAATCTATTTTAAAAGAATTTATAGAATAAAAAAGTAAAAAAATATGTGATATCTGATCAATATAATATAATATAATATAATCATGAACTAAATCTATAATACTTATTATATTGAAGTTATGCTGCAAATTTAGAAAAAATAAATTATAAATAATATTAAAATACTAGACGAGATTGATTAATAATAATAATTTATAGAAAATTTTGTTTCAAATACTTAACAAAACAGTACAATTTTTAAATAGAAAAATTAATAACTTTATTCAAATCGTCGTAATATTTTTTTTATTTTTTTTTTTCAGCATTTAATAATAACAAAATAAAATTTCAAAAAAATGAAGTTAGTAACAAATTAATAATTTTGATACGTTTCTTGTTTTGTTTTTTTTTTTTGAAAAAAGAAGCTCATTTTATTTATTTATTAATTTTCACCAAATAAATAAAGATATTACTAGATAAAATAAAATTATAATAAATTAAATTTATAACCCTATAATTTTAAATATTATTATTCGATTATAATAAATATAAACGTTCATATAAAAAAATGTTTTATTTATGTTTTGTGTAGATATTTTTATTTTTAACATATTCGATTGTAAATATAATAGAAATATGTAGTTAAATATGACATCTCCTTTTGCTACCGGCTTTTATAGAAATATATTCTATAAGCAAAGTAAAAAAAAAACCTAAAAAAAAAATAAAATAAAAAAACGATTCCTACACTTTTGTTGACTTTCACTTGATATCTTTTGGAAAGATTTCTTTACTATTCCCGTTGGAATTTTAAGATTTATCACTCCAAGTTCGGGATTTTTCAAAGTAAGGGAACGACCAAAAACCCTCTCCAATACCATTAAATAAAATTGGAGACTTGAACGCTTACGAGAGGATTAAAGAATCAATAAATTCCTTTATCTATCAATGTGTTTTGATCACTCATGGTATTTTTTTTTCTTCACTCTTCACTAAGATTACTATTAAAAATTTAAATAAGAAAATTACTTTGTTAAAAAGATTTGTGTCCATAAAGATAAATTAATTTTTTTTTTCTTTAATAAGCCTTAAAAGAATTAACCATTAATAGGGATATAATATTTACATATTCATTTTTTTTTCTTTTTTAAAGAGATTTAAAATAAAATAAAAATCAATTTATTATAGTATATTAAAAATAATCGACATATGAAAGAAATTTTTTCTCAATTTTTCATTTAGAAAGAAAGAAAAAGAAAAACTTGTAATTATTTATACAATTAGATCAATTTATCTTTTATGAATAAACATTATTATTTATTATTATTTTTCTTATCATACAAAAAAAAAATATTTTTTCTGGATGAGTACAAATAAATATAATTATTCATTGGAGAATATAACTTTTTTTATGAAAAATATAATAAAAAAGATCAAATCCCCAGTAAAATCCAATTGAATTGTTCACATTGGTTATGGGATTGATAATTCATACCTGAATGGGAAAAGATAAAGAAGTTTAACAAAAATTAAATTGAATTATAATTTTATCAAAAATTTAAATAAATATAAAAATTCTAGTCATTATTTTTTTTCATTTCGTTGAATTTAATATTGCATGATTATTTTGATATCAAGACACTGAGAGAGTGAGAGAGATGATTTATTATTATTATTATTATTATTATCTTATCTAATTATACTAGAAAAAATTGTATATATAGATAATATATTTGTATATTTTCGCGATATTAAACCGCTCTAAGGATTTTTTTGAAAATTACACCATAGATAATATTTATAAAGAAAAATCGATCTGTATTGGTTTCAGCCTCAAGAAAAATCAACTTTATTAGTATTTTCTTAATTTAAAATAGTTAATTTAAATGACGTCACAAATTACGTCATCCTTATTGAAATTTGCCTCCCGCAATTCTTTTTTAATTGATATTGTATTAATATTTATTTATATTTAAAATATTTTAAATTTTTTATTTAATTTCGAAATAAAATTAAAAATATTTATTTTAATAATATTTTAGAATAAAATTACGAAATATATTTATCATTCCCCCACCACCCAAAAAAAGTTAGCAACACATAATACATATGAAAAATTATAAAGGACGGAATATCAAATAAATTGTTGAATAAATTTAGTCTAATAATATTAAATAAATTATATTATATTAATTAAAATGTTTTTAAATTAAATTATAAATAATATATATGATATTTGATTATTATAAATAAAAAGAATAAAAGAAAATATAACCTCCTTTCTTAATTAAAATATAGACAAGTACAGGTGTCAATATAATTTCAGAATTTATATTATTATCAGTAATAATCCTTGGTCGAAACAATCTATAAGCTATTGCTTTTTTGAAAAACATTAAACGGAAGCCATCTAATTATAACAACATATAATATAGAATCAAATATTTTATCAAGTAAAGTTGAATATATTTTTCATCTTGAAATGAAAATCAAGTTATTTGAATTAATTTGTACCATTTTAGGAAACAAATTTTTGATGGGTCATTTTTAGAAAATCTATTTAACAATTGTAATAAATAATTAAAAAATTGTAAAATTTTTAAAGTTTATAATAATAAATTGTAGAAATTTGTTAAAGGGTCAAGCGATAGCTCGGTGTTCCAGGTACTCTATTATTATTATTATTACTAATAATATTATTATATTACATGACCTCAATGCATCTCCAAATATACATAGTTAGAATTATAAAATCGAAAAGACAGTGATGGGCAGTGCACGTGGTTAGAATGAGAGAAGAAAGAATGGCGTAACCGGGACAAACGGTTTACATTTTTTTTTTTTTTAAGAACCAAATTGAAAAAATTTTGAAAAATAGTACGAAATGTCCAAAATATTTAAAAAAACGAGACATTAGGCTGTCCCGAAGACTTTTTCGGGACGCCGGGACAGAGAACCTAAAAACGGGACGTTTGGTCACGCTAGCGTAGGGTACGTGTATATTGGTGGGGAGACCGATTGGGAAACGTCTTGTTGGAAGACCAATGATGGGGTGGGCAGACAATCTAAGAAAGGAGAGAGAGTTTAGAGAGGGTAGGGGTTGGATGATTATAGCCCAGGATAAGGGTATTTGGAGAAAAGTTGCGACCAAGAACCAGGGTCCCCCAGCTCCTTAGAAATCGGTGAAACCATTTTTTTTTTAATATGGTGTCTCTTCTATGTTGCACCGCTAAGAGGCGTTGCAGACGCATAACCGATAACTCTGCATGCAAAAACCAGACCAAAACACACACAAGCCCGATTTTTTTTCAATTAGTTACTGCCTGCACTTGCATGGTGGCGCCAAAAACTTTGTTTCAGCAAAGACAATAGAGTTTACTAGTCTTATAGATATAAATGGTCTGTGCCAAGAACTTTTCAGTTCCGTAGACCAACAGTGATAGATAGACATATTATTATTATTATTATTATTATTATTATTATTCTGAAACATGTCTTTGCCATTATAAGACCCATCACACTTATCATCTATTAATTATGATATTATATATATATAATGGAGAGTTGAATACAATTTAGCATCTCTCATTTTTCATTTTTACCTTTCACTATCATATTCCTTTTACAAGCTATATAAATATGATATGATTATTAATGAACAAAATCACTTATTTATTTAATAAAAACGCACATTGATTTGTTTGTTCGTTTCATTTATTCTTTTATAATATCCATTTCAAATTAAAAACTTAAAACAGATCTGTTGTTTTCTTATCCATGTTTTTTTTTTCATTTAATTAAGCGTAATCCATTATGAAAGGCAACGGTGTGTGTGTATATATATAATCTTTTCCATGGGTCTTTCGTTACGCGCTCTTTACTGAAAATGTGTCTGACAGCCCCCCCCCCCCCATCCCCCATCTCTTTCTCTTCCATTCCTCCGATAAACTTCTCCACCGAAACCACTTTCAACAGTGGCAAGTCGCCGATAGTTGCTAGTCACAGTCGAGGCCCAGTTAGGCCAGTCAGTGAATGTGAACGTGACACTTGGCCAGTGTATTCAGTTTGTTTTTTGTTTTTTTTTTTTTTTGCAAAAATTCACTAGTAACATTCTCATCGGTAACTAAGTATTTAATACATATTCCACGCTATTAACAGGTAAGTTGGTTTGATTGTTTTTAGATTTTCAATTCCTTTCACAGATCAAGAATAAAATTATATTTTTATTAATAATTTTTTTTTTTCATTACTTTTATTATTAAATTGTGTATGAATTTCCACACTCACTTGAAATAATCTATCATTTTATCAGTTTTTCTATCCAAAGTGAGACTTTTCTAAAAAAAAAACTCAAAATAAAACAGCAATTATAATTATAGACACGATATAATTTTGGAAATAAAATATAATATTGTTATATAACTGTAATAATATATTTAAATTAAAAAAATAAATAAGACTAAATAACAAAAACCGCATGAATAAAATAATTTGTTTTTTTTTTATCATTCTGGACATAAAATTGATCTTATACTATTTAATATGTCTTTAGCTAAATATTTAATATTATTCTATAAAAGGTTCTACTTTCAATGTAATTATGCAATATATATATGATATTTCAACGAAAAACATCAATATTTTATATTGTATATTTTAAAAGAAAACTACTTTCTCTAATTTTCCATTTAAAGAAATAAATGAAATGAGATTAATGAACCTGAAAACATCCAATGCATTTGATTTTGATAATTTTTTTTTTAATACTCTCTATATACATATTTATGTATATGGCTTTGAATTTGACAATCTATTTAACCATATACATATTAAAATATATTAATTTACATAATGAATAAATATTTTTTTTTTTTTAAATTTATGTAAATTTTGAAAATATATTCTATCTTTTCTTTTTTTTTAAAAAAAAAAAAATAATAAATAAAAATTTGTATATAGTATAAATTAGTGATTCTCAATCTGGGCGATCGACATCTTAAAGGGGGCGATTATTTGACTATACGATTTTGGGGGGCGAAATCATTTTCAACTCTAAAAAAAAATGATTTTGCGATCAGGTTCTGAAACTCGATTTTTCAATATAGCTCTAAGTATCTCCAAGTGTACCTACCTTATCTTAGGGATTATCATGCAATTTTTATCTTTTAAAATTTATAGGGAGGGGGGGGGGGGCGAATTATGAAGCCGGCCTTACGAAGTGGGCGTTTGGACCAAAAAGGTTGAGAACCACTAATATAAATTATTATAACATATTATTAAAAGAACATTTTAAAAATTAACATTCAAATTTTTTTAAATATATATCTTTAATAATATATACGTTAATTTATATTAACAAATTATTAGTGAATGCTTGATTTGATTAACATTAAGAAACATAACATAGTAATCTATGATAGATGATATTCTTGTAGGATACAAATAACTACTACATAATTCACAGTACTTATTACTTAGGGGGACCATATTTTGAAAACACCAAATCGGGACATTTTACTTTTTTTTTTATAACCAAATTGAAAAAATTTTGAAAACAATTCGGAAATGTTCAAAAGCTTAGTCCAGAAAACGTTTTACCTTTTGAAAAAAAGTACGAAATGTCCTAAATATTTAAAAAACGGGACAATAGGCTGTCCCGAAGACTTTTTTCGGGACGCCGAGACAGAGCACCTAAAAACAGGACAATTCCGAAAAAACGGGACGTTTGGTCACCCTATTATTACTACATATTTAAAAACAACAAAATATAAAAGAATTTTCAAGTTTATGTTGATAATGTTAATAAAAATTAATTACATTCTTATTCGATAAAAATACTACCTCTACTACTACTACTAATAATAATAATAATAATAAAAATAATGTAAAACATTAAGTATATAATTGTTACATTTACAATTTGAAAATTAAATTTAATGAATTTTTCAAAATTATTTATTGTTTGTATTTTATTTTGTAGAATAATTAATCTGTGTATTCAAATAATATTTTAAGACTTAAGAAGGCGCCAGACATTGATAGCAAAATCATCAGTTGTCTTGAAACTGTTTATTTACGATATTTCAAAAATTATGATAATAGAATATATCAATGTTTAAATAAATTATACATGAAATTCATTAAAGCTTGAAAAAATTTCATAATAAAATTTATAAAATAATTTATACTTATTTTAGTAAAAGATATAAAAAATAAAATTAAAAAAATGAAAACAAAATCATTAGTTTAATTGATTCATGAGAATTTTATTTAAATATTATATCTCGCGCGTGAATGTTCAATTTGATTAGAATCAAGAAATTTTTTATTTGAAGTAAAAAAAAAAAAAAAAGAATGATCAAAACTGTATTTTAACCATTCATTAATATTCATTGCAAATATAAAAATAAATATATATTAATTATATTTCTATATTTAAAAGAGCCACCCAAGAAGTAGAGAAAGTGGTTTTATTATAATTAGTCTACTATTTATTTTTAGGCATTATATTATATATACACTATGCCTATGCCCCTATTTTTAAATTTTATTTGTTTATTTATGAATTGAAAATATTTTAAGTGATTAGTTTTAATCTAAACAGATAATTTCAAATTATTAAATTTGTACAAGAAAGAATAAAATACAAATTGAATTGTGAATGTTATTTCAAGGATTCCAAATTAACAAATTAAATTAATTCATGATCCATTTTCAATAGCTTTCATTTTAATTTGTTTCATTATTATTTATATTTTTAAAATAAATAAAATAAGTAATCCAAAAAAAACAATTTGTCTTTTTTTTAATTTTTTATACATTAAAACGAAAATATTTATTTATGATTAAATTAATTAATATAAATGAATATTTTATTTTTATTTGTAAATTCACTATTAAATTTATGTAAAAGGGAATAAAATTGATTATATTTGAAAATACACACCGTTATGGGGGCCGAGGTGGTGGAGGGGAAGAGAGAGTTTTAATTTTAAAAATAACATTAAGCAAATCAATAAGTAATTGGAATTTTAATAATATTTTCTTGAAAATGGATTTCAAATCACAAACAAATGTTAAAATTAATCCTTTCCATGATTTCTCTATTTATACTTTCAACGTTGACATTTCGGATCTTTCTAGTATTTTTACTATCTCGCCAGAGATAAGTATTGCGATCACGAAAATTTTGATGTCGAGATTTTGATGATTTTATACGTTTTGAAGGTCCCCTAGTCATTTTCAATAAGGTTGAGAAACATGTTTGTGTTTGTGTGTGTGAGAGAGAGAGAGAGTGTGTTAACACGTTGACTAGCAATCACGCGCCAGCACGTGAAGTGGTGCCATCAACAAAGAGCCAAAAACGCGCTGTTTTAATAAATATTATTTATTAATTTATAATTTATTAAATTTAATTTAAATATAATATATTATGTTATTTAATCCAATTCAAATTTGCGAGATAGTCGAGTGGAGACACTCCAGATTTTTTTTAATTAAAATTGTTTATAAAAAAAATGTTGATATTATAAATAAATATTTATTCAACCTAGGAAAACGATCTGATATCTAATTTGGACTTTTTATTAATGTTCTTAAAGATGTTTTTATCAAAAATAGAAAAAAAAATATTTGCTGTGGCCAGGCACAGAACCGACCGACGATTTGAAATAAATAAATTTCTAAACAATATTATATTATATATATATATATATATATATATATATATATATATATATATATATATATATATATATTTACCTTATATATATTTAAAATATCAAAAAATATTTTTAAAATGTGAATTAAAATTTGATTTTTAATTTAATTACTCAATAATTAATTACTACAATGAATATAAAATTAATACTTTGTAAACTACCATTTCCGGTTTCTGGTATACTCCAAAAGTTGATAAATTCATGGTAGTGATGCATTAAGTAAATATACCAAATTTGATCAAAATCCATTGAACCGTTCAAGCTATACACGTCTATACGGACACACACAATGGACAGACGGACGGACGGAGAGACATCATGCTAAAAATACTTTTTTCTGTTAACAAATTGCATGTAAAAATCTCCTCATATGAAATTTGGTGTGAAAACAATACCTCCCTTACTTTCGTCGATCGGTAATAATTTGAATCAATTTTTTTGTTAAGTAACATTTTCAAAAAATTACTTTCATAAAATGAATGTTTTTTTTTTACTATATTATATTAATTTTAATTACTTTAATAAAAATAACTTTTCAGTAATTAAGTAACGAAATAAATTCCAATAAATTATTTAAAGTGTAAATTGTTTTTTACCTCTTTACGAAACACAGCTTGATAGTATTTTTTTATCATATAAATTATAAATGACTAAATATGGTCAACTAAAGTAGTTATTATAATCCATTTTTGAAATCTGCTGTCAGAGTATTTAATAAGTCAATCAAGTAAATTTACACTTCTTTTTTTTTATGTTCCATAATTATTTTTATATATATTTTTATAAACACCATTTTAAATAATTTGTAGATTAAAACTCATAACATGAAGCAGGAGGATAATTTTCAGAAAGAGAGAGAGAAAGGAAAAAAATATTTTGCATGGAATTTATGTAAATATGACAGGTAAACATTTAATCAAAATTTGATATTTGATGAAATATGTTAAAATTGATAAGATCTTAGTACATTAAATTGTACAATGTGGTTTCTGCTACTTATTTCAATTTAGAAAAAAAAAAATAAATAAATAAGTATACAGATATATATTATAATTTTCTATAAATTTAATTATTTGTCATTATTTAACAAACGTGCTTATTTGTATTATTTCATGAAAATAATTGTATTTGGATTAGAAAGGTTTAAAATATTATTTATATTTAAATTTAAAATATGTAGGTATATATCAGTAGTGTCTAAACTGCGGCCCAAACGCAAATTATGAAAATATTTAAATTTTATTTTTTCAATATGGTTCTAAAATAAGGTAAAAATGGTCATAATTTAGACATTTAATATTATTTAATATTATTTTTTTTTATCAATATAAAATCACTAAACTACTTATGTAATAAATGAATAAATAAATAATTAAAATATAAAAAAAAATTATAAAATAATATTGTTGACTAAAAAGATTAAGATTCTTAGGTTAATTAATGAATTAATTAAATAGGTCCCACCACAACCTCTGATATTCATTTTTACTATCTCACTTTCACTAAGGTTGAGAAAAATGTATGTGTGTATGTATGTATGTATATATATATATATATATATATATATATATATATATATATATATATATATATATACATATGTGTGTGTGTATAGACAAGATTACTCAAAAACGGTTTGAGCTAGAATCATGAAATTTGGTATACGGGAATTATTCAAAATTTGTAGTTTTCTATCAACTTTTAAGAAATGTAGCTCAATCGAAAGAGGGTCATTACCTACAACGTTTTGATTTTTTTTCCTCTAAAGTGACCGTAAAATTAAAGATATGTGTTTGATAATTTTTCACATGATTACAAATTGTATAAAACTGCTATATATAGAATTGCAGCTTGATTGAATCGCTTAAAGTACCAGAATTAATTTTTTAACACTGCAAATCTCACGCACCAACACGTGACGTGGTGCCATCAACAAAGAGCCAAACATTTCGCTGTTTTAATAAATATTATATATTAATTTTAATTTATTATTTATAATTAATTTAATTTAATTTAAATATAATATATATTATGTTATTTATAATCCAATTCAAATTGCGAGATAGTCGAGTGGAGACACTCCAGCTAATTATCTTTTGTCTTCTCTTTAATTCATAAAATCAGCGTAAATGGGGATAGTAGGGATCTTTTGTGGTAGTGTCGATGTTATTTCTGGGAATCCCTCTTCACTTGGACGAAAACAAATAGGAATAACAAAAAAAAACGAATCTTTCTTTCACATGCCCTTTAAGCGGATACCTAGTCTTATTTCAATGACGCTCGACCTGATTAATAAAAGTTCATCTTTAATTTGCATGCTATAAAATATTTATAATTATATTCAAAATGAAAATCTATCCTGAAATGAATATTTATGCTTCAGATGGCATTGAAAAAAAATTAAACGCATCAAAACTAAAGGAGTTACATTTATTTGCTAATTACATTAACTAAATTAAATTTATTGCATAATAACTAAGAACCCATTTCCAGATTTACAAAAAATTTCAGTAGCTTAACTCAATTTAAAGTTAATGGAAAATCGATTGTTCATTTGGGATAACAGTTAAACAGAGAGACAGACAGACATGAAGTAAAGTTGAGAAAAACGTTGTAATAAAAAAAAACTTTTTCATACTTTATCTATGTTTAAACTTATAAAATTTGTCTAAATTTTTTTTTTAATTTAAAAATTATAAAATTTATTAACCCTGTGTCAAATATAATAATTTGAATTTTTAACAAATTTAATAAAAATTTACCCAATTGAAAAAAAGACTAAAATTTAAAACAACTTCTTTTAATTTTTTCTTGAAATCCATACTCATCGTAATATATTTATAATTATTTAATTTTAAAACAAAATGAGCTTGGTGAAGTTTTCCCCTTTTTTAACATTCCAAATTATATACTTACTTCAAAGAATAAGAAAATAAATTTAAAAATAAACGATAATTATGTAGCGTATTTGAAATATTACGAGTAATAGATCAATTTATCTTTCTTATATGTAGAAAATACAATTTCAATGGTAGATTGGCTTGATTCTCATACATTAAAATTGAATCCGTTACATTAAATATGATAATAAAATGCTCTGAAACCGTTCAAAAAAAAAACAACCAATTAAAATATTCATTGCAAATAAGAAGAAAGCCTTTCTAATCGGTGAACAAAAATCTCAACGTGTGAAGTGAAATAAAAAAAAGAAAGAACTTATAAATAAAATGAAAAAAAAAAAATGTTGAATGAAGATTGAAGAAAAGATTTAACCAATGGGAATATTTAAACTTTCTCATTAAACTTGAAGAAAGAAATTTTCAGTTCTATTTTTGCATTGAAGCTTATAAATAAATGTTAGAAATGAATCATAATCAATTGACCTTTCAATTTCTGATTTTAATTGTATTTAAATTAAAAAAAAATGAAAGAACCGTTCATAAAAAGATTCATATCTTCATTTATTCAATCTTATATATAATTGTTATTATTATTATTATTTTGAAAAAGTAATAATTTAATGAAGGAAAAAATAAATAAACGTGATCATTAGTTGTTATTTTATTCCCCTTTTTAAATATTATAATTCCATTCTAAATTATTCATTCCATCCATTCAATTATTAAAGCTTTGGTGGCTATTTTTATTTATAAGGGAATTTTGTAAATAAGACCACTGCAGTTTCGATTGCTACTTCTGCAATCGTTATCAAGCGACTCCAGAAGTAGCAATCGAAACGTTGTTTATTTTTTGAATAAATTTACAATAAAAAATATCAATATGTGGTTTTATTTACAAAATTCCCTTATAAAATATATTCGTTTATAAGATAAATTGCCTATGCTGAATCATTTATACATGATTTTATTTGGATTATAAACTTATTATTATATATATTATTATATTATTTCAAATAATTAAAAAAACATACAGCCCTTAACCGAACGTATTAATGTACCGAAAGACAGAAAAGTATGACCTGTGGATATAACATAATATATATTTTGTAATTTTATTTTATTTAAGTTACAATATTTTGTATTTAAGGAAGCGCTGTCCGGCGTTGCCCGGCTCCATTTTTTTTTATTATTAAAATTCCAATTTTAAATTAATAAAAAACTAACAAAGATGATTTTTCCTGAGGCTGAAACCAATACAGATCGAGTTTTCTTTATAAATATTATATATGGTGGTGTGTGTGAATTTCAAAAAAATCCTTCAAGCGGTTTAATATTATAAAAAAATAAATATACAATATTTGTTAGTATAATAAGATAAGTATATTCATAAAATATATTGATGGTATCATTTAAATTTAAATTTAAAATTGAATATAGCAGAGGTTCTCAAACTGTGATCTCTCCAGTACAGTTACTTTTAATAACGAAATCATTGTAGTTGTAGCTGAACTTTTTAATAGAAGTTTCTGTGGTATCAACTTCAAAAATTTTGAGAAACTCTGGAATAAACTATGTATTATCTATTTGAAAATAGTCGTTGATATGGGAAAAGAAAATTTTTAAAAATATTTTTTTTTAATCATTATGAAGAAAAAAAGATATGTGGAGACCTATTTATTAAATATATTCATTTATAAAAATATATTCCTATTATCTAATTTAATTATTTATTTATTTTTTTTTTTTAAATAAATATTCAAATATTTATTGCCTGTATATTCTTTAATGGGATTGATAACAAATTTGAAAGATTTTAATAGATACTTAGGAACTAAATTACAAACAGTTGTTGTTCCTCGGCAATCTATCCTTCAATTTTTTCTCCCTCCCTCTTCTCTCCTCCTCCTCCTCCTCCTCACCTGTCTAGTGATCTGAATTGATTTACGAGAACAACATGGTTAGGTTGATTCAGGTATACCTGTTGGTTGGTGCTGCTGTAAGAGGCGGCCGTGACACCATTCCCCAGATAGACATGCCGCATTTTCTGATAGATGATGACACCCCCCACCCCACTCTACCCCTCTCTCCTCCATACCCACCTAAACCAAAAATAATTCTTTGTAAATTTATTTTTGTTTTGTTTTACTTTTTTAAAAAAAAGCAATCTAAATATTAATATACTTATTTGTTTTCAATTATTCATTAAAATATTGATTTTTTTGTTGAGTTGAAAAGAAATAAGCTGGAGTGTCTCCACTCGTCTATCTCGCAAATTTGTAGTGGATTAATTAACATATATTATATTTAAATTAAATTTAATTAATTATAAATTAATATTAACAAATAATATTTATTAAATCAGCCTATGTTTGGCTCTTTGATGATGGCACCACGTCACGTGTTGGCGCGTGATTTGCAGTGTTAATTTTTTTAATTTTTTAATTTTTTTTTTTGCATATTCCGGTACTTTCAGCGATTGAATCAAGCTGAAATTCTAGTTTTATACAATTTTTAATCATGTGAAAAACTATCAAACATATATCTTTATTTTTACTGTCACTTTAGAGGAAAAAAAATCAAAACGTTGTAGGTAATGACCCTCTTCCGGTTGAGCTGCATTTTTCAAAAGTTGATAGAAAACTACGAATTTTGAATAATTCCCGTATACCAGATTTCATTATTCTAGCTCAAACCGTTTTTGCGTAATCTTGTCTAAATACATACACACATACACACACACACACAGACATTTTTCTCAACTTTAGTGAAAATGATTCAGGATCCTTCAAAACGTATAAAAACATCAAAATCTCGGCATCGAATCTGGCGAGATAGTAAAAACAATCTAAATATTAATATACTTATTTGTTTTCAATTATTCATTAGAATGTTGATTTTTTTTTTTTTTTGAGATGAAAAGAAAAAATTCTTCTTATATTGTATATTTCGTAAATTTAATTTAATTTAGATAATTTAACTAATATTACTCAAATAATACTAATATTTAAACAAATAAATAGGTATATTAACAAAAAATAAGCTGGAGTGTCTCCACTCGACTATCTCGCAATTTGAATTGGATTAAATAACATAATATATTATATTTAAATTAAAATGAATTAATTATAAATTATAAATAATAAATATTAAACCAGCGCATGTTTGGCTTTTTATTGATGGCACCATGGAACGAGTTGGCGCTTGAGATTTGCAGTGTTAAAAAATTAATTCTGGTACTTTCAGCGATTCAATCAAGCTGAAATTCTATATATAGCAGTTTTATACAATTATTAATCATGTGAAAAATTATCAAACATATATCTTTATTTTTACGGTCACTTTAGAGGAAAAAAAATCAAAACGTTGTAGGTAAGGACCCTCTTCCAGTTGAGCTACATTTCTCAAAAGTTGATAGAAAACTATGAATTTTGAATAATGTCCCTGTACCAAATTTCATCATTCTAGTTTTTGCGTAATCTTGTCTACATACATACACACACACACACACACACACACACACACACACACACACACACACACACACACATACACACACACAGAGACATTTTTCTCAACCTTAGTGAAAATGATTCAGGAACCTTCAAAACGTATAAAAACATCAAAATCTCAACATCGAAAATTTTTGTGATCGCAATACTATCTCTTACGAGATAGTAAAAATTGAGTCTTTCAATTTTATATATTTTTTTTTTTTCATTTTCTGTATTGTGTAAATTTTTCTTTAAATATTATCAATAAATGAATTAATGAATTGAAATTTTAATTTTTCTTCATATTTAAAATATTCACAAACAAAAAAAAAAAAAAATTAATGGCTAATTAAATCTTTGACATTAATGATAATAAAAATATATTTTTTTAATATTTTTTATTGGATTAATATCGATAACGAAACAACAAATGTAATTTTTATGTATATTCTGGTGTTGAGTCCACTTTAGGATTTGTCAGCCAAGGACTTGGCGAAATGATTAAGAAACGATTCGAATGGAATTCAATAAAAACTTTCTACTTTGAAAAAAAAACATAAATTTAACATATAGGTGGTACATGGTACATATTATATTTGTATATTCAATTTATCATCTGAAACTCGCGCACATTTCTTATTTATTTGGGGTGATTTCCATTGGAGGGCGTGCATGACGCATTTCAACATCGAATCCTTAAATTTAAAAAAAATTTATTTATTTGATAAGAAAATAATAATATTAATATTATTATTAATAATAATAATAACAAAGAAAATTAAAAAAAAATAAAAAAATGAAAAGAAAAGAAATGCTTAGTTTTGAAAATTTTTAAAAAAAAAATCAATAAATATATAATTTCTTAAATTACTTCTAGTCTTTTATTATGCTAACAAAAATTAAATGTATAAATAGGGTAAAGCAGACAGTCGTTGGCCCCCTTAAGCAATTTTTAGCATTCTTTAATGCATATCTTGGCAAATTGCGGAACAATCTGTGTCAAATTAGGTTTGCAGAACATAAATACTATGAGCATTTTGATGAATAAAAAAAAAAATCATTTTCTCATTACATTTTCAATCCTAAAAAATACAGTTATTGGCCCCCTGTTATAGTGATTGGCCCATGTATTCTATAGTGATTATATAACCATACAACCATCGATTACATAAATATAGTTAATAGCTCAATTTTTAAAATAAAAATCTCTTATTATTTGTGTTTTAGTGATAGGGGGCCAATGACTGCCTCGGGGGGCAACGACTGTATACATTACCATGTATATATTGTATGTAAGTTTCTTATGATTCACTGAGCCAAATTTATTCTTTACAATTTTACAATATGTATTGTTTTAAGAATATAACAGAGTGACTTGCCAAGGAATATTAATAAATTTTCATATATAATTAAAGGCGCCATTGGGTGTGTGGGTAACGAACCTGCCTCACATTCACATGGTCCCGGGTTCAAGTCCCGGGCCTGACAAGGGAATTTCCCTAGTTGGGGTCTATGGGACGGAGCCAACCCAGCCTCCGGGAACAACATTGGGGAAAAACTACTTGATAGCGCCTCCGATCAAGAAAATCAAGGTAAAGGTTAACAGGACCCGTTCTACTAATCATAGGACACCTCATTGATACAACCGGCTTGATAGGCGTTGTCCTTGCGTAAGACGTACAAAGTCAGAGGGTTTTTTTTTATATATATAATAATATTATAAATACCATAAACATTTTACTTACTTTATAAATATAATAGTTATTTATGAAATAATTAGTATCATCAATGATTTCTTCTTATTTTCAGGAAGAAATTGGTGAAGTGTTTGACAAGTGGCGACTTCGTGGACCTTCTTCACCAAATTCAAGTCCGCCAGTACCAATTCCAACATCTTCCAATTCGAATGCCACCTCGTTTTCATATCGAAATGCCACAACAACAAGTAATCGTCCGTTAGGTCAAGTGTTTGATATTCCATCACCACCGACACCTTCATCAAGGAACGCCAGCCACTATGACGAAGCATTGTTGTGCTCATTAAAAGCGGCCGCTGCAGCTGCAGCCATGTGGCCCCCCGGGGCCGTACGCACTCTTCCCCGCGCCAGAGCAGGCCCTCAGGTATATACTTGAATATACTTTTGTTCTTTAATTATAATATTATTAATATCAAATGAAATTTATAAAATTATTAATTGACGAATTTCTTCTTTTTTTTAACTTTTTGTTAAAATATTTTAAATCAAGACAAAACAAATGATTAACTTTTGAAATTGATTATTTAATATTCATAAAATAAAATACAAACAAATTATTCTTATGAAATTTATTTGAAATATTGGTATTATTTTTTTTAAATTACTTATTTCCTAAAATATGTATGTTTAGTACTATAAAAATTATTTTAAACTCTCTGGAGGTATGGTGACCACCCCCCCCCCCCCTCCGTTAAAATAGAAGGTAGTACGGTCAGGTCAAATACGAACCTTTATTTATCCTTTATTTAATTATAATATGTATCTTAAATATTTTTTGTAAGAATGATTTAATAGTAAAAACAATTCTATTCAAAACAATACTATTAATTAGTAATCGTTATATCGTTAAGAGTATATTAAGATTTTCTTTAAAATTAGCATACTTTTACATTGAGCAAATGAGGAATTTTTACTTTCTACCAAAATTGTTAATATTATAGTAGGACAGAAGAGGAGCCAAAAAACTGTGATGCCCTTGTCGGTTAAAACCCGCACAGTACCCCCCACACATTCGATGGTATATATTACTACAAGTACAGTGGGGGATCGGTTAATGAACAGTCCGGACAACAGTGATTCTTCCAGCGCGTGTTTGGCTCTTTGTTGATGACACCACGTCACTTGTTGGCAGTCAACGTATTAAAAAAAATTAAAAAATTAATTCCGGTACTTTCAGCGATTCAATCAAGCTGAAATTCTATATATAAAGCTGTTTTATACAAAATTTAATCACGTGAAAAACTATCAAACATATATCTTTATTTTTACGGTCACTTTAGAGGAAAAAAATGAAAACTTAGTAGGTAATGACCCTTTTCCGGTTGAGCTACATTTCTCAAAAGTTGACAGAAAATTACGAATTTTGAATAATGCCCGTATACCAAATTTCATGATTCTAGCTCAAACCGTTTTTGTGTAATCTTGTCTACATACACACAGACATTTTTCTCAACCTTAATGAAAATGATTCAGGAACCTTCAAAACGTATAAAAACATGAAAATCTCGACATCGAAAATTTTCGTAATCGCAATACTATCTCTGGCGAGATAGTAAAAATGAAGAGATTACTTTTAGTTTGGATAAATGAACGGGAAAATTTGAAGACTATCACTGGTTGATTTGCAAATTTTAAAAGAATGTTTGGAATTAAAACATGAATCAATGCATGGTGAGTCTGCTAGTGCAGATAAAGAAGAAACTGAGAAGTAATGACTTCAATTGAGGGCCAACAAGAATGAATTAATCAATTTTGCATAAAAATCAATGCTAAATCGATGATCAGTTTACGAACATTTTGGATGGCGAGCCTATTCTTGTTCGTTAACCACGATCTTCTTCTTCTTCTTAGCCTTATTTCCCACGGGGTGTGGGGTCGGCACTTCTCGTTAATTGGAGCCAACTAAATCTGTTGTTGGCGTCGTCTGTAGAGAGATCAGATGCCATTAGATCTCTCGTTATACGGCAGGACCAGCTTGTTTTAGCCTCCCACGCGGTCTTTGGTACTCAACCTTCGATGACGGTGATGATGGTGTTGACGACTTTGATGTAGCTGTGGACGATTTGAGTGAGGTTGATGGCAATGATGCTGATGCTGACCGATGTGACGATGTTCGTGTCGATGTTGATATTGATGTGGATGTGGATGTGGATGTTGGACTATCTTCTTTAGCCCACCTCGTCCATAGGTGGGTAACCCTAACCCATTTCTCACATCGCCCGGGTGCTGACAATGTGCGTCTCTTGCAGGGGACGCCCCAGCCGTTAACCGTATAACATTTCTCCATTAATTGTTGATGCGACGCGAAGATGATCCAGCCGGCCTGTCGCTACAGCCTGACGCGTGGATTGGAAAGAAGGAAGAGGAAATAAAGGGGATTGGGTCTGGATGGAAAATTTGGGTAGGGCATGCACTCCCTTGGTCGAGGAATGAGAGAAAATGCATGTGCTCGCGTAGGGCAGTGGGCGCCACTCACTGAGGTAGATCTGTCTCTCACCGGGATCGTGAGAAGGTATCTACCCGCTACCCGCAGCAGCCGATGTTAAATTGAATTAGATTTTTATTTTTATTAAATAAATAATCTTGAGTTCTATGCTGGGATTCGAACTCAGGCTTCCTGTGTAGAAATCTCGTACTCTACCCACTCAGCCATGCTGCCGCACGATCATCCACTTTATTATTATTTTTTTTTTTATTCACATTAAAAAATACTTTTCTATTTATGATTAAATTAAAAATATTTTATAAGAATAGTGGACAATATTTTGATTTTAAATTGTATTTTAATAATTTTTTTTTTTTTTGCTACTTTTACAAATTTTTAATATTGTTATTACTTAATTTATTCTAATTTTTATTTAAAGAAGAATATATACTTTTATAGAGAAATTAATTTGTTAAATTTGTATAATTGATATTGTTTTTTTTTAAATACTTTGTATTAAAAATATTTAAAGAATGAAACAAAATTAAATAAAATTTAAATTAAAAGTTTAAATTTAAATCAAATAAAATGTCTATTTAGCTTGATAGAAAAAAAATTGACAATTAATCATTAATTTTGATGTATTCTTATTTATAATTTAATTTAATTTACTTTTCAAGTAATAGAACAATTCGGTAATTGTTTAAAAAACGGGAAGCTTCAGGGATATGGATGAAATTTTGCCAGTGAATTCCTTTTCTAATTCCAAAGAAACTTTCCTAATGCAATATTTTTCGGTTATTCAGTTATTCCCTAATTTTCGGTTTTTTCGGTCCGGTTTGGATCTAGAAAAATGATTTATTTAAATAATTTTTTAACAGAACTGAAAAAAAAACTAGACAATTAGTGGAGCCCTCTGCTTGTCAAATGAATAAAACATGGTAACTAATTAGAATATTAATGGATTTATATGCAAATTTTAATAATGTTTATCTCGTAAACTACAAAAGACCAAAGGAAATTTTATAAGAAAAGTTTCTTTGGAATTAAATAAAGAACTCACCGGTGACGTTTCATTCAATACCCTGAAGCTTCCCGTTTTGTAAACAATTACCGAACAATTCATTTCAATTATTGTATTTTAATTCAAAACGTATTATTAAAATATTAAACAAATTAATTTACATATTTTAAATAATAGATCACCTTTTTTTTCTAGGATGCCTGGGGCGATAGTTTATTGGCAGAATTTAATGGGATAATTGCTCGTGAATTGGATGCATTGAGTGGCACGGCAGCTGACGAATCATCAAACTCTTCTCGTTCGTGCTCTCCATCAACATCATCTCTACCACAACATTCCACCATCCAATTGGGACCCACAACATTTACTGATGCACTTTCGAAATTAGACAAATTGGCCGATGAAGGGAACAAGACTGACGAGTTGGATGTTTACATTGATGAAAGAATCGATAGTGAAAACAACGAACAACTAGAAAATGATACACTCACAACACAGAAAAGTGTTAAAAACGGAAAGGTAAATAAATTAAATTACATTTGTCTACGTATATACTTGTAAAATATTACAATACTATATTTTGTGTAAAAAATAAAAATAAATAACAGATAAGGACACATGTCACCTCTCGGATTTTGATGAAACTTCGCTAGTTGATTCATTGATTAATTCTAAGAAACTTTTTCCTTATGCAATATAGGAGTGGGGGACTTCTAGTTTTCGAGATAAATAAATATTTTTTAAGTTTGACAGTTATGTACGTCGAAATATGCAGCCATTAAGTAATGGTTTATTGACTAATTCAATAATTATTCACTTATTCACTAATTTTCGTTTTTTTTTTCGGTTCGGTTTGGATATAGGATAATTATTTAATTAATTATTTTTTTTAATTTTTCTATATCCAAACCGAACTGAAAACGGCCCCGAAAATTAATGAAGCCCTCTACCAGTCAAATCAATAAAACATAAATATGATACCTAAAATAAATTTATATCCCAATTTTAATAATCCTAACTGAAAAAAACAAGAAAATTAGTGGAGCACTCTGCTGGACAAATGGATAAAACATGGTAGCTAAATTAGGGTGACCATATTTTGAAAACACCAAATCGGGAGATTTTATCTTTGTTTTTTGTTTTTGAAGCAGATTGAAAAAAATTCGGAAATGTTCATAAGTTTAGTCCAGAAAACGTTTGACCTTTTTTTTTGTTTTTTTTTTAGAAGCAAATTGAAAAAATTTTGAAAAAAGTACGAAATGTCCTAAATATTTCAAAACACCGGGACAGAGTACCTAAAAACGGGACGTTTGGTCACCCTAAGCTAAATAGAATATCAATGGATTTATATCCAAACTGTAATCCCTTTTATCTCGAAAACTAGAAGTTCCCCCCCTATATTGCATAAGGAAAAAGTTTCTTAGAATTAATCAATTAATCAACTGGCGAAGTTTCAACAAAATTCGAGAGGTGACATGTATCCTTAATTATTTCTAAAATAAATTGAGGGAAAAATTGAATTAATAAATTTTTTTTTTTTAAATGTATATATTTACATTTAATAGAATATTTTTTTAATATTTTTTACCACTGTGCCGCGGCACTTTAGTGTGCCGCGAGATTATGAAGTTCTTAAACATTTCCGACTTTTTTTTCTAAATTTTTTCAATTTCGTTCTAAAAAAAAGGTAAAACGTTTTTGGGACCACGGTAAAAAAAAAAGGTTGAGAATCACTGATCTATATTTTATATTACACAATTATAATATCAAAAATTCTTAATTGATTTTAATATTTTATTTTTCGTTTTTTTTAAAACAAATTTTTAATATGAAAGTGCTTTTAATTATTATTATTACCATTATTGTGGTTCAAAGAATTAAGGAACGAATTGATTTTCTTTTCAGATGGCGGTCTCATTACAATCTCTCCTCTCTCGTTGTTGTACTGATTTCACCCCAACAACGTCGTGTACCTCACCACCCACCACACAATCAATCCCCTTTTCTGGCAGCTGCCCCGTTGACGCTGGAACACAAACTTCTCCAGTGTTATCACGATCCTCAAGTTTCACCTGGTTATCTGATAGTTCCCTTTTATTACACGACGAACATCATTCCTCCTCCTCCGTGGCAGATGAATCCTCGTCTACCACCACCTCATCCTCTTCATCATCGATGCAACCACGGGGATCAACTGACGACCTGGATGATTCAACAGAAGACTCGGCTACAGATTGTGGGGATATCAAAATCATCAACGGATCATCCACCACATCCATAATCTCATCTCCGTCAATGGCCGTCAAGAGTTCAAGATTGGAAGATGAAGTGGAGTCTGGTATTGGAACAGCTTCACCACCCCGTACAAAAGCTTGTAAGTTGTAATCTTGGAATAGAATAATACTCGTATCTACATATAATTGTATATTCATTTTCTTTCTCTACAGACTAACTAAAGAACTAAAGAACTAAAACAAAACAAAAATAAAATTAAACATCTAATCCAGAGGTTCCCAAACTTTTTCGGTATACGGCTCCCATTAAAGAATATAAAATGTTCAAAAGTTTCCGCACAAAATCATCTTACCTTTTTTTTAGAACCAAAAAATTTCAAGTATTAGGAAAATTTTCGCAGCTCCCCTACGATCAAATATTATTATTATTAATAATATTGTTAAAAATTTCAATTTTAATGTTTAGAATTCAAAATAAAAAAAAGAAAGAAATTAATCATCAATTTTCTATTATTCGCTCTAAAAATAATTCTTAATACTTCTTTTAATTTAAACAAAAATATTTCAAGAATTTATACCAAAATGATTATTCAACTTGATAAAAGCTAAAACATTTAGTAGTATTCGTTAATTTAAAAAAAAAATAAGCTGGAGTGTCTCCACTCGATAATCTCACAATTTGAATTGGATTAAATAACTTAATATATTATATTTAAATTAAATTAAATTAATTATAAATTATAAATTAAAATTAATAAATAATATTTATTAAACCAGCGCATGTTTCGCCAACTCTTTGTTGATGGCACCAAATCACGTATTGGCGAGTGAGATTTGCAGTGTTAAAACATTAATTCTGGTACTTTCAGGGATTCAATCAAGCTGAAATTCTATATATAGCAGTTTTATACAATTTTTTATTATATGAAAAATTATCAAACATATATCTTTATTTTTACGGTCACTTTAGAGGAAAAAAATAAAAAATGAAAATCAAAGTTGATAGAAAACTACAAATTTTGAATAATTCCTGTATACCAAATTTCATGATTCTAGCTCAAACCGTTTTTGCGTAATCTTGTCTACATACACACACACACACACAAACATACATACATACATACATGCTTACACACACAGAGAGACATTTTTCTCAACCTTAGTGAAAATGACTCAGGGACCTTCAAAACGTATAAAAAGATTAAAATCTCGACATCGAAAATTTTCATGTTCGCAATACTATTTCTGGCGAGATAGTAAAAATCGAAAGATTAATTTAAAGAATTAAACTCTCGATCAAAAACTAAAAATAAAACATATAAATTTATTTTCAAATGTATCTTATATTTTACTACAATTTTATTATTATTAAAATTTAGTAAAATATAAAATTATCTAATTATTAAAAATAGAATACATATTTAATTATAAATATTTTCTTATAAATTGCATTATTTGAATAAATAATATTTATAATACTTCTTTAATTAAGAAATTAAATAACAATAAAATCCCATACAATAAATTAGTTTCAATCAAATAGATTTAACAAAAAAAAAAAAATTGAAATCAATTTATTTCGTATTTCATCAAAATCAATAATACAATTTAATTTAATTCTCTAAACGAATAGAAACAAGCCCTTCATGAACATTTGTCATTATTTTGTTTCTAAAGCTTACTTACTATATTTATTATATAAATTAAATTATAATTATAGATTTGGTCTAAATATTGTTTATAAATATATTGTATATAGAATGAAAGTGGATGATAAATTATTAAAAATAAAAAAAAAATATTTTTGTTTGAATATAAAAAGAAATTTTTTGTTTAATATATTTATTGGGTATTTGTTTTTTTCGTTACTCTCAGTGGTGTATTGGGACCGGAACGAGGTGGAACGACGTTCCCTTACCTTTTTTCAGAACCGGGACGCAGTTTTTGTACTACACCTTAAGTGTACTACATAAATATAATATCTTTCTGATTTTCATTTTTTTTTGAATTTCTTTTTTGTGTTCGTTAATATTTTGTATAGTAAGAATAAGAAAAAATAAAAATTTATATCGAAAAAAATAGTTTGCCGAAAATAGGCCTTTATCTGCTACCACTATGCGTTCCCTTACTTCTTATTTTACCAATACTTTGTTGATGGTACCACGCAATTAAAAAATTAATTGCGGTACTTTCAGCGATTCAATCATGCTGAAATTCTATATATAGCAGTTATATACAATTTTTAATCATGTGAAAAACTATCAAACATATTTATCTTTATGTTTACAGTTAAATTTTTAAAGGAAAAAAAATCAAAACGTTGTACGTAATGATACGTAATAATTTATATAATTGTATTTAAATTTTTTTATAATAATAATAATAATAATTTTTAAAATAATGTGAAGTATTAAATTTTGTTATTATTGTTTGTTTTTACAGCACCAAAAAGTTCAAATAATAAAATACGAAGAAAAGAAGCATGGGAACGACTTCGTCGCAGACCCACTTGTCCCTATTTACTTCCAGATGATATTTCTAAACTTGACACGGAACTTTGGGTTCGACGAGAGAGTGTGGAAACACAAACTTTGGCTACACCACCTTTACCACCACCTCCAATGATCGAAACTCAGGTGAAAAACAAAATCTAAATTTGTAATAGTTTATTGTATTACAAAAAAAAAGAAACTATTTACTTAATCTTTTACTATTTAGTTTTTATTAAAATAAAAAAAGGGTCTATTAAATAATTGGTATAAAGCACAGTCATATTACTTAAAAATTAATTTACTACATTACTTTAAATACTATTTGTTTATTTGGGTAATTTAATTTTCACTCTTTTTTTTTAATCATTAAATAAAAAAATGAGCTGTGGCCATGCACAGAACCGACCGATGATTTGAAATAAATTATTTTCCAAACAACATTATTAGTATATATACTTATAAATAAGTATCAAAAAAAAAAATAAAAATATTTTTAAAACTTGAATTAAAATGACTTCTTTATATTATCTTGGTTTTTATTTTTAGTTTAATTACTCAATTATTAATTACTTTTATATTTTAAGTGAAAAATTTCCGACAATGAATATAAAATTAATACTTTGTAAACTACCACTTCCGATTTCTGGTATACTCCAAAAGTTGATAAATTCATGGTAGTGATGCATTAAGTAAATATACCAAATTGTATCAAAATCCATTGAGCCGTTCAAGCTATACACGTCTATACGGACACACAATGGACAGACGGACGGACATCATGCTAAAAATATATTTTAATAATAATAATTTAATAATGCATGATTCGTGACATGTGAAATTTGGTGTGAAAAAAATACCTTCCCTTCTTATGGTCGGTCGGTAAAAATTATTGAAATGCAACTTGATTGGTTCATTGGTAGAATTTATTACTGAACTTTATGTGAAAAATATTATTTTCTTACTTAATAAAAACATGAAAACATTTAAAAATTAGTTATTACTACTCACAACAAAAAGTAATATGCAGAAAGGTGCATATTATTATAATGTTTTTCTCAACTTCACTTTGCGTCTGTCTCTCTGTCTTTTGACAAATTGAAATCGAATTTCCATCAACTTAATATGGATATAGACTTTTGAAAATTTCTATTTATAGTATAGTATAATATAAAAAGGATACTTAGAGTATTAAATATTTAATTTTAAAATGATTATTGTTTTTGTAAATTTTGTTCCCCTCTGAAATTATTAAATTACTACAATACAATATATCAAACATATATTAACTTTTTAATATAAAGTTATTATTAATAGAAATTTATTTTAATCTAATTTTTCTATATTTCTCTTCTTAATTATTTTGTATAATTCTTAAATCTTTTGTCATTTTAATAAAGCTTAGACATATAATTTGTTCCTTTAAAATCATATTTATTTAAGAAAGTGTACCAGGGTGGGGTGAAAAGTTTCCGGCCTGACCAAGAAAAACGATGTTTTTAAATTTGTTTTTTTTTTTTTTTGTTTTTTTCAACATAATCTCCATCAACACTGATACATTTCTCATAATGGTGTTCTAATTTACTTAATTAATTAAATTTACTTTAATTTAATTTAAGTCTCATCAACAGTTGTGAATCGACGCAAAAATTCATTTGGATTAAGATTTAACTTAAAATATTCTTCTCTATTCTAAATTCAAAATCTAATATTAAAATACATAGTTATTATTTCATTATGACAAATTTAATATACTATATATTTCTATTTGCAGGAAGCGATCAGTGGTGTGTATGGTGCGACAACTCCATCAACATCGGGCACAAATTCACAAGCATCATTAGGAAGGACACGAGCAAAAAGGCCCCATTGTTTGCCTGTAAAACCTTTATTACCGTTGGCACCAGCGAGTAGCTCTGGTTCCGATGGTGCAGCCACTTCACCGTGTGATCTTGGTAACAAATCTTCATCGGCACCACTTCTTGCCAAACAACAAACACCCACCTATGAATCTGCACCTGGAGGAGGACTTTTCAATGATGGCACCAGTACAACAAGGGTAAGAATTATTATTATTATTAATAGATATATTAATAATCACAATTAATCATTCTCTTTAATATCTTTATTTTTTTTTATAAAGATTAAATTCTTATAAAATATTAAAATAATAATTTAATCTATTATTTATAGGTAGAATAATAATAATAATAATTCTGTTTAAATTGTATTTTGATACTATCTGTCTTAGGAGAAGTGAAGTTAACAAGGGAGAAAATTGGAATATGCTTTTATCTAATAAAACGTTTCTCATAACAAATAAGCTGGAGTGTCTCCACTCGACTATCTCGCAATTTGAATTAGATTAAATAGCATATATTATATTTAAATTAAATTTAATGAATTAAATTATAAATTAAAATTAATATATAATATTTATTAAACCAGCGCGTGTTTGGCTCTTTGTGGATGGCACCACGTCACGTGTTGGCGCGTGATTTTTTGTGTTAAAAAATTAATTCCGGTACTTTCAGCGATTCAATCAAGCTGGAATTCTATATATAGCAGTTTTATACAATTTGAAAAACTATCAAACATATATCTTTAATTTTACGGTCGCTTTAGAGGAAAAAAAATCAAAACGTTGTAGGTAATGTGACGGGCTATTTTCTCTCATCTTTCAAGCAACACATACGAATCCCACATAAAAAACTGACATTTTTTGAGACAATCCACGAATCGATTCAATCACTTCTTCATAAGATCAGAAGTCATAGGGAGCAATATTTGGAGAATACGGTGAGTGGAGTAGGACTTTCCATTTCAACTTTTCCAAGGATGATTTGACGGGCTTTGCAACATGGGCATTGTTATGCTGCAAAATTACTTTATCTTGTCTACCCTTGTTTTGCGGCCTTTTGTTTATTAATGCTCGGCTCAAACGCATCCGATACAAAGTGCCTGTGATTGGTTCAGGTGGTTTTAGTATCTTAAAATACAATAGGCCGAGCTGAACCAAATACAAAGCATGACTTTGTAGTCGTGGATATTCGGTTTGGCTGTCGTCGTGGAAGTCCCTGTGATATTATATCATAATATATTTGCCTTTATACTTTTTATTAGGTTTTAACAAACAAAATTATAAAAAAATTTCAATAAATCTATAAATTATTTTTTAAATTAAAATGAATAATAATATATTTTTTTTAAAAATTCTAATCTAAATATATATTTTTTTATTCAGGTAATTCTACAACCTCGATCGCATTCAGAACGACATCTCGCAGGTAAGTTTTTTCAATTATACACGTACTAGTTTTTGAATATTTAAACGTTATTTTTTTTTTATTTCTATAATATATAAGAGAGGAATTTAATAAATACACATTTTTATATATATGTTTATTTTAATTTAAATTCCATTTGTTCGTTTCTCATTCCAATTTTTTCTTATGCAATTTAAAAGTAAATCGATTATGAAAAAAATTTCTGTTCATATTATAATGAATATTCAATATTCAATTCTATTTTTAAATTAAAATTATTTTCATTATATTCAGGCACGGCCCGAGCTCTTATGGCGCCCTAGGCCAAGGGTCTAAAGTTTGCCCCATATGTTTTAACAAGCAAAAAAAAAGAATCAACTAAAAAATTTTTGTTTGTTATTAAAAAAATATTTTTATATTTGAAAATATATTATATTTTAGTTGGATCCACATATTGATTGATCTTCCTAAAAAGGAGATATCTTGGTATGATATCAACATTATATTTTTAAAAATGTAATAATTTACTACTTATTTTAAATAAACGCAATTTTTTTATTGCGTACCATAATTTTTTATTTACTATTAAGTCTTATCAGCCCTGATATCTTGCGAAGGATTAATTTTTTTTTCATAATGGCGCCCCTGCCAGCCAAGCGCCCGAGCCATGGCCTTACTGGCTCGGCTCTAGGGCCGGCCCTGATTATATTTTAATAGAATAGATTTCTTACATGGTATTGATATATTTAAAAGACATACGCCTCCTAAACCGAATACATTATAAATAAAATATTTATATTATATCCAAATCTTTTTTTTTGTTGCATTAATAGATATATTTAAATTAAGAAAAAACTAATGATGATGATGATTTTTCCCAGAGATGTGATCAATAAATCTCGATTTTTCTTTATTCTCTGGTGTGAATTTCAAAAAAATATACCACTCGGGGGTACAGGGGGCGGAGCCCCCGTCTAGGAGTGAAGAGCAGCTAGTCTATCTTTATTTTATAATAATTCAATTAAATAAATACTTGGATATAAAGAATAATTTATATATTTAAAATTATTCTATTCTTGTATTATTCTATAATAAATATGTAAATATAAAAAATTGATTTCTAATTAAGATATATGCACTATTATTATATGAATTATTATTTACAATCAATTCAATCAATATTACTTTATTCATTCATAGAATTCAGAAAGCCTCTCCGACATTTACAACCCACAAATAGCAATTATTTATAATCATCTTCATGTTCCAAAATTCATTCAGGAAGTTATTTTCATAGAAAATGTAAATTTATAATTAAAAATTTAATTTTTTTTTATTATTGATTCATAAAATATACATTATAGATGATATAAGTTCTTTTGTTTTACTAGATAATAGTATGTAGTAAACAATTTTAATTGTAACAACATAAATACATTATTCAAACTTGTATGTCATATTTTATGCTATAAAAATAACCGTTCTTTGAAAAATGTCTATTCAATGTAAATAATCAACAAAATCAATCTTCAATTTAAAGATAAATGAAAAAAAAAATTTGAAGCAACTTATCACGAAAAAAATATCGCTGTTATTGGTGAAATTGTTGAAAATAGATTGAGAGATGATCAATTTCAGTTTTTGTGGGATTTTTTAAAGTTTTATGATCTAAAAAAGAAGTTATTCAAGTTACAATTTGTGAAATTATTCCAATTGATTCTTGAAGACCCAGTTAAGATGAACATTTTAATGACATACCATTTTAAGTGAAATTCTAATAGATCATACGATAAAAATAAAAACTTGAAAAAAAATAAACAGTTTGTGTTTTATTAGAAGGCATCACAGGGTGGGAAGTAGCGTAGATGGCTCACATTCTCTTAGTCCAGGGTTCAAGTCGCGGGCCTAGCAAGACAATTGTTTATGGGACGGAGTTAACCCAGCCAGCGGGATCAAAATTGGGAAAGCTACTTGATAGCGCCTCCATTCATGGAAATCAGTGGTAAAGGTTGATAGGACCTGTTCTACTGATCATAGGACACCCAATTAATATGACCGACCTAAATAATAAATCTACATTTTCTATAAAAATTATTTCTTGCATGAATTTTGTGATACTATTTCATTTTTTTTAATTAATTAAAACTCTCAGGAAACGAAAATAATCAACACTTGAAATAATAATGAAAATTAAAAAAATCAAAGAGATCAGAGACAATTTTCTACTATAAAATAAAAGAAGCATCGTAAATGGCTTTTCCATTAGGATGGGAAGGCAATTTAGATCTTTGATGGTGGAATGTAACAGCAATCTAATAAAGTCAAGAGGAAATGAATTTTTTTTTTCCGAAGACGTTCATCCAATTGATCTTTCATTCAAAAGAGTTTTGCTTTGACAACTTCTCATGCCATTTCTAATATATATAAGAATTGTCATTTAATTTTTCTAATTGAAAAAAGTTAAATCTTATTTAAAGAAAACAAATTCGAATCTATATACCTAAAATTACTAGATTCAAAAGATCTAAAAAGTAATTAATTTATCGGACATTTATATTTTATTTAAAACTCAAGATAAGAAGAAGAAGAATAATAATAATGGCTTTATTATTTATTGATTATATTTTACAAATTATGTGTTATTTATTGGTTGTATCAAACAGAGAGCTAACGATTTAAGTTTATGCCAATATTTTAACGTGCATTCATACACCCTACGAAAGTACGTCCCTTTGATAGAGAAGAATCTAATTATAGAAGATAAATAAAATAGGTCGTATTTATCTTTAGTTTAAATCAACATAACGGAGAAATCGGGATTTTTGTTTTGTTTGTTAATCAATCGATACCTTTTTAACATTTTTAACCTCTTTAACATTTGATCACCCAGCTCAATTTATTATTATAAATTACATCTTTACTATTTCTATATATTATTATTATTATTAGGTATCATACTAAATGTATGTAAATAAATTTTTTTTTTACATTTTTATAATAAATACAACGGCAGGTCAATAAATCCGTGACTTTTTGAATGAAACTCGGGTTTTTGAATGAAACAATTATTTTATTTTTCAACGTAGTCTCCTTTGAGCTCTATACACTTCATTCAAAGTTTTTTTAATTTTTTTTATCTCTTCCAAAAAATAAGATTTGTCGAGGACATCAAAATAGATATTTGTTTGTGAGATGATGACCCTGGATTGTTGAAAATAGTAAAGAAATTTTTAATTGCGTTTCCTTCATCATATTTGACTTAGCGTTGGTTTAGAAGGGAAGGTGGGTCTAAGAAAAGGAACAGACTGCAGATCACTTGCGACTAATGTTAACTAAATTAAAATCCGACATTAACAAATTGATAAAACCACTACACCCAACCGTGTTGGGCCTGGCAAGGGAATTTCCCTAGCTGGGGTATATGGGTCGAAGTCAACCCAGCCTCCGGGAACAACATTGGGGAAAAGCTATTTGATAGCGCCTCCGATCAAGAAAATCAAGGTAAAGGTTAAGGGGACCCGTTCTACTGATCATAGGACACCTCATTGATATAACCGGCTTGATAGGCGTTGTACAAAGTCATAGGTTTTTTTTTTTAGTATTTTAAAATAATTAATAATAACGTCCCTCAACCACCACCACGGGTAGCAATATTACAGAGAGAGAGAAAATTAATTTTTAATTTGTGATTATTAATATATAATAGACAGACACACACACATATTTAATTGGTATAATGTAAAGAGGCGTTGGAATTTTGTTTTCTCGTAAAAGGGGCAGTAGTTCATAAAATGTTTGGAAACTATGATCTAAAGGAAAACGATCAAGAATTTAAGAAAATATATTAATTATAATTTATCTAAGATGCAGGACTTTAATCACCTTCGGTATTAATATAAATTAATTAGAAAAACTATGAAATTGGTTTGCATCGAATAAGGACTTTAAAATCGATTGATAATGATGTTTATTATAATTATTTAAGGTTAGGTTTTGTATAAATTAGGAATCCGATTTACTCTAAAATGCAGAGAATTTTATTAATTTAATTTTATAATATACAAAAATGTACATAAAATGTATAATAGGCCTACCTAAAATTCAGAGAAATCGATTTTAAAGTCCTTATTCGATCCAAACCAATTTCATAGTTTTTCTAATTAATTTATTTTAATACTGAAGATGATCAAAGTCCTGCATCTTAGATTAGTCATAATTAATATATTTTCTTGGTTCAATGTTTCGCCATCAGAAGCGCTGTTACATATATATATGAAATGTTTGTAGGCTGTTTTTTTATTTATATTTTTATTTATTTATTTTCTTACGGAAATGACAAAACTCGAAAATGACACTCGATGAGAATGACTGTCTTGTCTACCGGGTTATTCCTGTTGTGTTGTTTGTGGATGGTAGTTGGATTGTCTCTTTCCCTCTCTCTCTCTCTTTTATAGAAAATAAACTCAAGTATCATGTCACAGAGATAGTCCGGTCCTTTGATCGAAACAGAAACGAGGAAATTAATTTATGTCCAATTCTCACCCTCATCAAAAATACGTTGACAGAATTGGTGAAAAGATTAAAAACCTTAAATGATTAAAAAAATAAATAAACAAATCAAATGAAATATTAAATAGAAAGTATAAACTGGTTAAAAAAAAAGAAATTACATTAAATTAAGAGAAAATTTTTTTCAAAATTTAAAATATGGCTTTTTTTTACTTAAACATATACTACATTCCGTTATCAAAGAACTCTGAGGATGATTAAACCATATAATATTTGGTTTAATATATTATATTGTTTTGATGACAAAGTTTGTCGGTAACCATTTAATAAATAACCTACTGATTTTGAAACTTGAGAAAAATTTAGCATGTAGCATTTCATAGGAATAATGATTTGTCTTTCTTTGATTAACATGTTCCCGCCGGCTCCATAATTTGTCTATTTATTTTATGTGGCGGTATGAGCCACCGGTGGTACATGCCGGCGGGAACGTATTAAAAAAAATTCACTATATACGCGCATAATATAAGTAGTATTCAACTTTAACAATTAAAATATCAATGGGAACTGACTAGAAGTGACTGACCTTTAATGCAATTATTGCTTAATATTTAAGAAAATTAAATTTTATTTAAAAAGAAAAAAAAAAAACAATTATCCTCAAGTAAGACTTATTGTTAATATTTTCAAAATAATACCTACAGTACCTGGTTCACCGAGCCGCCGCTCGATCATTGAAAAAACTATTCCTTATTATCGGGTTTGGTTGGTAATATTAATAACTGGTTCACTGAGCCACCGCTCAAATAATTTAAAAGAATATAAATTAAAAAAATAGTCATAAAACATACATCCTTTAAACGTACATATTAATGAAAGACAGAAAAGTATGTCCTGTGGATATAGCATAATATATATTTCGTAATTTGATTTTATTTATATTTATAATATTTTGTATTTAAGGAAGCGCTGTGTGACGTAGTTGCTGACATCATTTTAATTTTCTATTTTAAATTAAGAAAAAACTAATAAAGATGATTTTTCCCGAGGTTGAAGCTAATACAGATCGATTTTGTTTTATAAAAATTATCTATGTTGTCAATTTCAAAAAAATCTTTCGAATGGTTTAATATTTCAAAAATACAATTATATATACATATATATATACAATTTTTGCTAGTATAATAAGGTAAGATATATATATATATATATGTAGTTTAGTAAAATGAGAATTCATGAATAAATTCAATTTGACTCAACTTACGCAAAGTGTGAAATTATTTTTACTAATTTTATGATTATCTAATAATTTATTTGATGTTATAAGAAAGAATCAAAGAGGAAATTTTATTATGAATAAATAAACTCACTGAGAAATAAAAATAATTATTTTGAAACAATAGTATTGATGGGAAACTCTATATCATTAATAGAATTTAAACAATTTGTATGTAATGAGTTATTATTTAAATCGATGATGAAAGATAAGCTATCAAAACTATAAACTCCAATTAATTATATAATTTATAATGTGGAAATATTTTTTCATGCGTTTATTTATACTGGCATCCATTTGCCTCAAATCTTCAAATAATATTTCAAAAAGAATAGTTATTAATTATATTATTAGTTATTTACTTTATGGTAGAATTTAAAGTAAAAAGATATTTATAAAAAATATTTTTTAAAATAGTTTAGAGATAAATTATTTCAAAAAAGTTTTTTTTTAAGACATATTACTCATACATAATATGAAATAATAACATGTAATCATCAATTATTAAATAAAAAAGCTGGAGTGTCTCCACTCGACTATCTCGCAATTTGAATTAGATTAAATAGCATATATTATATTTCAATTAAATTTAATTAATTAAATTATAAATTAAAATTAATAAATAATATTTATTAAACCAGCGCGTGTTTGGCTTTTAGTTGATGGCACGTCACGTAATCAAAACGTTGTAGGTAATGACCCTCTTCCCGTTGAGCTACATTTCTCAAAAGTTGATAGAAAACTACGAATTTTGAATAATGCCCATGTACAAAATTTCATTATTCTAGCTCAAACCGTTTTCGTGTAATTTGTCTACACACACACAAATACATTTTTCTCAACCTTAGTGAAAATGATTCAGGAACCTTCAAAACGTATAAAAACATCAAAATCTCGACATCGAAAATTTTCGTGATCGCAATACTATCTCGCCAGAGATAGTAAAAATGCATTTAGTATTCTATCTTATATTTTCTTTTTATGTGGGGGCATCCTAACTGCTGCAACACTATCTTCTTTCCATATTTGCTATAGTACCATTGTATATTACATTAGAAACAATAAATGAAAACGAATGAAAAATTTACAATAACATCAAGTCATATTAAAATTATGCACTTTATTGAATCAATTTATTTATTGCAATGTTATAAAAATATTTTTATACATATATATATATATTTCTTAAGGAAGTAAATAGTAAAATAATAAAATCTTCACATTTTTATTAAATATTGATTGACACACCCCAAAAAATTATAAGTAATAATAAGTAGAAACTTGTTCAATATTTTCAAAGGAAATAAAAAAAAAATTAATTGTGACAGAGAATGAAAGCATTAATTTAGTACTTGATACGTAATATGATGCTAATTAGAATATTAATTATAAGGTAATTGTTTACAAAACCGGAAGTTTAAGGGATTTGGATGAAACTTTACCAATGGATTCCTTATTTAATTCCAAAGAAACTTTTCTTATAAAATCTTTCTCGGTCTCTTCTAGTTTACGAAATAAAAACTATTAAAGTTTCACAGATAAACTAATTTAATAGCAGCCATTTAATAATGTTTTATTGACTATTTCACTAATTATTCATTTATTCACTAATTTTCGGTTCGGTTTGGATACAGGGAAATTATTTAATTAATTATTTTTTTAATTTTCATATATCCAAACCGAACTGAAAAAACACGAAAATTAGTGAAGCCCTCTGCTGGTCAAATAATAAAACATGGTAGCTAAATTGAATGGTAATCGATTTATATGCAAATTTTAATAATTTTTAACTTGTAAACTAGAAGAGACCGAGAAAAATTTTATAAGAAAAGTTTCTTTGAAATTAAACAAGGAATGAATCCATTCGTAAAGTTTTATCCAAATCCCTGAAACTTCCCGTTTTGTAAACAATTACAAATTTAATAATAGATAATTATTAATATGCTTTGAGCAAACACGGTGTACAAAAAATAACCTTATAAATCTAATCCAAACCATCTATACAAACAACAAGTGCAGAAAATTAAAACAAAAGGAAATCTCTCAGGGAGCATCCCAATCATCCAAGGTATCATACAGGGAGCCAATTACTTTTTAATATTATAATGAATGAGATCATGGAGGAAGTAAAGAAAAGGAAGGGCTATCCTATCCGAAACGAAAACATTTCGCAGACGATTCACCTTTACTTGTTCTCCACACAAAGACTTCTTTACCAGTTTAGCTGTACTGGCCGCAAATTTGATTTTTAACTTCAACAAAGAATATACAAAATTATGGTGCTTTCAATATTGACATATGCTGTTAAAACAAGAGCCGTTATATAAGAGTTGTTATATGTAGTTCTATTATAATAGATTAATAAAAGTGAACGATACCTTTTTTTAATTTTTTATTTCTAAACAAAGATACGTACCAAAAGAACATACTATTTAGATTTTATAAATGTAAACTTTTTGTAATTTATACGGCCCAATTACTACTACTCCAGTTACTGTTGGTTTATTTATCTTTTTGAATTTGACCTTTATAAATAGGGTATCTATTTTTGAGTTAAAATACATACATTCAATACATTTGGAACCCATTAAATTCAAGAAAATGTTTGAAGAAATTATATATAATCTATTTAAATATATCTATATATTTAATGATGATGATGATGATATATTATCATTTGATAGATAGAATGTTGCACTTGTAAATAAACGAGTTCCCATTGGAAACTTTTCTTAAAAAGAGTTATTCAATATCTGTATGTACTTAACATTTCCCAAGCGACTGGAGAAGAATTATGCTTTTGACTCGTTCCCTTGACATTTATGTTCTTGTTAAATGATCTCATTGATTTCTCTATACATAAATATTAAATTCAATTATCTTACATAAAAAATAATTAAATGAAATTTATTAAAAAATAAATAGATGTACATTATTAAAATAAATAAATGAAATATTAGTTTGTGTACATATTATAAAAAGGCGCTATGATATGATTTGATATAAAGTGAAGGCGCCATTGGGTGTGTGGGTAGCGAACCTGCTTCACATTCACATGGTCCCGGGTTTAAGTCCCGGGCCTGGCAAGGGAATTTTTATGGGACGGAGTTAACCCAGCCAGTGGGATCAAAATTGGGAAAGCTTATTGATAGCGCCTCCGATCAAGAAAATTAAGGTAAAGGTTGAGAGGACCCGTTCTACTGATCATAGGACACCTCATTGATAGAACCGGCTTGATAGGCGTTTTTTTTTTTTTTTTTATAAAACTAGAAATTAATCTTTTAAACCAGGGGTGTACACTTGGGCCAAACAAACAAGGACAAATTGTAATTTTTTTTAAAAAAGTCGAAAGTTGTCGTGGTCCGCGAGTTTGACATCCCTGTTTTAAACCAATAGCAGCTATTAATACTTAAAATTGATAAGAATAGAGGATTAATTCCACAAGACAATTTATTTTCATCTTTATTTTTCAATTTCATTTCTTATTGAATGAAGTTGATCAAGTTTGACTTGCGCAATATTCCCGAATCGAGTATTTAAATGAGTGTGTCAGTGCTACCATCGGGGGACGGGGACGATGATGCGGGGGTGTCTAAAGGCAGGGGTTGATGCTATACTAAAGTTGGATGATGATGATGAGGAGGAGGAGGATGAGGAGGAGGAGGAGGAGGCGTCACTCCAGCAACTCGAATGGCATTCTCTCAGACTGCGCGGCGCTTCATTCGCGGAATGACCATCCATTCGTCGCAATCAGTGTAATTCAACACACCTGATCGTGTGTGTTTTGGCCGCATACCTTCATTTATCGGGCAAAGACCACCCTCTCATCCCCAGTGCAGTGTCATTAATTAATTAGTCTGTTTGTGTACTTCCGTTCAACATCAACATCATGTAATCATGCTCTTTCTAAATCGTAAACATTAATGTTTCACTTAATTATTAATTAAATTCTATGTGAAATTTTTTTTTTAATAATATTGATATTTTTAATTCTAAAATATTTCAATCTTATTAATTAATTTACTAATAAAGAGAAAGTATCTTTTTTTATACTTTTGATACATTTGATCGTATTCAAATTTTTTTTTTTATTTATTTTTTTATTTTACTATATTAATTCCAGAAAACAAACAAATTCATATGTATCTATAATTTGAGATTGAAATTTCAATAATTGTGATAGAATAAGAAATATGATTTGAATTTTGATAATTTCAGTTTTATTTTAATGTTATTTATAAATATCAAATATAATAATATTAATAATAATATATGATAGGATAATATACGACTTGCAAATGGAAACTCACAACTAACGGTTTCAATTCATAAAAATATTTTTTTTTTCCAAAAAGTTTTCTATTATTACAAAAACTTCAGATTCATGTGCAAATGTTTTTAAGATTTCCTAAATGTTATTAAATTTTTTTTTCTTTCATTAATAAATGAAAATTCTACAATTGCATTCACAAAAAGAATATTAATAAATAAATAATTTATTTAAAAATATTATATTAAAACACCATTTTATCCGGTTAATGCAAAAGTGATTTCAATTTCTTTCCATAATACTATTACTACTTACGCTAAAACCTCTTCACAAATCAATACTAAATATATTAGCAACAAACTTTCTAGACCACTCAAACTTGATGACAATATTTAAGTACTTACTTACTCATGCTTTTGCATGAGAAAATAATATAAAATAAAGCACACACACGATACTTGCTCTTATATACATAAATGCGTTTTTTTTTTGTTTTTTTTTCATAATTACACATTTTTATAAATGAACACAAAAAAAAATTATTAATATCCTTTAATCTTACATTCTCCTCCTCCTCCTTTAACTCCCCCCTTCTTTTCTACCAAATCTCTAGTATATTTATATATCTTTTGTTTATTCAAAGTTTGAAATAACATTTCACTATTTAAGTTTCCTAAATAAATATTTCCAATTCAATATTTCTTTAAAATCGTTTTAGACAAAAATTCGATCTTGCTTTTCATTTCAATCCAAATAAATGTAATAATATGTAATTATTTTTCTAAATCGGCGATTCTCAACCTGTGGGGCGCACCCTCCTGGGGGGCGCGGGCATATCCAAGAGAAATTCCCGACTTTTTCAATATAGTTCTAAAAAAAAGGTAAGATGATTTTGTGGACAAACTTTAGAACATTTTCGATTTCTCAATTTTTTTCAATATGGTTCTAAAAAAAGGGTCAGATGATTTTGCGATGCTCTGAAACATTTCCGATGGGGGGCGCGATGAAAATTATGATTGAAAATTGGACCGTGAATACTAAAAGGTTGAGAAACACTGTTCTAAATCAATATATCTACTTATTTCAATGTATAAAATTTAAATTTATCTTATTGAGAATATATCATGACAAACTTTAGACTAGATCAATTTTTTTTATTGAGATTCTATTACTTTCAAGGTTCAAGCAAAAATTTAAGAAAAGTTAAAAACTTTACCATCAATTCTTATCATTCAGCCTCAAGTCTTGTATAGAAGAAAGGCTTGTTTATGGTCCTCTGAAACAAAAAAAAAAAAAAAATCGTGTTATCAACCGATCAAAAGTGCCACTCTACATCATTGATTTTACACTTTTTTTTCTTTATTTACTTTTTCTCTGTGCCAAAAGAAATTATCTTTAATATCAAAAAGATTTTATTAACTTTGAAAAAATCTCTGAAAGTGTTAAAATAAAATGACAAATTTTCAAAATTACTACTTACTCTAAATATAGTTTTTATAACTTATCACAAAGATAACTCCTAAATTATTATTATTAATAAAGAATAGATAAATTTAAACAATAAAAGAATTTGATAATTAACATAAAATAAGCTGGAGTGTCTCCACTCGACTATCTCGCAATTTGAATTGGATTAAATGACATAATATATTATATTTAAATTAAATTTAATTAATTATAAATTATAAATAATAAATATTAAACCAGCGCATGTTTGGCTTTTTATTGATGGCACCATGGCACGTGTTGGCGCGTGAGATTTGCAGTATTAAAAAATTAATTCTGGTACTTAATGGTACTGAAATTCTATATATATCAGTTTTATACAATTATTAATCATGTGAAAAATTATCAAACATATATTTTTATTTTTACGGTCACTTTAGAGGAAAAAAAATCAAAACGTTGTAGGTAATGACCCTCTTCCGGTTGAGCTACATTTCACAAAAGTTGATAGAAAACTACGAATTTTGAATAATGTCCATGTACCAAATTTCATCATTCTAGCTCAAACCGTTTTTGCGTAATCTTGTCTACATACATACACACATACACACACACACAGAGACATTTTTCTCAACCTTAGTGAAAATGATTCAGGAACCTTCAAAACGTATAAAAACATCAAAATCTCAACATCGAAAATTTTCGTGATCGCAATACTATCTCTTACGAGATAGTAAAAAAAAAATTTGAAAAAAAAACTATGAAACACGCATCAAATTAGATATTTTTTTTTAAATTAAATGAAGTTAATATAAATTTTGTCTTTTAAGAAAGTTTTGAATTAAGTTAAGTTCCTATTATAAGAAAAGTATCTATAAAGAGGGTTGACATTTTTTCTTCTAAATATTAAATATTATTTTGAAATATGGTACAAATTTCACTCAAAAACAATTTTACAAAGACAAAAGAAGAGGGGAGGGGATTTCTTTGATTATATTTCCGCAAATAATGTTTAATTTTAAATTTAATTTAAAAAATATACTTATATAACGTTATGGTTATAACTATATAAAATTATTATGAATTAATGTTTATTTTTAATCGTTTGTGAAAATCAAGCTCGGTATGTGTAAGAGAAAGAGAGGGAGATACACATTTTTAACTAAGTAATTAATGTTGGATTTAAATTTTTTCTGAATGTGTGTGTGTGTGTTCAATCAATAAATTATTCACTGATTTGATTGATTAATGAAGAAGAGTGTGAGTCTGAATGGTATTAATTTATTTTTTTGTCAAATCTTAATTCATTAATTTTGACTATAGATATATAACATTTATTTTAGATTAAATCTTAGATAAACATTATTAAGTGTGGATTTGTCATTATGTGGGAGATATAAATTGATTGGAAAAAATATTAAATGAAAAAAAAGATAAAGAAAAATATAAAAATCCCCTTTTTCTCTATTTATTATTATTATTATTATTATATATCAAGAGAGAGATAATAGAGATAATTTATTTTTTTTTTATTTTCATTTTCTTTCACCTTATCCACATTTTTTTTTTCTATTATTATTATATAATAGAGGATATTCTAAAGATTTACGAGTACGAGTAACAATTTCACTATATCAAACTTAAAAAAATAAAAAAAAAAAAAAAACTGTTTATACATTTAATGATGGATATTTTGGTGGTTGTCTCTGTTTAATCTCTTAAGATAAAAACCTGAACTAAATGACAGCCATATTTCTTGTTATAAACTTTAGTTTATCTGCAAATTCAATATAAACGCTAGTAGAATTTTTATTTTATTTTATTTTTATTTATGTTTTTAAATTTTAATTATGTTAATATGTAAACTACACATTATTTACTTAAAATTTAAAAGTTTCTTAACACATTTAATATATTCATATATTAATTTATTTATAGATTTAATAATTTTTTTTTTTTTTTTGTTATAGAGAAAATTAAATTTGAGTACCTAAAATATATAATAAACAATATTTTATTAGATTCTACTCCGTATTAATTAAGGGGGGGGGGAAACAACAACAATTAGTGATTAATAATAAATCAAACCATTGATTTTGGTGCGTTATTTATTTAATTATTTGATTATTGATTTATTTTTTTTAAAAAAAAAAATAAATATTAACGAAAGATGAACAGATTTTAAAAACAATTAATATAGGAAAAGATAATCTCTTTTATATATATTTAATAATTCAACTTCATTAACAATTGTATAAGCAGTTGGCCTTTTTTTGAATTTTGCCTATCTATTATAATTATCCATATACGAGGGTGGGGTGATAAGTTTCCGGCCTGACCAAGAAAAACGATGTTTTTAAATTTTTTTTTTTGCTTTATTTTTCAACATTCAAGATAGCTGAGACCTGTACGATGTCAGCTGAACGTGTACGAATTATATTGCACAAGCATTTGAATATGGAAACCTGTGTGCAAAGTGGGTGCCGCGTTTGCTAACGTTAAACCAAAATCTGCTTCGAAAAACCTTTTCTACCGACAATTTGGCGCTGTAGGCGTAATCCAAACAAATTTTTGGATCGATTCATAACTGTTGATAAGACTTAAATTAAATTAAAGTAAATTTAATTAATTAAGTAAATTAGAACACCGTTATGAGAAATGTATCAGTGTTGAAACCTGTGTGCAAAGTGGGTGCCGCGTTTGCTAACGTTAGACCAAAAACTGCTTCGAAAAACCATTACTACCGACAATTTGGCGCTGTAGGCCTAATCCAAATGAATTTTTGCGTCGATTCATAACTATTGAAGAGACTTAAATTAAATTTAATTAATTTTTAATTAATTAATTAATTAAATTAATTAACTTAATTAGAACACTGTTATGAGAAATGTATCAGTATTGATGGAGATTATGTTGAAAAATAAAAAATTTAAAAACAATGTTTTTCTTGGTCAGGCCGGAAACTTTTCACCCCACCCTCGTATATATCAACTTGTACAAAGATTTAAGATTTTTGGTAAACAAATCTGACATTAATTCATGATCCATTCAAAAATTAAACTTTTATATGAACATCCTTGAAAAAAGTTAAAAAAATGAGATGATTAGTCTCTCATTCTCATCTTCTAATAAAAATAAAACTTCCAATTACTTAATGTTTACCAAGTGGTAATTAATTTTTAGTAAATTATTAACGAACTTTAACAAATCATTTTTCTGAATATATAATAAATTTAAAAGTATACGATATAAAGTAAAAATATTTATGATTTAATAAAATCTGGAATTAATATAAAATAAATAAATCAATAAATAAATATAATCTGGAATATGTAGAGAATTAGTGAGAGAAAAAAAAATCAATCTTAAAAAAAAAGATTAAATAAGCGAAATGTTAGTTTACTATAAAAATATAAATCATCATTTAATGATTTACGAATTATTTTTTTTTTCCAGCTAAAAATTTTGATTTTTTTTCTTTTCTTTTTAAACATTTTCTTATTAGTGGTAGTAATAACTTATTAGTACGGTTGATTTAATTCCCGGTATAAATAATTTTTTTTAACACGTTCCCGCCGGCTCCATAATTTTTCTATTTATTTTATGTGGCGGCATAAGCCACCGGTGGTACGTGCCGGCGGGAACGTGTTAGATGTTTTCATTCTTTTTCTTTCTATTATATCATTAAATCAATTCCAATTCAATGATACAATTTATTTATTTATTTTTTAATTTTTGTAATCTGTTACAGTTTTATATTTAATCAAACAATTTTAAAAGTTTTTATAATGGTATATACATTTAATTTTAACCATGATGATTTATTTGTTTGTATTTTGTATGTTCAGCTTGAAAATGTATTTTCGTGCCCTTTTTCTTCATCAACGCGACGGGTTTATAATCGGAGCTTGCGCGATTCAAAAAAGCCATTTTGGCGTGAAATATTCTCCAACGGATGGATCATCTACTTTTCTCCTCATTAATGAGTGATCAGTGAACCGATGGACAGTGTATATCGTATGTTTCTAATTTTGTATTGGTTCCTATAAGTGACATTTTTTTAAAGTACTTGATAACTTATTTTATTAAAATTGGTGGAAGGGTATTGAGACCCTTCTGACCCATGCCCGGCGATGTCCTGGACGTGACAAATCCTCCTCCGCCCCCAACACCTCCTGACAAGGACAAGATGGCTCATTTCAAGGATTATAAGTTCTTTAGAAGTTTCAGTACGAAAGTAGAAGGATGGCCAATGCGCAAGGCAGAACAACTATGGCGAAAAATGCGGGAACGAAAAATTGCAGGTATCTATTTTATAAATGAAAAGTTGAAATGTTTGAAATTGATTAAATTATATTGTATATATGCGATAATATTCTATACAAATAATCTATATCTTTTATTTATAGATATATTTTATAATTTTTTTTTTTTAAATTATTCTATATATCTCTAATAATAAGTTAAGCTAATAGATTTTTTTTTAAATTTTATTTCCAATAGTATAGACAAACACTTGTTGCTTATATATATACGAGGGTGGGGTGAAAAGTTTCCGGCCTCACCAAGAAAAACGATGTTTTTAAATTTTTTTTTATTTTTCAACATTCAAGATAGCTGAGACCTGTACGATGTCAGCTGAACGTGTGCGAAATATTTTGCACAACCATTTGAATATGAAAAGCTCTGTGCAACGTGGGTGCCGCGTTTGCTAACGTTAGCCCAAAAACTGCTTCGAAAAACCATTTCTACCGACAATTTGGCGCTGTAGGCGTAATCCAAACAAATTTTTGGATCGATTCATAACTGTTGATAAGACTTAAATTAAATTAAAGTAAATTTAATTAATTAAGTAAATTAGAACACCGTTATGAGAAATGTATCAGTGTTGATGGAGATTATGTTGAAAAAAAGCAAAAAAAAAAATTTAAAAACATCGTTTTTCTGGGCAGGCCAGAAACTTTTCACCCCACCCTCGTATATGGACAATTTTTACTTTTTAATCGGAAAAAATTTTAAGTTTTTCGATAAACAAGTATTTATGATCACGAGATATTTCCGGTATGCGTATTTTAAGGTCATTCTGATTCCAAAAAGTGGTTTTCCCGTTGACATATGTGTGTCTGTTTTTTTCTCTGCCCCTTCCCCCTACCAATTCACGAACTTACAAACTTACGTTACTTTTAATCGCTCACTTTTTTTTTCTTTTTTTTAATACTTTTTTAAAATATTTTACTATTTTACTGCTTAAAACAGCGTTTTCCAACCTGTGGGGCGCCCCCCCCCCCTGGGGGCGCGAGACTGTTGTAAAGAGCACGCTAAGGTATTAGAACCAATTTCAAGTGTCCGCGAAGGCAATTCAAGTGCCCGCAAACTTTTAAAATATTCGATTTTTTTTTCAATATAGCTCTAAAAAAATGGTCAGATGATTTTGCGATGCTCTGAAACATTGGGTCACCCCTGTTGTTATATTATTTCAGAAATGTGCCCAACTATTGAAGAAGGAAATTAGATTATTACAAAAATTAAGGGGGGCACAAAAATTGTTTTTAAAAAAAGGGGGGCACCGTTACAGAAAGGTTGGAAACCACTGGCTTAAAACATTTATTTTTTTATTATATTTAAAAAGATGGATAAAAATATATTTGAATTACTGTATATATATATATATATATATATATATATATATATATATCGATTGAAGTCATGTGGAGGCTCCCACATATATTCTTCTGGTTTAAAATACTGAAGCGTTGGTTTGCTGAACCAGGTTACTAATTATTAAATTATATAAATGATATACATAATATGAATGAAATATAATTTCTATATTGATGTAATTACCTCTGATTTGACATCTCGTCACTGGGTATATATGATTCGATTAATATTTAATTGATAAATCAATGTTTGGAGAAATTGACGCCAGCGAATTGGAGATGATACGTCATAAACATTCATTATTAGGGATAATACAATTTATAATTGTTTAATTAATTAATTAATTAGAATATTGTTAGAATTGAATTCGTAATAATTACAACTTGATGTGAATTAATTGAATTTTTACAAAATATTCATTTATTTCATTAATTATTTTACAATAATTAAAATACCTGAATATAGTTTATTTTATAATTTATTATGATAATATTGTAAAAATAGTTTAAAATAAATATAATAAATTCACATGCTTTTAAATTATATATATATATATAATTATATACCTGGTTCACCGAGCCGCCGCTCGGTCCTTTAAAGAAATTATTGCTTATGAACTTTGAATATTTAATATTAAGATTATTTAAATTAAATAAACTACAAAATATATGAAACAATTTCAAATAATTTAAAAGAATATAAATTAAAAATAATAGTCATAAAATATTCAGCTCTTAAAAAATTAATTCCGGTACTTTCAGTGATTCAATCAAGCTGAAATTCTATATATAGCAGTTTTATACAATTTTTAATCATGTGAAAACTATCAAACATATATCTTTATTTTTACGGTCACTTTAGAGGGAAAAAAATCAAAACGTTGTACGTAATAACTCTCTTCCGGTTGAGCTACATTTTTCAAATTTTGAATAATTCCCGTATATCAAATTTCATTATTCTAGCTCAAACCGTTTTTGCTTAATCTTGTCTACCTAGAAACACACATACACACACATAGACATTTTTCTCAGTCTTACTGAAAATGATTCAGGAACCTTCAAAACGTATAAAAACATCAAAATCTCGAAATTTTCGTGATCGCAATACTATCTCTGGCGAGATAGTAAAAAATTAACATTTTTCTTTAAATAATGTTCTAAAGAAAATAATAGTTGTCAATAACTTATAGTATGATAAGGGTTATGATCTAAATAGGAATGTCTGAAAGAAGAAACACCCTCTGCGAATTGTGTCTGATTATAGAACATTTTATACAAGCAACAACATTGTTTAGTCGTTTGCTCTCTTAGATACCAATCTCTTCATAACAATTGCATTATGTATTCAATAATATACATATATATAGCTATATATATATATATATATATATATATAACGTCATTTATACGAAATGAATGTAGATATTATATTGTATGGACGGATGTAGGTTGCTCTTGTCTCTGTTATCGATTCTGTAAACTATATAAATTGAATATCACATTATATTAGTGAAAATGTGAAGGTTATTCAAAGGTAAACGATAAAATAGAGTACCTACTTATTAGATTTATTTTATATTCTTTATATATATATATATATATATATATCATATGAGTTAATTCAAAAATTTATACAGATTATTTTATTTTTAAATAATAATATAATTTCGTTCTATATATAGTATACCATATATTTATATATATTTTAACATTCTTCTTGTTTTTTCGTGTCAGAAACTTTTTTTTCTCTTTACTTATATATAAATTTACCATTTTCCTTTGGAATATCTTATTTTATATTTATGAATGTTTATTAAAATTAAATATTTTCAACGAAAGAAGTATTTTTTTTTTTTTATTAATTAAAAGGAAATTAAATTTTAAATGTCAAGAAGTTGGAAAGTAAATTTTACACTCATTTCTTTTCAATCTCTTGAAAATTTATTAATATATATTAGAAAATATATTTTTTATTTATAGGAAATTATTTGTTAATTTTTTTACTATTAATAAATAATAATAATAATAATAATAATAATAAAAACAGTTGAGTTAAATAAGGATGTTAATTTTTAATAGTGATATTTAATCAGTTGTGCACTTTATTTTCCTAACCTAAAAGACATTCCTCGAACATACAAGAAACTTCCCGTGTATCAAGTAATGAAATTTTGTTACTACTATTTCAATTTTTCAATGCTGTTATTAGATTTGACAGAAAACATGTGTTAGATATTAAGACAATTAAGGAGTGGGAGTGGGGGAGGGGGTCAAATTTCTAATTATTTGCCTTTGAACATAAATTAACTAATTTCAAAATTATACAAGAAAATTATACAAAATATTAAATTAAAATTGTTTAGTGAAGACACCTCTTCCTTCTATTAATATCAATTAAATACTAACAACAGTTCAAATTAATAATCAATACGATTATAATCTACAAGTTCATATAATAAAATTTAATATTTGTTCTTTAAATAATTTTAATTCTCTAGAAATGTGTAATGTACAGATTGTAAAAATTCCCTGTTTTTTAGAAAATTAATACTATTTAGATATTGTTTTTTATTGTATAACTTTATTTATATTTTTTGATTTTTTTAAAAAATTATACTATTTACACTTAAAAAATTGATTAATTAAATTTAACATATTTCAATGTTTATAATAGGAATAATATAACGTTTTACTTAAAACATAAACTATACAAAGTTAATAATTGATGGTTTTCTTTTGTTTATAAACAAAGATAAACAAAGCAAATTCTCTACTTAAATAATAGTAAAAAAAAAAAAATAGAACAAGGTTTTCTTTTCAGTGATATGTATATTCTCGTAAATATAATATTATTATATCCCCCTTTTACTAATTAAAAAAAAAATTAAGAATATATTGAAATACTCTGGTTCTTTGAATATCAAAATCATTATTTTGTTTGGAAACTATTTACCAGTGATTACCAAAGTGTCCTCCGCGAAATATTCAATTAAATTTTCTAATAGTTGAAATTGTGTGCCAAAAATCTTGTATGCTTTTTCATTTTTCGCTGTTAAATGGGTAATCGCTTTTAAATAAGTTGACCTGTGGCCAGGCGCAGAACCGACTGACGGTTTGAAAAAATTAATTTCCAGCTACAGAAACAATTTCAAATAATTTAAATGTATCTATTAATGCAATAAAAAACAGGTACGAATATAACATAAATATTTTTGATTTTCTTTTATTTAAAATATAAGTAGGAGCTGGCTGTGACTTCATGAAGGGCTGGGTGACGTCATATAATTTTAAATTAAGAAAAAACTAATGAAGATGATTTTCCCGAGGATAAAACCAATACAAAGTGCATGATTTGTGGAGAGATGTAAAAAATCTCCACATGTGAAATTTGGTGTGAAAATAACCCTTCCCTTTCTATCGTCGATCGCTAATACTATCAATTCCGGTTTCCGGATATACACCAAAAGTTGATGAATTCATCATACTGATGCATTAAGTATATAAACCAAATCCGTTGAGCCGTTCAAGCTGTACACGGACACACAGCGGACGGACAGACATCATGCTAAAAATACTTTTTTCTGTTAAGAAAATGCATGATTCGTGGAGATATGTAAAAATCTCCACATGTGCAATTTGGTGTGAAAACAATACTATCGTCGGTCGTTAAAAAAGGAAAGTTTTCCAATTTTTCCAGAAAGTAAAAAATTTATACAAAAATCTGATGTATTAATGGAGCCGCAAACCAGAAAAGATTGGGAACCTCTGCTATATACTCTTTTATCCAATATCTTTATGATAGATTTTAAAACAAAGAAAAAGATTTTTAATACAAAGATAATGGGTTTTTCAATAAAGAGCCGTTAGAATAAAACGAGGTGATTTTTGATGTATTAACAAATTTTTTTTTTTTTTATTTGAAAGATCTATATCTATGTTGTAATATATGGAGTTCCAATGACTGGGTTATGTTGATTTTAATGGCGTCCATCGATCAGTCTGCTTTATTGACATAAACCTGCATGTCTAAAGATCCTAAAGGCAAATTCACCAATTTTCTTCAGCAAATGATAACCATACTCTATAATTGTTCATTCAAGGATGGGCATCATAAAGTCCTACTTACTTCTACTAGAACTTCATTTCATTTCTCTTTATAACTTCCAAAGGACCAAAAGAAATCGGTTATACTCCTTTTGTAGCACAAGTCATTGACAGTAATGGACTAAAAAAAAAAACATGGACCACATTGATACCACTATACAATAATAACTGTTGTGGATGCATTTACCACCTGATAAAACACGTGCGGATTGGCGTCCGAAGTTTGCACTAAAGAATACTCATTTTGATAATAAAATTTTATCATTTGAAGTGCTGCTTGGTATCACAGTGTGACTGAATAACACACATTTAAGTTACACCAGCATCATTTTTTTTCAATAATATTTTCTCTTGAATATTCTTTATTGAGAGCCACAGAGTTAGACAAATGCAACCAAATTCCCAATTAAAACAAAGGATTATTTTTAAATTTTTTGAAAAATTAAATTACCTAATTGTTTGGTATAACTTTTATATTATTTTCTAATAAAATAATAAAAAATAAGCTGGAGTGTCTCCACTCGGCTATCTCGCAATTTGAATAGGATTAAATAACATAATATATTATATTTAAATTTAATTTAATAAATTATAAATTATAAATTAAAAAAATTAATAAATAATATTTATTTATTAAACCAGCGCATGTTTGACTCTTTGTCGATGGATATTTGTAATGAATTAATTAATATATTGCAAAGATGATGATGAGAGCATTAAAAAATGAAAAATGAAATAAATGATCAAAAAAGTAGATAACGTTTAGTCGTAAAAATCAAATAATTTAATCCAAAAAAAAAAAATAAAACATAAATAATTAATTAAAATATTCATTTTAATAGAAAGTGTGTATAGAGAGAAAACAAATAAATAATATATTTCTAATTAAAGAGAATGAATAAAATACTTATTAATGAATTACCTGGCAAGGTGGACGGACAGCCCAACCAATAGGTGACTTATCATATTCACTTTGCAATGAAAACTAAAAGATTTTATTAAAATAAATATTAAAATAAATAAATTCTAATTCTATTTTTATTTATATTCTGTTTTTCCATGAAATTTAGCCGAGTGACTTATCGCACGATTAGAAGAAAAATAATTACTGGAATTGTGCTGGTGAGGTCCGTTTACTTTTTATCTAAAACAAAATAATATTATCTATATATATAAAAAAAGGTTTTTGTCTGCACATTGCTCAGAATTTAAAAATTTTTGCATATCTTCGCGTTTCATGACCTCTAGAATCCAAAAGTGACTTTAGAATTTTTCACGTCTGTCTGTCTGTCTGTCTGTCTGTCTGTCTGTCTGTCTGTCTGTCTGTCTGTCTGTCTGTCTGTCTGTCTGTCTGTCTGTCTGTCTGTCCGGAAAATTACTATTTTATAGACTCAGAATTGGCTGAACCGATTTCTTTGAAATTACATCACAATATTCTTATATACCTCTAGAGTAACATAGGCTATAAATTTTATTAATATCTTATCAATAACCGCAGAAATTAATTTTTTAAAGTTTAGATAATTCTCCGTGTTGTTCATTCAAGAGCAGCTCGCGGCTCACTGTCGGCCTAGCGGAATCATTTCAAACAATGAATTATCATAGAGATTCCCAATCGAAGAATTATTATAATATTTCCCTTTTTATTTTAAATTCTAATATACAAATATCAATTCAATTAAATAATTTATTCTAAAAGTTCTCAATTTAATTAAAATATTTATTAGATCATATTTTATCTTAAATTATTTTTTATTTAATTGAATATTTCTTCTTTTCTATAATATATATATAATAATATATAAATTTTATCATTGAATAATAAAAAAAAATATTATTTAACCTGAATTAAAATGACTGAATTATATTATCTTTGTTTTTTATTTTAATTTAATTACTCTATTATTAATTAACTATATATATATATATATTATATAAAAATTAAAATATGATGATATAAAGTTGTTTTAAATTTTTGACATTTTTAAATTGGATATATTTTTTAAATTTATTAAAATGTCTTTTTTATTTATTATGTTTAAAAGATTCATTTTTATTATGTGATATTAATAAAAAATAACGATGCTCTGTGCAAGTCGAATCATGTTGCACATAATTAAATAACAATTGCCAAACAAAGAATATAATATTTTTTTAAATTCTTATATTTAAATATCATTTCAATTAAATAATTTATTCTAAAAGGTCTCATTTTAATGCAATTTATAATTTTCTTCTAATTCAGATTTAGGACAAATCGTACAACATTATATCAAATCTCGCTAAGAACATTCAATATTTTTGTACACAAAATATTCAGAGTATTGGCTAAGCGTATCACTCACAATCAGTTTATATTGAAATTTATATAAATTAACAAAGTAAAAATTTTTATTTGTTTAAATTTTATTATAATGAATCAAAAAAAATTAAATATATAGATCACATGATTAAGAGAAGCAAAAAACTTAACAGAAAATAACTGTTGGATGGAGGTCGGACATGACAGAAACTGTAAGCGAAATCTTCATATTGCGACGAATAATTTTCAAATCCCCTAGCACCACAGAATTTAAGTTTCTTTTAAGGAAAATAACTATGATCTAAAAAAATTAATAAATGAACTTAATAATAAAAAAAACAAATAAATCAATTAATTTAAATTAATACTATTAATGAATGTATATATTGGTCATTTATCTATAGTTTTATACCGTTAATTTTTATAAATTGTCTCAAGTCTCTATTTTTGCATTTTCTCAAGTTTCATTATAATTAAAAATATTCAATAATAATCTAGCAATGAAAATAAAATACCAAAATGTAATGATCAAGAAATATTATACTCTATTATAACATATACAATACTTATAAACTATAGGCGGAGGAAATATTAGGAGATATCATTGCGGGTTCAGGCCAAATCGACCAACATTAATTAAGATATTTTCATTATGACAGATATTAGGAAAAAAACCGCGAATTCAATATTTCTGTTCACTAATTATTTGTAGACTTTAGTAAAACATACGCATAACTCAATAGATCCGGATAAACTTTTTCAAATTTTCAATCTTCAAATTTCTCTTCAAGGTAGTAAAGAAAGAATAAGATGCGGAAATCAATTGTAAAATATTAGGTTACTCAGACGACTTAAATATAATAGGAGATTCGGCAATTGCAATTACAGATAGCGAGGAAAATTTAATGGAGGTTTGAAATTAATAGTGATAAGAAAAAATATTTAGTAACAAAGAGGAAGAGTATTAGCATACAAAATCTTAAGATACAAAATGTAGAATTTGAATATGTAGAAAAATTGAATGTAATCACGAAGGATAATAATATTTGAGAAGAATTTAAATCGGGGTTGCAATCGGGAAACGCCTGTTATCTGCAATAAAGAGGCTTATCTCTTCAAAATTATTATCAAAGGGAATATATAAAAAGATTATTTTGCCTGTTGCATTATATGGGTGGGAGGCATGGTCTATGACCCTTGGAGATGAGAGTAGATTCAGAGTATTTGAGAATAGGATTCTTCCCTGCATTTATTGGCCAAAGAAAGATGAGGTCACCGGGTATGAGGGAGACTGTATAACAAGAAATTGCATGGCCTCTCTGCATCTTCAGAAATAGTTAGGGTTATAAAAGGGAAAAAGCTGCGATAGGCAGGGCACGTGGCAAGAATGGGAGAGGAAAAAGATATTGGTGGGAAGACCGATTGGAAAACGTCCGCTTGGAAAACCAATGACGCGTAGGAAGGGACGTAAGAGAGATGGAATAAGGGCTCAGGATAGGGACACTTGGAGAAATGTGGTTGTTGCGGCTAAGAACTTTAGAGTATCTTTGAGCCACATAGGTAGATAGATATAACATATACAATAATAATATATATAATTAATATAGTGATTAAATTAAAATATATTTTTTAAATAAGAACACAAAAAGAAATGAATGTTTTATGTAATATACTGATTGAAACAAAATGGATGAAAACCTTTTAATACTTTCAACCACAAAATACTATGTACAACTCGGGGGTACAGGGGGCGGAGCCCCCGTCTAGGTGTGAAGAGCGCCGAAGGCGCTCTGAGCAGCTAGTTTATTTATAATAATAATTTATTATAATTATTAAAAAGGAATTTAAAAAAGAATATTGACTGATAATCTTTTACTAAGAATCAGATATTTATTAAATAAAATAAATAAATTATAAAATATATTATATTTATAATATATATTAATATATTAAATCAGCGGTTCTTAAACTGTGGTCCGCGGACCCCTGGGGGTCCGCGAAGCCTTTACTGGGGGTCCGCGGTCCTCGGAAAAAAATCATCGTAAAAATATATACATATATAAATATTTAAAGTTCATTGTTTAACTATATCCTCCTAGAGAATTACGGCTATAATTTAATACTATTAATAATACTATTTTATTTTATTAAATTGATAATTATGTCAATTAATTTTTTGTGAATAAATAAACATATATAAAAAACTATATATAAAATTTGAATTTTCATCCATTCATTCATTTAAAATCATTTTTCGATTGTTCCTTTAAAATAACCCCTCTTAGGGGCTCGGAAGGGGAGGCCATATTTTCTTTCACTTCGTTATTGGGGAAAACCAGGGGAGGGGACAGTCTTACCCGGAAAAACCCAAATTGTCAGCGTCCACTCTGGGGTTTTAAACAGTTTTAAAGCAAATGTTAATTATAAGTTCATTTCTCAACGAGTTGTATCTTTAAATTATTTTTATTAATTTAATTAATTATAATTAAATTATAGCTAATAATAGTTTATTATAGCTAATAATTTTTTTAATTTTTAGTGTAATTTGCATGATCATTATTTATATAAAAACACTAAACACATTTTGCAATTTCCCAGAAAGGCTGTTTTTGAGATGTAAGTATAAGTTAGTTTTATGAATAAAAAATATTTATTTTAATAATATTTTAGAATCAAATTACGAAATTAATAATATTTTAGAATCAAATTACGAAATTAATAATATTTTAGAATCAAATTACGAAATATATTTATTATATAAATTAATATTCATTTAAAATGATATTAAATCATTTATTTAAAATGATTTAAAACATTTATTAAAATGATTTAAAACATTCATTTAAAATGATATTAAAACATTCATTTAAAATCATATTAAAACATAGCTAGTAAATAATAATTCGTTATATTTATATTATATTTATATTATTGTAGTTGAATGTTAATAAATTACTCCATAAAATGGATCGTTGGCTACAAACTGGTTCAACACAGAAACGGAAAGAATCAGATGATGAGGCATCAACAGCAAACTCTACCAAGAAACGCAAAACTAGAAAATATTCGGATGATTATTTATCATTTGGATTTACTTATATTTGCAACAATGATGTGGAAAGACCAGTCTGCGTTCTATGTCAGGAAAGTTTATCCAATGAAAGTATGACACCTGCTAATCTCAGACGTCATTTACAAACAAAGCACAGCGAGCATGTTAGTAAGTCTATCGAATTTTTTAAAATGAAAAAAGAAGAACTTACTTCAAGTCAGAAATTGATGGTAAAGACGGGATCTGGTGGTATGAGTAAGAAAGCAGTAATGGCATCATATGAAGTAGCTCTACTTATTGCTAAAGCAGGAAAGCCGCATAATATAGCAGAGCAATTAATTCTTCCTGCTACAAAAGTAATTACAAATATAATGTTAGGAACTAAAGCAGCAAACGATATAAATTTGATTTCATTATCAAATGATACGGTTAAGAATAGGATTGAAGACATGTCATGTAATATAAAAGAAGAATTAATATCGAGAGTGCGCAAAAGTCACTATTACTCATTACAATTGGATGAAAGTACTGATGTCACTAATAATGCCAATTTGTTAGCTTTCATTAGATATGAGTTTGAAAATCAAATACAAGAAGATGTATTGTTTTGTGATTCACTACCTTCACGAACGACAGCTAATGACATATTTAACAGTTTGAATAATTTTATAACCGAAAATGAAATAGAGTGGCCAAAATGTGTTGGAATTTGCACTGATGGTGCTCGTGCAATGTCAGGTACAAGAACTGGATTGATTGCTCTTATTAAAAATGTTGCGCCTCAGGTTGTTTGGAATCATTGCTGCATTCACAGAGAATCATTAGCAGCCAAAAATATGTCACCAGATTTGAAAAGAACATTAGACGAAGTAGTTAAAATTGTCAATTTCATTAAGGCTCGTCCACTTAATTCCAGAGTTTTTAAAATTTTGTGTGAGGAAATGGGTAGTCAACATACACATTTATTATTACATACAGATGTACGTTGGTTGTCCCGCGGGAAAGTACTCATTCGCCTTTTTGAGCTTCGAGATGAAATACGATTGTTTTTAATAGATGCGCATTTTGAACTGACCGAATGTTTCAATGATTTTATCTGGTTAGCTAAGGTGGCTTACTTGACTGATATTTTTACAAAATTGAACGAACTTAATTTGAGCCTGCAAGGTACTGTTGTAAATATATTTAAAGTTGAAGATAAAATAGAAGCAATGATTAAAAAAATCGACTTGTGGTCGAAACGCATCCAGAACGGTGTATATGAGTCTTTTCCAACTCTCAATGATTTCATAGAAAGCTCCAGTGAAAAATTGCTTATTCAAACGCGTCAATTATTTGTTGAACATTTAATTACTTTGAAAAGCAACTTCAGGAAGTATTTTTCTACTCCTGATCCTTGCAATAACTGGATCAGAGATCCATTTAATATGGAAATTACAAATGCTAAACATTTATCTGCACCTGAACAAGATATTCTCGTGGAATTATCATGTGATACAACTTATAAACTAAAATTTAACAAAACTGAATTGAGCAACTTTTGGTTACTTCTCAGGTCAGATTATCCTGCGCTTGCAAATAAAGCACTTCAACACTTGATTCCATTCTGCACAACATATTTATGCGAACAAGCTTTTTCGGTACTATTTTATATTAAGTCTAAATATAGAAACAAATTAAATGTAGAGCCGGATCTTAGATTAAAAGTTTCCAATATTAAGCCAGATATTGAGATTCTTGTTTCAAGAAAACAACTGCATACATCTCATTAAATATGTAAGTTATATTTAATGAGATAGATGCAGTTATTTTTTAAAATATTTCTTATTTAATATTTTCTGAAAAAAATTATAAAATATTTATATGAATTTAATGTAAGTACCCATTATAATTTGTGAGATTTGTTGCTATGACAATGTTTGTATTTTCTTTCTTCAATATTATAATTTCTAATAAAATGTGTTCTACAATATGCAAAAAAATCGTTATTCACCAATCACTGTTAGAAATATTCATCATATATCCTTGTCCTTATGAGATCGTAAGCCAGAAATTAATTAATAAAATGACGTAAAGTACCTAAAGTTGTGATGGGGGTCCGTCAAAAAAAATTTTTTCAAGTGGGGGTCCGTGGAGTACATAAGTTTAAGAACCTATGTATTAAATTATTAATATATTATTAAATAAATAATTTATTAAATAAAATTTAATTTTTGATGAATCTAACTATATATATATATATATTTCTAATGCTATTATCACAAGTAAAAAGATAAACATATTTAAAACAACATTTTATTATGATTCATATATTTTTAATTTAGCTCAATAAAAATTATAGATTATTAAAAATGTATGATTGTATTATATTACATACAAATTATTATTATTGATTTGTTTATTGGTTTATTAATTCATATTAGTAAATTTGATATTATGCCAGATTCAAACGGTTTGTTTAAACCATAGGTTCTTAAACTTATGTACTCCACGGACCCCCACTTGAAAAAATTTTTTTTGACGGACCCCCATCACAACTTTAGGTACTTTACGTCATTTTATTAATTAATTTCTGGCTTACGATCTCATAAGGACAAGGATATATGATGAATATTTCTAATAGTGATTGGTGAATAACGATTTTTTTGCATATTGTAGAACACATTTTATTAGAAATTATAATATTGAAGAAAGAAAATACAAACATTGTCATAGCAACAAATCTCACAAATTATAATGGGTACTTACATTAAATTCATATAAATATTTTATAATTTTTTTCAGAAAATATTAAATAAGAAATATTTTAAAAAATAACTGCATCTATCTCATTAAATATAACTTACATATTTAATGAGATGTATGCAGTTGTTTTCTTGAAACAAGAATCTCAATATCTGGCTTAATATTGGAAACTTTTAATCTAAGATCCGGCTCTACATTTAATTTGTTTCTATATTTAGACTTAATATAAAATAGTACCGAAAAAGCTTGTTCGCATAAATATGTTGTGCAGAATGGAATCAAGTGTTGAAGTGCTTTATTTGCAAGCGCAGGATAATCTGACCTGAGAAGTAACCAAAAGTTGCTCAATTCAGTTTTGTTAAATTTTAGTTTATAAGTTGTATCACATGATAATTCCACGAGAATATCTTGTTCAGGTGCAGATAAATGTTTAGCATTTGTAATTTCCATATTAAATGGATCTCTGATCCAGTTATTGCAAGGATCAGGAGTAGAAAAATACTTCCTGAAGTTGCTTTTCAAAGTAATTAAATGTTCAACAAATAATTGACGCGTTTGAATAAGCAATTTTTCACTGGAGCTTTCTATGAAATCATTGAGAGTTGGAAAAGACTCATATACACCGTTCTGGATGCGTTTCGACCACAAGTCGATTTTTTTAATCATTGCTTCTATTTTATCTTCAACTTTAAATATATTTACAACAGTACCTTGCAGGCTCAAATTAAGTTCGTTCAATTTTGTAAAAATATCAGTCAAGTAAGCCACCTTAGCTAACCAGATAAAATCATTGAAACATTCGGTCAGTTCAAAATGCGCATCTATTAAAAACAATCGTATTTCATCTCGAAGCTCAAAAAGGCGAATGAGTACTTTCCCGCGGGACAACCAACGTACATCTGTATGTAATAATAAATGTGTATGTTGACTACCCATTTCCTCACACAAAATTTTAAAAACTCTGGAATTAAGTGGACGAGCCTTAATGAAATTGACAATTTTAACTACTTCGTCTAATGTTCTTTTCAAATCTGGTGACATATTTTTGGCTGCTAATGATTCTCTGTGAATGCAGCAATGATTCCAAACAACCTGAGGCGCAACATTTTTAATAAGAGCAATCAATCCAGTTCTTGTACCTGACATTGCACGAGCACCATCAGTGCAAATTCCAACACATTTTGGCCACTCTATTTCATTTTCGGTTATAAAATTATTCAAACTGTTAAATATGTCATTAGCTGTCGTTCGTGAAGGTAGTGAATCACAAAACAATACATCTTCTTGTATTTGATTTTCAAACTCATATCTAATGAAAGCTAACAAATTGGCATTATTAGTGACATCAGTACTTTCATCCAATTGTAATGAGTAATAGTGACTTTTGCGCACTCTCGATATTAATTCTTCTTTTATATTACATGACATGTCTTCAATCCTATTCTTAACCGTATCATTTGATAATGAAATCAAATTTATATCGTTTGCTGCTTTAGTTCCTAACATTATATTTGTAATTACTTTTGTAGCAGGAAGAATTAATTGCTCTGCTATATTATGCGGCTTTCCTGCTTTAGCAATAAGTAGAGCTACTTCATATGATGCCATTACTGCTTTCTTACTCATACCACCAGATCCCGTCTTTACCATCAATTTCTGACTTGAAGTAAGTTCTTCTTTTTTCATTTTAAAAAATTCGATAGACTTACTAACATGCTCGCTGTGCTTTGTTTGTAAATGACGTCTGAGATTAGCAGGTGTCATACTTTCATTGGATAAACTTTCCTGACATAGAACGCAGACTGGTCTTTCCACATCATTGTTGCAAATATAAGTAAATCCAAATGATAAATAATCATCCGAATATTTTCTAGTTTTGCGTTTCTTGGTAGAGTTTGCTGTTGATGCCTCATCATCTGATTCTTTCCGTTTCTGTGTTGAACCAGTTTGTAGCCAACGATCCATTTTATGGAGTAATTTATTAACATTCAACTACAATAATATAAATATAATATAAATATAACGAATTATTATTTACTAGCTATGTTTTAATATGATTTTAAATGAATGTTTTAATATCATTTTAAATGAATGTTTTAAATCATTTTAATAAATGTTTTAAATCATTTTAAATAAATGATTTAATATCATTTTAAATGAATATTAATTTATATAATAAATATATTTCGTAATTTGATTCTAAAATATTATTAATTTCGTAATTTGATTCTAAAATATTATTAATTTCGTAATTTGATTCTAAAATATTATTAAAATAAATATTTTTTATTCATAAAACTAACTTATACTTACATCTCAAAAACAGCCTTTCTGGGAAATTGCAAAATGTGTTTAGTGTTTTTATATAAATAATGATCATGCAAATTACACTAAAAATTAAAAAAATTATTAGCTATAATAAACTATTATTAGCTATAATTTAATTATAATTAATTAAATTAATAAAAATAATTTAAAGATACAACTCGTTGAGAAATGAACTTATAATTAACATTAATAAAAATAATTTAAAGATACAACTCGTTGAGAAATGAACTTATAATTAACATTTGCTTTAAAACTGTTTAAAACCCCAGAGTGGACGCTGACAATTTGGGTTTTTCCGGGTAAGACTGTCCCCTCCCCTGGTTTTCCCCAATAACGAAGTGAAAGAAAATATGGCCTCCCCTTCCGAGCCCCTAAGAGGGGTTATTTTAAAGGAACAATCGAAAAATGATTTTAAATGAATGAATGGATGAAAATTCAAATTTTATATATAGTTTTTTATATATGTTTATTTATTCACAAAAAATTAATTGACATAATTATCAATTTAATAAAATAAAATAGTATTATTAATAGTATTAAATTATAGCCGTAATTCTCTAGGAGGATATAGTTAAACAATGAACTTTAAATATTTATATATGTATATATTTTTACGATGATTTTTTTCCGAGGACCGCGGACCCCCAGTAAAGGCTTCGCGGACCCCCAGGGGTCCGCGGACCACAGTTTAAGAACCGCTGGTTTAAACGATTGATTAAAACAATAAACCAACTAGTAATCAATTTTTGAAGTAATCTGAACAAAATTTGCCATTTTTGTTATTGGTTATTATATTTTTTTTATTAAATGCTAAATGCGAATTCAACCAATTTAGTCATATATTGATTGAAGAATTCAATGACTATGCCTAAGTGATATGACATTATTAAAGAGGAGAAATGAATAAAAAAAAATTCAATTAAAGCTTTGATATTTTATATATTTTAATTTATATATTTACGTATATATTTAATCTACTTTGAATACATTTTAATTCTGCAACTTCAGATAGCAGATTTATAAAGCGAATATATTTCTTTTGTTCTATTATTATTCAATTGTATCAATTGTATTAGTATAATCAATCCTTTTGATATTATAAAGTCCATATTGCATTTTTGAAATTAAATAATTGCATTCTATTTTATATAAACAGTTTGTATTTTTTTAATAAGCCATTTATTATTTATAAATTAATTTATTACTATTTAGATATTTATTATAGAATTCGAGGTGTGTCTAAAAAGTTGGATGAATGGTATGATAAAAACATTAAAAAGAGAATGTTAATTGTAAATACCTTTATTAACCTTCAAAATACTCTCCACTAGCCACAACCCACTTTTGACGCTTGAAAACTGTTGGAGAAGTCTTGATGTGGAATCGTTCTCAGAGTAGCCGTCACAACGTTCAGGCCGGCAATCCACAAGCAGGACACCAGAAAACAATGAACGTGTATGAGAGATGTGTGTGCTAACAAAAGATCGGCGATTGACTCTGCGACTAATATCCGAATAATTGGGTATTAGCAAAGACACAGTAAGTAGTGTTTTCTGGAGTCCTGCTTGTGGATTGCCGGCCTGAACGTTGTGACGGCTACTTTATTTTGAAGGTTAATATAAAGGTATTTACAATTAACATTCTCTTTTTAATGTTTTTATCATACCATTCACTGAACTTTTTAGACACACCTCATATATATATGTGAGAGATTCTATTCAAGTCTGTGTGTGAAAATTCAAACGGGGGTTAATGAAGAAAATTTAATTTATCTAAATAAAGCAAAAGAAAAAGATATGAAACTAAATACATTAGCATTATTACTAAATATCAAACAAATTGTCATGGATTAGTCAATTAAAAAAAAACAACTAATAATTAATATTAAGATCTATATAACTATTTTAAAAATAATCGCATTAGTTTTTAAAATATAAGATAACATTTATTAGAATATTATAATTCAACACAATATATATATATATAGATATATACATCTATAGAACTCATATGAAAAAAATTTTTGTCTGCACATTGCTCAGAATTTAAAATTTTTAATGTCTGACTAGTTATAGATTCAAAATTGGCTGGGACGAATATTGTTAAATTATATTACAATATTCTTATATACTCCTAGTTGAACATAGGCTATAAATTTTATCAATATCTAATCAAAAAAACTTGAAATTCAAATTCTTAAAACTATATCAAAAGCCTAACAAAATTTCAAGTTCCCCATGTAATCTCAATCACATATGTCTCCGGAAGGGGGGGGCACTGTGTATATTCTAATATCAAAAGAATTTCTTTTTGGATTCTGGCCAAATCAGTAAACATGAAATCATATAAATATTATTCGTAAACTTACCCAAAGCCTGCTCAATAAATAATCATATGTACTAATTTTTTCGGAATTCCCAATAAAATTAAAATTTGTAATAGTTTTTCCAAATCTTTTGCTAATGTCTAAATTATATTTTTGAATTTCCCTTACTAAGTATTGAAATGCACCTGGTTTATATTTATTTATAAGCTACGTACCTAATTTTCATTTTTTCATTTTATTTGCCATAATCTACCTGTTATGTGAAAGATGATTCATTATTTAGTTTAGTTTGTTGTTGTTTTTTTTTTTTTTTTTTTTTGTTTTTTTTTTTTTGTGGAGATGAGAAATCACACTTCTTCAACCAACCTCCAATCTAAAAACAGCTGTAATGGAGAAATTTTTGTTTACATTTAATTATAATAAAAGAGAAAAATTAAGAAAATAGCTTTAATGGGGATTCCCATTTGTTTCTATCAATATCTATTTTTAAAAAAATTATTTTTGAAAATATTAAATGAAGTAATTCATTTCTCTAAATTATGAAATTGATTATGATAAATAAATCTACCTTGTATATAAATAATTAAATATCTTATATTTTTAAAGGAAGTTATGATATAAAATTTTAATTTTATATTGTTTCTTTAAAATATTGTCATGTATATATAGTTAAATTACCTCTATATTTAATATATTAATAAATATAAATTATTAATAAAATATATATTAATATAATAATATAGTCTAAATATTGATATTACATATATTCATTGAAAGAGTATACATCATTATTTAATTATGATATGATTTGATATAAAGTGAAGGCGCCATTGGGTGTGTGGGTAGCGAACCTGCCTCACATTCACATGGTCCCGGGTTCAAGTTCCGGGCCTGGCAAGGGAATTTCCTTAGCTGGAGTCTATGGGACGGAGTCAACCCAGCCTCCTGGAACAACCTTGGGGAAAAGCTACTTGATAAAAAGTAGCGCCTCCGAACAAGAAAATCAAGGTAAAGGTGGAGAGGACCCGATCTACTGATCATAGGACACCTCATTGATATAACCGGCTTGATAGGCGTTGTCTTTGCGTAGGACGTACAAAAGTCAGAGGTTTTTTTTTATATAAAGTTTAATATTTAAAAGAATAACACTATGGTACAGAATAATTACAAAACATACTAAAAATATTTGATTTTATGTAAACACTGAAGTGAATACAGGGGACAGAGCTCCTAGTCTAAATGCGAAGAGGTCCGAAGATTGTCTGATTAGTTAGTTGATAAGTATAAGTTTTAAGTAGGATATTTAAAAAAGAGTTATATGAATATTATGAAATATTATAATCCTTTGAAGATCAAGTCCCAAATTATGATAATAAAATTCTATTAGTTGATTTTAATACCAAAAAATTAGGAAGGAGAAAACATTTCGTACATATAGGGTGACCCAGCCAGTAGTTGAACGAATAAAGCCAGTTTACCACGGATCCTGTTGTAAGTTCTATACTATTAGCCTTAAAACTAAGCTAATGGATTTTTAACAAAGCTTTATTATTGTAGTTATTAAAAAAAATATTAAACAGTGCTTAACTGAAAAATAAAAAGCAAAAAAAAATTCACAACATATTTTATGATTTTTTCCCAGTGGTTGAACAGACATGTCCAGTTTCTGAACGCTCGATATTCCAGTAATTGAACACCCGTTATTTCATAGTTTTTTTTATTTTAAGTTTAGGAACACATCCAAAACGACTTAACAAATATCTAGGCCTATAGCTTGAGCACTCATAACACAATACAAGGCTGATTCACATTCCAAACATTGCTCAATGTTTAAATTATAATAATAATAATAACAATAATACATATATTTATTTATTTATTTATTTCAAACAAACACCAATCGGCAATATACATATAAGATACAAAATTAAAAATATTTTTAAAATTGAATTCAAATTGCTTTGAAGTTGTTACGTAAGGTAAGCGTCGCCTTGTGAAGATTCATGTGGACATAATATAGCGTCGGCAAATGCAGGACTGACTTCAGTCCCTACGACTTTAGGCGAGTCCGTTTGTCTTGAATGCTGAAGGTGAGGCATCAAAATTATGATTAATTTCGGGCTCTTTTTCAATACACAAAGGCCATTTGTCTGAGTTTCATTAAGACATTTGCTCCGAAGCCTTTTCCAAAACTGAAACAGTTCACGGGCCTCAATATTACCCTCCCACTCTTCCCCTGCACTTTTCTAAATTCTTCAGACCTACCCTTGGGGAAGAGGGATTCAAGGTATAAGAGGGATTGAACATTCACAGTCTGGTGATCTTCGATGGCGGGCAACGTTCACCACTGTTCAATTACTGGAATTTGTGCATTTAACAGTGCCATTAGTTGAACAGTCAGTTTAGAGCTCTAAAAAATAAAAAATATCTATACCTTAATATCATGCTTCAAAATGTAGTCCTTTAGCTTTAATTTAAGACCAATTCGGTAAAAATATCTCTAAAAATGACTAGGATGCACGTGGATTACTTTTACTTACCGTATTTTCAGTAGACTAGTCGTGAATGCAAAAACAAGCATTTCATTTGAGAAAAAAAATAATATCTCTGAGTACTTAAGTCACGTGCAGCAGACGATAGGTGTTTCAGTTGTGACAACATAACAACTTAAATATAAAATAAAATTTCACGTTCCAAGCATGTTTCCTCTTGAGATTTTGGCGGATTTTTGGTAATTTGTTCAACTACTGGAAGGGGTTCAACTACTGGCTGGGTCACCCTACTATGAAAAGAAGCTATGAACTACAACAGGATTGCAAGTATAATAATTAAGAGCACTTATTTTAGAAATAGAGATATCTAAAAGGGTAGAGAGGGTAAACTAAATATGTCAACTATCGTAAGTTGGATTTTTTTAATTTAAAAAAGTTTCAATGTGAATTTCATTAAAAAAGAATTCAATATTTTTTATTATAATTATATATTGTAATCAAATATTTATATATAGATAATTATAATAATTATTATGTTTAATGTAAATATAAAAAATCTAAATATAAAACAACTAATTTTATTCGAAATTGTGATTCTAAATGAAATGTTTAAATTCATATTACTTTCTTATTATATCTTATTCTAATTTTTTCAAATTATTATTATTAATATTGATATTATTAATAAATAACAAAATTATTTGAGGAGGGAGTTTAACATTAGTTTTAATATTTATTCTTTTTAGTTTTAGATCAGTGGTCCATCCTTTACAGTCACTCTGATAATATTAGAAAAATTAATTAATATTATTTCTTGATATTATAATTTACATATGAAAATGGTTATATAAATGCGATACTGACAAAAATTATTTTTAATTATAATCGTATAAATAATAATAAAATATTTTTTTGTCTTTAATTTGAATTATAATTTTTATTCCTTTGATTTATAAACTTTGAATAAACATTATATAAAATATATTAACGTATATACATTATATTATAAAAAAAATAAATAAATAATTTATTCAAAAGTTTAATTACGTTTAAAATTTAGGAAAATTAAATGTTCTATTAATGAAAAAAATCTCAACTCCGAGTAAAATTGAATTACATATTAATTTGATTTTAATTTATTTTTAAAACATATAAAATATAAAATTGAAACAATAAATAATTCAAGTATAATTTTTTTTTTTTGTAAGTTGGAAGTTAAGATACATTTAATGTAGGTATGTAACATGGAGAGATATTATATTGAGCCTATGGTATTTAAAATTATATAATTCATTAAAATAAATCTTTAATCTGAATTTGGGAAGTTTCCAATTTAGGGGGCAATGTTCTAATCATTTTATTTGTTAGAATTAAAAATTCAAATATTAAATATTTCTACTATTATATTTTTAAAAGAAAACTTTTGAATGATATTTGAGATTGAAGAAGTTTTAATTTATTTATAGTCTTTTAAAGAATTAAGTACCTGGAACACCAAACCGCTCGGTATTTAAAAAAAATTCCTTATGAACTTAAAAGTATTTAGGATTAAGATTATTATTTAAAATAAATAAACTACAAAAATATATGAAACAATTTCAAATAATTTAAAAGAATATAAATTTAAAAAAATAGCCATAAAACATACAGCCTTTAAACGTACATGTTAATGCACTGAAAGACAGAAATTATAATATTTTGTATTTAAGGAAGCGCTGTCCAACGTTGCCCGGGACCATTTTTTACTATCTCGCCAGAGAATTTTGATGTTTTTATACGTTTTGAAGGTTCCTGAATCATTTTCACTAAGGTTGAGAAAAATGTCTGTCTGTCTCTCTCTCTCTCTCTGTGTGTATGTAGACAAGATTACTCAAAAACGGTTTGAGCTAGAATCATGAAATTTGGTGCATGGCCATTATTCAAAATTCGTAGTTTTATATCAACTTTTGAGAAATGTAGTTCAACCGGAAGAGGGTCATTACCTACAACGTTTTGATTTTTTTCCTTTAAAGTGACCGTAGAAATAAAGATATATGTTTGATAGTTTTTAAAAATTGTATATCGCTGAAAGTACCGGAATTAATTTTTTAACACTGTAAATCACGCACCGACACGTGACGTGGTGCCATCAACAAAGAGCCAAACATGTGCTGGTTTAATTAATATTATTTATTAATTTTAATTTATAATTTATAATTAATTAAATTTTTAATTTAAATAGAATAAATGTTATTTAATTCAATTTAAATTGGATAAGATTTTAAAAAATCAAAACGTTGTAGGTAATGACCGGTTGAGCTACATTTCTCACAAGTTGATAGAAACCTACGAATTTTGAATAATGCCCGTATACCAAATTTCATGATTCTAGCTCAAACCGTTTTTACGAAATCTGACTACATACATACACAGAGAGAGAGAGAGACAGACATTTTTCTCAACCTTGGTGAAAATGATTAAGGAACCTTCAAAACGTATAAATACATCAAAATCTCAACATCGAAAATTTTCGTGATCGCAATACTATCTCTAACGAGATATTAAAAAGGTACTAAATCAATTTTCTTCTGGAAAGGGGGCGCTTGGCCAAATAAGTTTGGGAACCACTGCTATATAGTATCATACCTATTTTATTTATAATAGAGAAATATCAGAGAAAAAATCATTAGGAAATCTCAAGTCTTGTTGGAATCAATTAAAGATTTAAAGATGCGATTAAATGACATAGTAAATCGTATATTAATATGCTCTTGTATGTTTATTTACTTGGTTGTTTGTTCATTTAGTTACTGCGACTGAGGTGGGCTTTTTAATGAGAGCTTGAGATCTTTATTGAACGAAGAGACCTGGTTCGTTTCAAGCTACTGAACTGTTAGCGCGTTTGTTGAATTGCCATGGTAACACATAAAGAGGCGTATGGCTGAGTGAGTTGAACCATCACCACCACCCTACCATCCTGCCTCCCATCCCTTTCCATGAACACACTACCTCAACATCCAATCGGGGGTTAATTCTCTCCTTTTCATTCTCCCCCCCCCCCTCTCTCTCTCTTTCTCACTTTCTCATCTATATTTCAACGTGTTTTAAACTAACTAGAGTTTCAAATGGCGTAAATGAGTTGGTTAGTTTAGATTTAGACCCTTAGACGTTAGACGTTTATTTGATTTTAGTTAGATCTTTATATTTAAAATTATGATGCAAATTGAATAATATAATTTTGTTATAAAGTGAATTTAATGGACCAATTTATAGAAGGGAGAAAATAGTGGTTGTTTTATCTTGGTAGGTATGTTTATGTATAAAAAGTAACATGTATTACAATGATAATAAAGAACATAGATTAAATAGTGTAATATTGATTAGGAAACGATTTCATAAAATTTTTAAGAGAAATCCAAAAAAATGTCCTAAAAGTTCAACCAAGATTTTAATTAAATAGAAAACACAGTTTTTAATTTTTAGTTTGTTATTTTCTCATTGAAATAAACTGTACATAAACCTCTGACTTTTACGTCCTACGCAAGGACAACGCCTATCAAGTCGGTTATATCAATGAGGTGTCCTATGATCAGTAGAACGGTGGATCCTCTCCACCTTTACCTTGATTTTCTTGATCGGAGGCGCTATCAAGTAGCTTTTCCCCAAGGTTGTTCCCGGAGGCTGAGTTAACTCCGTCCCATACACCCCAGCTAGGGAAATTCCATTGCCAGGCCCGGGACTTTAACCCTGGACCATGTGAATGTGAGGCAGGTTCGCTACCCACACACCATGATATTTATAAAGACAAATCGATCTGTATTGGTATCTGAAAATCTTTCATAGTTTTTTCTTAATTTAAAATAGAAATTTTAATAATAATAATATAGCGCAGGGCAACGCCGAACAGCGCTTCCTTTAATACAAGATATTAGAAATAAAATAAAATTTGAAAAATATTTATTTTAATAATATTTTGTAATCAAATTACAAAATACATATTATGTTATATCCACAGAACATACTTTCGGTGCATTAATGCATACCTTTAAGGCCTGTATGTTTTATGACTATTTTTTTTAATTTATGTTCTTTTAAATTATTTGAAATTGTTTCCTATATTTTGTCGTTAATTTATTTTAAATAATAATCTTAATCTTAAATATTCATAGTTCATAAGGAATAATCTTTTTAAAGTACCGAGCCGCGGCCCGGTGAACCAGGTACTAAATCTATAAATTATAAAAACTCATTAGTTATATCATTAATAGATATTGTTTTTAAAATATTTAAATTATTATTATTAATCAATAAAATTTAAAAAAAAAATGTTATTAAAATAGAATTTCAATGATGAAGATTGAGATAATTATTTAATTATTTCACTGTTTATTGTTTTATTTTTTTATTTATTTTTGTTTTATTTTTAGAAAAAGTGCCATTTCTCTTTAATTATCACTGATTTTTTTTCTTCATTATGTTGTTCTGTTTTGTTATTGTTCATTCTGGTATAGATGACGAACTAAATGAAACTTTTTTTTACCAGAGAGAAAAAAAGAAAAAAAAATCGACAATATATTTTCATGAGTAATTTATAAATAAAAACTCTCTAAAATTAAAAAAAAATGTTTATTATATTTATCATTATATTATTATATTTATTATATTTTTTAAATAGATTTGAATGTATACAATTAATTAGGAGAGAGCTTTATTTGTTGAATTAATGAACTCAAATTAACTAAGGCGCCACTGGGTGGGAGGTAGCCTAGCTTGCTCACATTATCATGGTCCTGGGTTCAAGTCCCGGACCTGGCAAGGGAATTTCTCAAGTTAGGGTCTTTGGGACGGAGTCAACCCACCCTCCGCGACCAAAATTGGGGAAGCTACTTGATCAAAAGTAGCACTTCCGATCAAGAAAATCAAGATAAAGGTTGATAGGCGTTGTCCTAGTAAAAAAACAAAAATAAAATATTATTTTTTTAAGCCTGACAAACTAGAAATATATGTTTATTAGTATTATTATTAGTTAAATAATTAATATTAATTTTAAAATAACTGCATATGTTAATTCAAAAATTTATTATTTTTCTCTAATAATTAATAAAGTTTTGGTGGTTGTTTTTATTTATAACGGAATTTTGTAAATAAAACCACATATTGATATTTGTTATTGTAAATTTATTCAAAAAATACAAAAATATACACAATTGCTACTTCTGCAGTGGTTTTATTTACAAATTTCTCTAATAATCTTTTTTTTTCCTATTAACTGATAAAATATTATTATTTAATGATTGGAATTAAATTTAAACGTCAAATTTTAATTGTTGGAAAAATTCAAATGGAAATTAAGTTAATATAGTATCAGGTTTATTTGTTTATTGGAAAATCAATAAATTTTAAATAATAAATAATTGATTATCCTATTATATGACAAAATAGCATTAAAGAAATTAACGATTTAACTACATATAATCATATATATTTCAAAATAAAATTCCATAAACGAATAAATTCTTACGAAAATTTTCTTAATTATATTTGAATCATAGAATAGAATACTGAAGATTATTATAAATAAAAAGATTTTTATGTACGTTTATTGAGCTTCCAAAAAATTTGATACTAACTTTTTTAAACAAATTTCGATATTTTACAATTATAAAATGGTGTAAAATCATTTGAAATATTTATTTAAAATTGATTTTGAAATTTAATATATATATATATATATATACATATATATAAAAGAAAAAGTGCTGAGGGCAGATGTCAGGTTAAAACCAGATGTAAACTATGCAAGCAATGACAATAAACAGGTCATGTAAACTTTAAAAAACAAATGTAAACTTGAGTTTCTGAGTGTCTCCTACATTTCGAAGATTAAAGAAATAAACATGCAAAGGTTCAATAAATATTTCTTATCCAAGGGCAAAAAAAAATTTTAAAATTAAAAAAAAAAGAACTTTTGAATAATTTTATCTCATTAATCGAAAATATATAATTTTTTGAAATCGTATAGAATTAATATTAAAATTAATTATTTATTTTTTCATAAAATAAATATTCAATTGTTATTTTTTTTTTTTTTTGTTTTATTTTTAAATATTAGAAATTAATAAATAGTTGTTTTCAGATTATCAGGAAAAATAGCATTTGTATAACGATGACATGATGATGATGTAAATATAAAAATATCTCATCTGTACCTTGAACCCAAATCAATATTAGATATTTATAACATATAACAAGGGAGATGGTTTGTGTGTGTGTGTGTGTGTATTTGGGTTGGGGAAGAAGAAGGGAGAAGAACGTTGATGGCAACCTGGAAATAAACGGCAACGAATTGGAGCACAAGTTGACAGGTGGGGATTATACAGAAATTCACTTCAACTACCATATACTGAAGATAATGGATTATTCTCTAGAGATCACGATTTCCAAAAGATTAATCAAATATATATTAACAATATACAATGATATTGTATTTCCCTATGTATAATATATATATATCGTAAATATTTATATATATATATATATATATATATATATATATATATATATAATTTACTTTTATAAAATTCTTTTTAAATTTTATACAACTTATATAATTAAAATACATACAATAAATATTTCATTTAAAATTTCGAAAATGTTTATTAAGTTCAATTTCTTATAATCATTAAAAAGTATCAATATTATTATTAATAATAAATCAAAAACTTTTACATTTGTTATGTTTGTTATGAAGCCGCCATTGGGTGTGTGGGTAGTGAACCTGCCTCACATTCACATGGTCCCGGGTTCAAGTCCCGGGCCTGGCAAGGGAATTTCCCTAGATGGGGTCTATTAGACGGAGACAAACCACCTCCGGGAACAACCTTGGGGAAAGCTACTTGATAGCGCCTCCGATCAAGAAAATCAAGGTAAAGGCTGAGAGGACCCGTTCTACTGATCATAGGACACCTCATTGATAGAACCGACTAGATAGACGTCCTTGCGTAGGACGTACAAAGTCAGAGGTTTTTGTTTTTTATGTATGTTGTGAGATACATTGAATAAAATTATAAATTAATTAGTTTTTCTTTATATATATAAATATATATACACGATACTCTTACAAAAAATTGTATTTCAAAGTTTTATTGGTTCTTAATACCGCTGGTTGCCACAACATAGAACTGGATCATCCAAATGTGAAAATTGTCTTCCTTCCTCCTAACTGCATTAATACAATCTTTGGACCAAGGAGTCACTCAAACTTTAAAAATTTACTACACGCGCCAACTTTTCCAGAAAATAGTGAAAATATATTAATTCTACAATTTCACTCCCAGTAACAGAAATAGTAAAGATTGATTCTCGTTTAAGCGATGAAGAATTTGCAGTGAACCATCAGGATGTAAGAGAACTACATAGTACTCGGGGAAGAAACTTTAGATTAATTGATGCACACACCTCAAATGCATTTGTAAACGAATGGGTGCCAAATCTCGATTTACAAGAGGTAACAAAAGGGCTAAATTTGGCTAAATAATTAGAATTTCATTTCATTCAAACTGATCATTCAACGGTGCTTTAAAGAGAGTTAAAACATGGCTTAGATCCCTATAGAGAGGTTTTAGAGAAGTTAGAAAATAAGCTGAAGTGTCGACTCCACTCGACTATCTCGCAAATTGAATTGGATTAAATAACATATATTATATTTAAATTAAATTGAATTAATTATAAATTATAAATTAAAATTAATAAATAATTATTTATTTATTAAACCAGCGCATGTTTGGCTCTTTGTTGATGGAACCACGTCACGTGTTGGCGCGTGAGATTTGCAGTATTAAAAAATTAATTCTGGTACTTTCAGCGATTCAATCAAGCTGAAATTCTATATATAGCAGTTTTATACAATTTTTAATCATGTGAAAAATTATCAAACATATATCTTTATTTTTACGGTCACTTTAGAGGGAAAAAATCAATAGGTAATGACCCTCTCTTCCCATTGATCTACATTTCTCAAAAGTTGATAGAAAACTAATATACGAATTTTGAATAATGCCCATGTACCAAATTTCATTATCTAGCTCAAACCGTTTTCGCGTAATCTTGTATACATACATACATACACACACACAGAGATAGACATTTTTCTGAACCTTAGTAAAAATGATTCAGGAACCTTCAAAACGTATAAAAACATCAAAATCTCAACATAGAAAATTTTTGTGATCGCAATACTATCTCTGGTTAGATAGTAAAAATACAAACTAAGATAACAAATTGAATTAATTGACAATAAGAAAAAAAAGTATCTATTAAATTTATGAAATTTTAAGGAGATTCATTTCATTTATTTTATTAATTATTAACTTTTAAATAGAATTAGCGTTATTTTATTTTTATTTGTTTTCCTAAAATTTTTCATATACCCATATAAGAGTGTACATTCAAGTATGAAAGGAGAATTTTTTTTCCTCAATTATCATTCATCAATCCAATTTACTTTTTTGAAAGATTTTATAATTCATTAATGTAAATAAATTGTAACTGTAAGGAACCAAATCGGGTGAGTATAAGCCGCATTGATTGTTTCTAACGTGTTCGTATGTAATGAGACTCAATTATATATTTCCTTGGTATTAACCATTTTCGTACAATAATACAAGCTATAAACCATTTTAGAATAGAAATTATTGTTAGGTTCAAAACAAGAGAAATATCAAGTTGGAATTAATTATATCATTCAAATATTAATCAATATAAAAGTATATATATACAAACGATTAATCAAAAAAGTATTTGATTAATCGTTTTACTTTTTTCTCTTCTGGTATTTATATTCAATTATTATACATGTTTTTTTTTCTTTTAAGAAAACATTGTCTGTTATTCCATCGGGATTTTTATTAAGATCAGATAATCTATATTCTCAAAAGAAAAGTAATGATATATCTATTTGTTTAATATTTTAGGGATTATATATTATTCCAGGGGTGAAACTTTAAAACGGCCGTTTTCTAATAAATGGCAGTACATACAGATGTGTCAGTCAACCTTGCCTGCCATTTTTTTCTCATTCTTTTAACATTAGTCAATAATAAATAAAGGATAAAGTCAGCAGCTCGGCAATTCAAAGAAGGTATTTTTGACGTCACCGACAAGAGAGCGAAAATCGGCCAAAAGTTTCGCAGAAACAACTTGCCGCCCAGAATGTTAGCCGTCAAACAATTTCGAAACATCTTCATGCCTTGAGAAAGATCCAAAAGATCAAGAATTGAACGAGGATGGAACGACTCCAGAACAAGTGCGAAATCTTGCTTAATCACACACTGCAAGACCGGTTGGGGATATGTTGGATACACTTGGATGAGAGTTACTACCACACCCGTCTTACGCTCCAGATCTGGCTCCTTCGGGCTATCCTTTGTTTGGATCGATGAGACACGCGCTTGTTGAGTAGCACTTCAATTTATATGAAGATGTGAAAAAATGACTTGGTTTCTGTCCAAAGGGGAAGAATATTTTTAGGGTGGCATCCACAATCTTTCAAAAAGATGAAAAAAATGTGTAGTCAACGAGAGCAAATACTTAGAATAATAGATTTTTCACTTTTCTGCTTTAACCATTGCTTTTCTTAAAAATAAAAATGTCGTTTTAAGGTTGGACACCTGGTATATATCAAATTTATAAAGACATATTTATAAATATATTTATTATTAAATGAATAATCTGTTTTGAGGTAATTTAATAAGTTAATTAATAACTATAAAGATTTTTGTTTTTTATAAATCATTATATAAAAAAATCTTTTGGATATCATTTATTTCATACATATTTATATTACTCTCTTATATATTATTTACTGACTAAAATCAGATTGAGTTTTTTTCTAACCCTTTGAAATTTGATCTAATAACGATCTACTGGGTTGTGTTTTCTAGAAATCGAGGCTGCCGAGGCATGCAAATGGCTACGAGCCGCTGGCTTTCCGCAATATGCGCAAATGTACGAGGGTGAGTGCATCATTAAAATTTTCAATTCTCATAGATCCAATTAATATCATTTCTTTATATATACCTTTACCTTATTATAAAAGGTTTCTTACTTATTTTAAAACATAAATTGATTATTAAATTAACTTAATTAATAAAATATTAAATTGTATTATTTTTATTATCTTATCTTTAGAATCAATTTTTGTTTATTCTTTTTTACAATTGACTTATATATGTATATTATACGAGTAGTAAATCTAAAAAACAAAATAAATATTATTGTTATCGATGTACGAGGGTGGGGTGAAAAGTTTCCGGTCTGATCAAGAAAAACGATGTTTTTAAAAATTTTTTTGCTAAATTTTTCAACATAATCTCCATCAGCACTGATACATTTCTCATAACGTTGTTCTAATTAATTTAATTAATTATTTAATTAATTAATAAAATTTGATTTAATTTAATTTAAGTCTCATCAACAGTTATTGAATTGATGCAAAAATTCGTTTGGATTACGCCTACAGCGCCAAATTGTCTGTAGAAATGGTATTTCGAAGCAGTTTTTGGTGTAACGTTAGCAAACGCGGCACCAACGCTGCACACAGCTTTCTATATTCAAATGGTTGTGAAAAATATTTCGCACACGTTCAGCTGACATCGTACAGGTCTCAGCTATCTTGAATGTTGAAAAACAAAGCAAAAAAAAAAAAAATTTAAAAACATCGTTTTTCTTGGTCAGGCCGGAAACTTTTCACCCCACCCTCGTAATAATCAAATCAGTAATGAGGAAAGATTGAACAAATTCTTATACAACAATTCAAACAAAATGAAAATTGTAGAATCATTTAATTATCATATATGATTTTTTTTTTGTTTGTTTAAAATGTATATTTACACATATTTAGAGGATTATATGAGCAGTTTATTTTGAAAGTGGCCTAACTCCATTTAACTTTAAGGGTTTTCGTTTCAATTTAAAAATATACGTATATTTCCACCGCGACAAAATCTTGATGTAAGTATAAATGGAGTCACTTTCAAACTACACGGTTTAGTTATTGAATTAATTCTGAAAACTTATGTGTCCAAAATTTATCGTATTTTCTTGGATATATGAACAACCTGAAATACTTCACTGATAAATAACATGAAGTTGTACATGTAACCAATGGAACCGGCAAAAAATTAAAAATGAAAAAGGGAGTTTGGCCACTTTCAAAATAAACGGCTCATATATTTTTTTGAATAAAAACTTTAAAAGTTTATGATTTAATTCAAAAGATTTTTTTTATTTGTTTATTTTTTAAATATTATTATATTATTATTATTATTATTTTATTTAATAGATCAACAGTTCCCGATCGATATTGGAGGGGTACAGAAAGATCATCCATTTCTTGAACGAGATTCCCTCGAGTCGTTATTTCGTCGTCTGCATGCCCTCAACCGCTGCGCAAAGCTTCGTGTGGATTCGACACCGAAACCCGCTTCCGCGGTACGTTCCAGCCTCTGGGCCCGGGCAAACACCTGGCTACACAGGCACAGTCGGGAACACGTGGGCCAATACAGCAGACACGTAAGCGGCGCCGGCACGAATCCCCGCCTGTTGCCCGCTACGCTCTCGCAGGGGCTCAATCTTGAGAATGCTCTCGTCGTAGTGCTCTTTCATGATCCCCACAACTCATACGAAGGACACTTTATCCGTCCGTCCCCTCCAAAAATAAATAAATAAATTAAGGTAATTGTTCAGATTAGTTGTCATGTCATGGATTTGTATAAAACTTTGCCAGTGGAATCCTTTTTTAATTCTAAAGAAACTTTGCTTATGCAATATTTCTCGGTCTCTTCTAGTTTACGAGATAAATAAAGATTTTTTAAGTTTGACAGATTAGCTGGTTATGAACGTCGATATGTGTGCAGCCATTAAATAATGTTTTATTGACTAATTCCTAATTATTCACTTTTTTACTGATTTTCGGTTTTTTCGGTTCGGTTTGAATATAGGGAAATTATTCAATTAATTATTTTTTTTAAATTTTTCTAAATTCAATCCGAACCGAAAAAAATCCCCGAAAATTAGTGGAGTCCTCTGCTGGTCAAATGGATAAAACATGGTAGGTAAATAGAATATCAATGTATTTATATATACAAATTTTAATAATTCTTATCCCGTAAACTAAAAGCGACCCGGAAGAATTACATAAGGAAAGTTTCTTTGGAATTAAAAAAGGAATCCACTGGTAAAATTTTATACAAATCCATGACATGACATGATAATCTGAACAATTACCAAAAAATAAATTAAAATAAAATAATAAAATCCAAGACATTATTGAAGTAGGTAGGAGAGGGTTATGTCTTCTTGTAGTAAAACTATTTTGATATTTGAACGAATAAAATATAAAAATAATATACATGTTTTTTGCTTCTTAAAACTATCGAAATATTTTATAGTTTGTTCTATATAGTATGAAAACAAACAAAAAAAAACATTCAGTTGAGTGTACAATGAATGTTTTTATATCCCTACTTTTGCAATAATATTCATTAATCAATTTCTATTAGTGACCTTCGTATGAAGATTGTTTTTAAATTCAATTTAAATATAAATATCAAAATTCAAGATAAAATTTTTATGTACTATTTTTTAATGGAATTATTGGGATAATTATGTTATTCTATTATTTATTATTTTTATATCTACTATATATAATTAATTTTATTATATGAAATATTGAGAGCAAATACAAAAAATATCGAATACATATTACATTTATACATATTACATAGTATTATGATTTAAAAATATTTTATTTGATTGTTAAAATATCTTCAGTTTTTATTTTTTAAGATTTCTAGAAATAATAATTATTTAAAATTGATAAAATATCAAATGATATTTTATTTATTTGAAATTTGATATCACTCTAACAGAGAAATATATTTTATTTTCTAGTCATATACTTATTTATTATAGATATACACCTATATGTATATAAAAAAGAAGAGGTATTGAATCTATTGATAAGCATTTTAGTGCTTAGATCAGCGTTTTCCAACCTGTGGGGCGCGCCCTCCCTGGGGGGCGCGAGACTGTTGTAAGGGAGGCGCGAAGTTATTAGAACCAATTTCAAGTCCCCGCGAAGGCAATTCAAGTGCCCATAAACTTTTGAAGATTTTCGATTTTTTTTTCAATATGGTTCTAAAAAAAAGGTTATTGGAAAAGGAAATTAGATTATTACAAAAATTAAGGGGGACGCAAGAATTTTTTTTAAAAGAAAGGTTGGAAACCACTGGCTTAGATATTCCAATATTTGTGATGTTTATTTGCATTTTATATTTCTTGACTGATTCAGCATGGAATTATTTAAATGAAAATGTTTATATATGTGCATGTGATCGAAAAGCATTTCAAAATTGCGTTTAAGCTCTATTTTTGATATTTTAGATATATATATGTATTTATATACATATATATATGTAAGTATATCATTATTCAATGGCTATTTATTCAAGGTAAAAATGTATATATGTACAATATTTGTGAGAGTTTTAATTCTATCAAAAATGAGTAATATTTTTAAAGAAATAAAATATTTCAAAAAATTTCAAAAATTCTTTACATACAAGATATGGGTAATAATTTTAATCCTAAATCCAATATTCATTGATTTTATCGTATATTTGAACAATTTCTTTATACCACATGTATTTATTTTAATCATTTAATAAAATAAATAAAGTTACTTTTTACTTAAAAAGACAAAAGGAAAATTCTCGTTTAAAAAGAATTTATTGTTGATCAGACTATTATACTTGTGAAAGCCATTTTAAATAAAACTAATCCTTTAAAACTGAATAATAAGACGGTTTTAATAATTAATTCTTTCAAATATATATCAAATTAATGAATTTATTTAAAAAAATAAAATAATAATGAAACATTATGATTTTAAATAAGAAAAATTATTGAAAATAATTAACTTCAATGTAATAATTTAAGAATTGAAAGATTGAAATAATTTTATTGTTCAGCAGGTGGATGACAGTGACGAAGATGATGCCTGTGCTATCTCAGAAAATTGGACATTTCAGCCTGAATCTAGGCGATGGTCTCGGGTCGGAGACGTCACAGCTTCCCATGCAGAACGTCTTCAGCAGCTTAGTGGTTTGTTTTTTCATTTATTATATAAAAATTCAAGATTAATATCTGTGATTTAAAAAATACATTTAAAAATATCTGATACTTTTTTCATTTTTTTAAATTAGAAATTATTATTATTTATCGAAATGTTCTTGAAGCTTCATCCATTTTTCAAATCTCTATTCTGAATTTCTATTTGCTAGAAATTTTTATTTTTTCACTTATTCAGATCACTTCATTCCATGCTTTAATTCTTTTTCTGGTAGGTGCTTCCATCGCTCAATCTTCCATCTTGATACATCTTAGATGTTGTTTCTCCTGATTATTCGGGATCATTAAAATCGTAGATAGGTGGATTGGTTGTTCTTCTCATGAATCATGTTTTTTTTTTTTTTGCTTATTCTGAAGTTGTTCTGGGAAGCAGTTATTAGAAAATATATTGATCTCGGTTATTCTTGAACTTAGAATTCCTGCTTGCTTGATGTTGATACTTGAGCAATAAATTATACTCCTCTCTTTGTAATACTATTTTAGCCGCAGCTTCGCGAGATGATGCTACAGCAGATTCTCCATCAAATCCATCTCATCCACCAACAGCAGGTTTAGTGGCAGCTGCATTGACCGCAGCGGCACATGCTGCAGCGCAAGCAGCAGCACAAGCAGCTGCTACTGCCCAGGCTGAAGATGAAGATGCAGAGGATGAGGAAGATAGAGGCAGAGCTGCTGATACTGTTCCAGGCCTTAACAATTTCCGGTTAGTTAACTTTTTATAAATTAATAAAAAAAAAACTACCTCAATAACCTTTTAACTTTGATTTTAAACAAAACGACTTGTTTTAATTCCATTTAAATTTCTAGTTATGGAAGTTTGCCACCTGGCGGTCTTCTCACACCTGGAGAGCATGAACTTCTTGCTTCTCGATTTCGACGTTCCGGTAGTGAACGATTACGAGATGGCGCTAAAGCATTTCTTAAGAGGATGGAAAGCTTAAAATCTCGACGCCGAAAACGACACACACCTCGACAAAATTCAGAACGTCAAATTTCAACGGAGCCTGTGACAATTAGTGGTCCACAAGTGTTGGATATAACTTCGATGCAACAGAGAATGAAAGATTTAAATTGTGTTGATGTAGGATCTTCGCCTGATGGTTCTTCTGTTCCTTTGACACCTTCACCAACAACTCATCCAACTCTACCACCAATTGCAATCACAGGAGATAATGCTAGTGGGGGTGAGATATCTTCTTTTTCTAATCTATAATGAAACTATTTATATATATGAATATATAAGTATATTTAAAAAATGTAAATAATTTTTTTATAAATAATTAATTAATTTTAAAGAATATTTCATTTTTACTATCTCGCCGAAAATTTTGGATGTTGAGATTTTGATGTTTTTATACGTTTTGAAGGTTCCTGAATCATTTTCACTATAAATTGAGAAAAATGTCTGTGCGTGTGTGTATGTGTGTGTGTATGTAGACAAGATTACTCAAAAACGGTTTGAGCTAGAATCATGAAATTTGGTGCATTGGCATTATTCAAAAATCGTAGTTTTCTATCAACTTTTGAGAAATGTAACGCAACCGGAAGAGGGTCATTACCTACAACGTTTTGATTTTTTCCCCTCTAAAGTGACCGTAAAAATAAAGATCTATGTTTGATAATTTATCACATGATTAAAAATTGTATAAAACTGATATATATAGAATTTCAGCTTGATTGAATCGCTGAAAGTACCGGAATTAATTTTTAAACACAACTGCAAATCACGCGCCAGCACGTGACGTGGTGCCATCAACAAAGAGCCAAACATGCGCTGGTTTAATAAATATTATTTATTAATTATAATTTATAATTAATTAAATTTAATTTATATATAATATATTATGATATTTAATCCAATTCAAATTACGAGATAGTTGACTGGAGACACTCCAGTTAATTTAAATTATCAAATTATTTAAATAGAAACTAATTATATAGTAAAATTTTGCTTAAAAAACAAACTTTTTCGTTCATAATATATTACTATAATTTAAAATGTAAATATATAATATTATATATTTATTTATTTTATATTTCAGGTCACAGTTCTGATGAAGGTGCTATAACTCCACCAAGCAAATCGACTCCTCAACATTTGCCCGCTCCGCTCCGAACTCGTAGTAAATTATCTCGGCTTAGACGCCTTTCATCGAGGTCTCGTGGCGGAGGAGAACTTGCAGATGTTGGTGCTTTAAGTGACAGCGAGTGTCACCCTCTTGCTTGGCGGCAGCAATATCTAAAAGATGCCAATTGTAATCATACAAGTCCCAAAGCAGCTGAATTGCTTGGCCGAGATGATGGGGATAGTCCTACTCATAGGCAGGTAGCCTTCCGAAGAGGTAATTATTTCTAATAAAAATGTATATTACATTATTTTAATATATACAGTGGCGCAACCAGGGAGGGGGGTTTAGGGTTTTAATATATAATATAATCCTTTTTATTTGAAAAAAAAAATTCTTAAAGTATAACTTTTAAAATTAACAAAAATAAAAATTGCTTATTTTTTCGTACAGAATTTAATATAAGAAATAAAAAATTATTTTATTATTTCTCCTAAATCATAAAAAAACAAAAGACTTAATATAAGATTACTAGATGATTGGGAAATTTGACTATTATTTAAATATAAATTAAATAAAAATATTACTCATATTCTAAATATTTTTTATTATTAATATATTAATTGCTAATTTCATAAAAATTATGAAGCGAAGACTAATTTTTTCAAAATATCCTGCCACTACGGGCGGACGAAAAGCTTTCGAAATCTTAAAGTAGTTTTTTATAAATAACTCCTTTATTATTAAGTTGAGGTAAAAAATGAATAGAATGAAACTTTTAGTAAATTTGATTCCCTATAAATTTAATAAAAAATTCTCATAAAAATCGGTATTTATTGAGAAAATCAATAAAATGTGCTTTGACACCTCTTTAAACTACCCTTAGTTATGGTCCGATCTTGACCAAAAACAATCCAATACCCGCCCATCATTCCCAGAAAAAAAACATCTAAATATCAAATTTCATTTTCTCTAGACGTAACTCGGTAACGAAGGGCCGGCCGGTCGGTTCAAAAAATTTTTTTTTCAGTTTTGGATTCAGAACCGTCTGAAAAGTGGAGATCTCAAAAAATCTCCGAGCAAAAATTTTCAAAATTTTCCAACCATCGTATAAGCTATCCTCATTCCATGAGGAAAGCTAAAATGATTTACTTATAGCTGGAAAAAAATAAAATAATACTAGTAAATAAAATACAAAATTAAATTTTTTGCCAGATTTTGTAAAAACAGTGTTTCATTTACAAAAATTTTTTAAATATTTAATTTAAAAAAAAAAATCTTAATGAAAATTTGTCTTTGAGAGAGTCTGAGGGGGAACCCGCCATAGGAAGGTGGAGCGACTAGTCAAACCCCCCCCCCCCCTAGGATCAAATCTTGGTTGCGCCACATATATATATAATATAAACAAAAATTTATTTTCATTTTTAGAATCATATGTTAAACAATCTGGAGGATCTGGAGAATTAGGAAGCCAAGATTCTTCAAGCACCCTTGCTTCTGCGGCTGGAGGGGATTCTGATCTAGAAGATATTCAAACATCTCCTCGACAACCAAGACCAGTTGTTCGTTGGCATAGTTTCCAACGCACTGTCGTTTCAGTAATTGATCCTCCTTCTCAACCTTCTCCGTCATCAGGATCATCGTCTGAAATTTTAAGTGAAGAAAGTACCGTAACGCCCCCACCTCTTGCGGGACTTTCCTGTGGTCAACTCCTTGTCTTAAGAAAACACGCTTTATTAAGACTCACAGCAACAATGGAACGTTTTTGTCCAACACATCGCACTGGCTGGAATTGGGAATTTCCAAAATTTATTCGAAAAATAAAAACACCAGATTATAAAGGTTGTATGAAAATAATTTGATTATAAAAAAATTATTTATATTGTTTTTTTTTTAAAGAATATCAAATTATTTATATATATCTTATATTATAGATAAACGAGTTTTTGGTGTTCCACTTGCTGTATCATTACAAAGAACTGGGCAGTCATTTCCAAAAGGAATTGAAATTGCTTTACGATGGCTACGCGTAACCGCCCTTGATCAGGTAAATCATCTCTAAAATTTAAAAATATAGAATTTTTAAAATAGCACAATAGTAGTTTCTATCATATGTTACTTTCTCTCTTTAACTTTACTAAATTTTTCTTTATATTAGAATCAATTTTAAAATTAGAATAATAAATACTTTCATATTCAATTTTTTAGGTTGGTTTATTTAGAAAATCAGGCGTTCGATCACGAATTCAACGACTTAAACAATTGACTGAATCTCAAGGAGATGCAATAAGTTATGATGGTCAACAAGCTTACGATGTAGCTGATATGGTTAAACAATATTTTCGTGAATTACCTGAAACATTATTTACTAATAAACTAAGTGAAACATTTATAGCAATATTTCAACGTAAGCATTTTTTATTATTCTTTGAAAAATCAGTTGTTTTTTTATTTATTTATTTTTTGTTCAATATTTAAGATGTGCCTGTCGCTCAGCGTCCTGAAGCTGTTCAGTGTGTACTTCTTTTACTTCCTGATGAACATCGTGAAGCACTTCATACACTTTTAGATTTTCTTCATCAAGTGGCATCACATTCTCATACCAATCAAATGACAGCATCAAATCTAGCTGTTTGTTTAGCACCATCTCTTTTTCATCTTCATCAATCTGCACCATCAGCAGCAACCTCTTCACCTGGTGGAAGTGTAGATTTAGTAGGTGGTGGTACAAGTGGAGGAGGTTCTGGTTCCGGTGGTGGAAGTCATGGAAGCAGTAGAAGCGCATCCGCCTCTCCAAGAAGACGTAAAAATCAAATGGGAGCACCTGACGCTAAAGAACTAAATGAAAATAGAGCTGCTCATGATTGTCTTCTCTACCTTATAAAAGAACATAAGGAATTGTTTTTGGTAAGTTTTATCTTAAATCTAAATTTTAAACGAAAACCAATTTAAGTAAAAATTATTAATTAAATATTATTACAGGCAAGTCCTGAAATGTTGAATCAATGTCACTTTGGATATATGGAAGAATCTATACCTGTTGGTCTTGAAATTCTTGGAGCAGAATGGCAACAAGATTGGAGAGGATATTTATATGCATGTACAACAGCTCTTTTAAAAGAGGCAAGAGAAAAGTAAGTGAAATTATTTTTATTTTATTATTATTTAGGAATATTATTATAAAATTATTTTAACAGATACCTGGTATAGGTATCGTGTTTTTTGGGAACAAGATATTTAATTTTGCATTTTTCCATTTCTCGTAATGATAATTTGCTTTTGTAGTTTTTAATACTCATATTTATATATATATATATAAATATTTTTACGTTAGGTGCTTTTTCGCCCTCTTCTTTCAGTTGGCGCCCATGTCAGAGGCCATATCTTGGTTACGACACTATATTTTAATAAATATTATTTATGAAATCAGAAAAATATATATTGAGTCTATATATATATATATATATATATATAAATTTTATAGTTTTATTTTAATTTTTATTTAAAATTTTCTTTAGAAGCCGCGGATGGGTCAATCTCTCCACTTCAACTCTTTCGACGTTAGCCTCAACTGGACCTGATGCCGCAGCTGTTGAAGTGGCTTATAAAAAGGTCGGTGATGGACATCCTTTGCGACTATGGCGAGTTGTTGTTGAAGTAGAGGCTCCACCACAAGAGCTATTACAACGAGTACTAAGAGAACGTCAAAATTGGGATGATTGTATGTTAAAATGGAAAGTAGTTGCCAGATTAGAATCACGCGTTGAAGTCTTCCAATATGTTTGTCATGCTGTTACTCCAATGCCCGCTCGAGATTATTGTGTTATCAGGTGAGATTTAAATTTTTTTATTTAATTTTATTTACATCTTATTTAATATTGAATTTTGATGCAATTTTAGATCATGGCGTACTGATCTACCGAAAGGTGCTTGTGCTGTTGTTGAAACATCAATTGAACATCAAAACGCACCTTTGTCTGCTGGTGCTGTTCGTGGCATTGTTTTAGCAAGCCGTTATCTTATTGAACCATGTGGCTCAGGACGATCTCGTGTGATGCATCTCAGCCGAGTTGATACAAAGTATTCTCTTATTTTTATTAAATAAAAAAAATAATAAAATTTTGGAAATTCTAATCTTGAATGTAAATTATTTTCAGAGGGCGCCTCCCAGAGTGGTATAATAAAAGCTATGGCCATGTTTGTGCTCTACATTTAGCGAAAATTCGCAATTCATTTCGTCATCAATCAACAACTGGACCAGAGAGTAAAGTTTGACAAAACACAATGAAGACATAAAAATAAACGAGCTTTAAAAGCTCGTGTATTCAAATACTGGTCACTTTCAAAGAACACCACAATCTATTCCATAAATAAGCAAAATATTATAATTTAAAACTAAAAATAAAAAAATATAAATATTTATAAAGTTTTCTTATAAAATACATTTGCTAGAATTTTTAATGATTAACGATGAGGACCAAAAATAATGATCGTAGAAAAATGAAAGCATTTTGGAATAAAAAGGAAAGAGAAAACGTAATTATATTTGTTTAACTAATTAATTTTATCTTTTTATAATATTTGAGATTTAAGATTAAAGAATTTTTATAGCAAATGTATTTTTATTAAATACCTATAAAAGAAAGACATATAAATCTTTTTTATTTATAAATGAAATAATTTGCTCTAAGAGCAAAATTTATGTTATATATATATAAATATATATATAAAAACATTTGAGTCATTTGATATATATTAGTTTAGAAAAAAAGTTTACAAGTAATTTATATAAATACAATTATACACATTGTTAATATATATATTAATAGTTTAAATGTATTATATATATATATATATAAATATATATATAGTATATTTAAATGATATTTAATAATTGTTATCAAAATATCAAATATTTTGATTCTCTTAAATGTTAAATTATTCAATTAAAAGGCCCATCCATATAGTCATGAAATATATGTTATTCTCTTTTACACTATAAAGCACTAGTCATTATGGCCACTGTATAGCCTACTTCGTTTTAGAATCTTCAGTATTTTATTTCAAGTACACATGACTTGGGCATTATATTATATATTATATGTTTAAGTAGTGTCTATATGTTGATTTATTTATGTATATATATTATATATTAAAATTTTAAAATTATAATTATAAAAACTCTCTCCAATCAATTCATGTATATATGTAATTATAATAAAGAAATATTAAAATCATTATTTAAACAAATTATTTATATATTAAATAGATTTTTATTCCTAATCATAATTTTAATGGAAGAAAGTCAACAAAATGTGTTAAAAAAGTCATTAAGATTTGGCTAATAATGTTTTTTTCCCATAATGAATAAAGCAAAATATAAATATATAAATATATCTAATAACTTTCTGTTACTTTCTATTTAAATAAATGATGAATATAATAATAAAGAATAGTTAATCAAATATTGTTCATTTTAATTATTTAACCTTATATTTTAACCCTTCGACTTAAATTCTTTTTAGAACTGAAATATTAAAACAAACAAAATAAATATAAGATTATTACGATTAAATTTTACCATTCAAAAACTATTTATAATACAAAGGAAAAAAATCTTATCAACTTCACCTTTTAAATAATTAAAATTAAAAATATTAATAGGATCAGTTTATATATTAAATTTATTTTTTTCATTTATTAATTGGTTATAGCACATAGGTATTAAGATAATAAACGAGCCAAATATGAAACCAACAACACCTCCCTTAGCAAAATGATTAAGTCCATTAGTACTTTTAAAAACTGCTCCAGAAAGGGTAGATCCAGCTAAAGTATTCCATTCATCATCTTTTCCTCCACGAATCTTATTAAAACTGAAAGCTAAAATATATATATATATATATATAATTGTATAATAAATAGCAATCTCCGGAATTTGCCGTAACAATGTTAAATTAAATTTGTTCTATCTTTTAAAATGTTACAAATATTGAAAGATGTTGATTTGTAATATAGATACTCACCAAAAAGACTATACATTGTAGCCAAAACACCCAATGGCAAACCAACCCAACAAGATTTTTTAATTACATGATTTAGTACTTTTGTTTTCCATAAAGGATCATTTCGATTACTCTGTTGTAATGCCTAAAAATCAAACAGATTCTTGCAATTATATAATATATATTTAATAGAATTTTAAAAATAATTATACATTATTAAATCCACTAATAGCTCCGATCGAACTTCCTGCTATATAAATACAACCAATATTAGAAAAAGATTTAGCCAAACGTCCTCTATCTTGTGTATCCTGATCTGCATCTAAATATATATATTCTGGTACAGCATTTTTAATTGTATTAATGTCAATAGATGTATAAGGTGAAAGAAATTTGTTTTCTTGATTTTTAAAAATTGAAAAATCCAAATTATCCATTAAATTTTAATATGAGACATAATTATTAATTATTCATATAATAAATACAAATTGTTTCCATAGTTATTATAAAAAAAATATTTATACCTTTTAGTTTTTAATATTAATAAAATATTGGATTGGATTTTACTAAAAATATAATTCTAAATTTTTATAATGTATAAAATTATGTTATTAAAAATTTATTAATAATAGAATTAAAGATCATATTTAATAATTGATTTTGATTTTACTAAAAATATAATTCTAAATTTTTATAATGTATAAAATTATGTTATTAAAAATTTATTAATAATAGAATTAAAGATCATATTTAATAATTGATTTTTTTAATCACCATATATAATTATTTAATAAATATTTAAAATGTTATTAGATTTCAATAGACAAAATAGAATAGATGATTAAGATTTTTTTTATAAAACATTTAAAGCCCATCCCAGCGGTCAGGGAACCGGGGTAAATTACCCCAAATGGGGTAAAAATGAAATTTTGATCTATATTTTTAAAAGACTAAGAGTGATTTTGATGTAATAAACTCTGTTAAAACGGCTTAACGAATTTAAACATTCCACCTAATCAGTGCCGCCCTAACTACAGGGCTAAATGGGCTATAGCCCCAGGGCGCAAGCCTTTTGAGGCGGCAATTTTTTATTTGCGATATAGTATTTTCTTAGGAAGAAGGGCGCATTATTTTTAGTAGCCCATGGGCGCCGAATTCCTTAAGACGGCCCTGCTCCTAATGCTGTCCTATGCACATATAAAAAAAAACAAATCAAACTTTGATATTATCTATGTATCTTTATTTGGAAAATCAACTCGACTCAATAAAAAGAAGATATTGATATTTCTTTGTAAATTCGACATTACAACAATGTATCACCGTTACGCCTATCGCTTTAAGAAAACCAATAAATATTAATAGAGTATTCTCATTTATTTATTAATTTTAAAAGCTATAAAATTATAATATAATAATTTTCTATCAATATTAATTATTATGATAGATATAATCCAATTATTAAATATTTAAATTAAAATATATATTCTTTGAAAATGGTGATTATTAGACATTATTTATATATATATTGTCAAATTAGCTTGAAATATCTTTGAAATGAATCAATCTAAAAAAAGATATAATTTCAAAACTTCAGAAAAATCTAAAAAAGAAGAAAGTAAAAATAAAAAAAGAACTTCTGAATTGTCGAGAACACAAAAGTTGAAAAAAGCTAAAACGGAATCCAATTATAATTTGTCTGGTGATAAAGAAAATGGGGATTTTCAGTCGAATTTATTTACTAGTTTTGAAAATTTAATTAAAAATGATATTCCTAAACCTCAAGTAAAATCAGAACGTCTTTTATCACCTAAAGAAAAATCTATTAAAAATATTTATGATCAACAATTGCAAGGTATTATAAAAAAATTAATTTAAATTAAAAATTTAGAATTAATAATTATTCATATTTATTAACTAATTATATCTTTTATATCCTATTAACTGCTTAATGAATTTGTTAATTATACTTTTAAGATTTAAAAACATTATTTGAAAAAGAAATAAATGGACTTTTTACTACTCATACTACTGATAGAACATCAATAGAAAAACAATGGCAGGGTAAAAATAAGAAATGTTTTGATGATCTTATGAATAAATTTAAAAATATAAAAGAACAGGTATAAACTACTTAACTATAAACTTATATGCAGGAACTTTAAACATTCTGTCTTTAAATCAAATAATCTCAGTATTATATTATGGAAAGTTAATGATTGAAAAATAAAAAATATAATTTATATATTTTATTTGCATTTGTAATGGATTTTTTGGAATATTTATTAAATATATTTATTTGTTTGATATAACTTTTTAAGAATATAACATTAAGATACATAGTTTGGCACCTTGCTTTTTTATTATATTTTAGACACGGAGACTGTTTAGGTCAGTTCTGATTGTCTTAGTTGTAAAATTAATTTATAGTTTCATATAATTTGTTAAGATTGGATAATTATTAATATTGAATTATAATATTCCAACTTTATGAACCTTTATTTTTAAAATCTAAATTTAATTTTAATAAATGTGACTAGATTGACAAATAAACCAATCTTTAATTTTTTTTAGAGACAAATTTTTGTTCAAAATTATTCTAAGAAGTTTTTAGAAATTACTAATTTTTATGAAGAAATGGAAAACAATTTAGAAAAATTTCAAAATGAGCAATTAACCACAGTTAAAGTTAATATTATATCTTATATATTTATATATAAATTGGAATATTAGTATTTTAATATATGTTTGTAATTGTTTTTGTTTTTTTATTTATATTTTTTCAGGAATTGGAGAAATTTGAATTGGAACACAATATTAGTTGGAAAAATATTTTTAATATAGTTGAAGATAAATCGAATAATTTAACAGAAGATATTTATGTGATTGAAAATAAAAATTATGTGTCGGGGTCACATTTTGAAAGTTTAGCAGAAGAGTTTATTAATATTTTAGATTAAATTAATTTTTAAATAAAAATTGTGAAACCAAAATTTAATTTATTTAAAATAATTATGAATAAAAATATTGAAAATACATTTTACATATATTTAGTAATATAAATATTTATATCTTAGTATTTTCATTCATTTCAAAATATTTTAAATTTATTTTAAAATATAGCAATAATCTATAAAATTAACATTTGTAAAATCATTAATTCTTAATGAAGTTAAAAAAATTAAAATAAATTCATGAGAGATAAATATTAATGAATTATTTTCTTAGTTTCTTATGGTCTGTGGTTAGGATTATAAGAATAAATTTATGACACCTTGTCTTTTCCTCATATAAAAGTTTATATATAAAGGATAAATTTTAAAATATTGAATATATATTAGTTCCCTTAATCTACTGAACTAATTTAAAGACTATAATAATTTAATTTCAATATATATATATATATATATATATATATATATATATATATATATTAATACATTTTATAATTAAAATTCAGGAGGACACTTCTTATTAACGCTAAGTACGGCTTCGTAAGATCTTTTTTTTTTTACTAAATTATAAAATTAGAATTTATTTTCAAGAACATTTAAAAAGATGAAAAATTATCCGAATTTTGTTTGTTGTTTTTTTGTATTTCCCAGATTAATATATGAAAGGAAAATAGGTGTCCATTTGACGCATGCGTATTATATATTCGACCCCCTTTTTTCAATAGAATTATCTATAATGATTCATTAATGGTTTTCCCTTTATATTTATTATCACAATCACAATTTTAAGTCTAATTATTTATAAATCAAATATTTTAGCATATATACATTTTTTTATATTTTATTTTATATAGATTTATCAATATGAGTTTCTTTAGTAAAGTGTTTGGTGGTAAAAACCAAGATAAAGCACCAACAACTGGAGATGCAATTCAAAAATTGAGAGAAACTGAAGAAATGTTAATGAAAAAACAAGAATTTTTAGAAAAAAAAATAGAACAAGAATTAAGTATTGCCAAAAAGAATGGAACAAAAAATAAACGAGGTTATGTCAAATTTATGTTAGCCTTTATACGTCATTGAAATGCCATTTTATTTTAATTCTTTCATATATTCATTTATTTTATAAAATTTATATCTTTTTTTGACATTTTAATACCATTTATGCTAAGCATGTTATTATTCTTTTAAACCTTATAAAAACAAAGATTTATAATTATTCAGTATAATTAAAAAAATAGTTATTTAAAAAATGAATTTTTAATTATATTATTTTATTTACCTGCATTAAATATATAAATTTAAATAAAATACTAATTTTTACTTAAATTGTAAGATTTATAATATTTTGTAATATTTAGCCGCTATTCAAGCATTAAAAAGAAAGAAGAGATATGAAAAACAATTACAACAAATAGATGGAACCCTTTCTACAATTGAAATGCAACGAGAAGCTCTTGAAGGAGCAAATACAAATACTGCTGTGTTGACTACCATGAAGAATGCAGCAGATGCCTTGAAAGCAGCTCATAAAAATCTGTATGATTTAAATATATCTATTTACTTTTATAAAATATTATATTTTTTTATAAAAACATCCATTTAATTTTTCTTCTTCTTTTCTTAATTTGTAAGTGATGTTGATCAAGTCCATGATATGATGGAAGATATCGCAGAACAGCAAGATGTGGCACGGGAAATTTCTGATGCGATTTCAAATCCTGTATCATTTGGACAGGATGTTGATGAAGATGAATTGGAAAGAGAACTAGAGGAATTAGAACAAGAAGAATTAGATAAAGATTTATTGAAAATAGGACCTTCACCCGAAGAGATGCCTTCTCCACCTACTGCCGAGCCTGCTGGAATTTCTAGAACCAAGAGTAAGAAAATTTAACTTCATATTTTATTATTTTCTAGTCACAAAGAATCCAAGAGATAGTTAATAATTCATAATGTAATTTAATGATATATTAAGATCTATTATTTTTACAAAATTATAGATTTTATATTATTAATTATTTAATATGTATTTATAATTAAAACTAAAATTGAAATTGTAATATTTTCAGAAAAAGTTGAAGAAGAGGATGAAGATATGAAAGAACTTGATAGATGGGCAGCATCATAAATAAATTCCAGAAATTATCTCTTACTGTATTTTACGCTTTATATATATAATATATATAATATATATATATATATATTTACTTTATTATTATTGTTATCATTTTTTTTTTTTTTTTTGGGCGAAATATTAACACAAACAATATTAACTTGTAAAAATGTATTATAACTTAATCACGCTATTTGCATTAGGCATTTATACATAATCATGTATAATCCAAAAAAAAAAAAAAAATTCAAAATACAAAAGTAAAATAATATTGTAGTCATTTGTCAAATCAATAAGATAATAAATAACATTTCGAATTTAACAAAATATTATTCATTAAAAATATATATCATTTTTCCTTTAATATCTTTAAATTAAAAATAAAAAAATAAAATGCCTAATTTATATAAATAAACGTATCAGCAAAAATGTTTTAATCAAATTTTCATTTATTTAATTCATATCATTTTCACATATTATGTATAAAATTATATTTTTTAACTATACATATAAAGTCTAACTAAAGAATGAATTAAATAAACCAAATTTATTCCAAAATGTGTGTCGTAATCTTATTTTATTTAAGTTTAATATTTATTTTTATTATAATAAGTATGAATATTTGTCTTAGTCGTTTGACCCGATTTCAAATTTTTCAAAAATTCCTTAATTACACCAGGATCTTGGTATTAATTTAGTCACACATATTAACAGTGTATGTGATTGGATATATATTTTTATTAACAAGTGTTATTGATTATTTAAAATATCAATTCATTTTTTTTTAGAATCTGGTCAATTTTTTATTATATAAATACTTTTTTTTAATAAAAACTTGTGTAATTTTTTTACTAGATTTTAAATAAATATATTCTTTATAATTTGCAATTTATAATCAAAAATTTATTTTAAATTACAATTAAAAAATAAAGTATTTTTCTACATTAATATATCTAATATTTGTTGAAAACTTTTATTTACAAACCATAAACGTACTTTTATTAAAGATTTTACTATTTTTTATACTTATTATTTGTTAAGAATTTAATTTTTTACTATCTCGTAAGAGATAGTATTGCGACCACGAAAATTTTCGATGTTGAGATTTTGATGTTTTTATACGTTTTGAAGGTTCCTGAATCATTTTCACTAAGGTTGAGAAAAATGCTATGTGTGTGTATGTATGTATGTAACCAAGATTACGCAAAAACGGTTTGAGCTAGAATGATGAAATTTGGTACATGAGCTCATGAGCATTATTCAAAATTCGTAGTTTTCTATCAAATTTTGAGAAATGTAGCTCAACCGGAAGAGGGTCATTAGTGGTCATTAGCTACAACGTTTGATTTTTATTCCTCTAAAGTGACCGTAAAAATAAAGATATATGTTTGATAATTTATCACATGATTAATAATTGTATAAAACTGCTATATATAGAATTTCAGCTTGATTGAATCGCTGAAATTACCAGAATTAATTTTTTAACACTGCAAATCTCACGCGCGAACACGTGACGTGGTGCCATCAACAAAAAGCCAAACATGCGCTGGTTTAATATTTATTATTTATAATTTATAATTAATTAAATTTAATTTAAATATAATATATTATGTTATTTAATCCAATTCAAATTGCGAGATAGTCGAGTGGAGACATTTTAAAAAAAATTAAAAATAATGATATTGATATTGTTTTAGTATTTTTTTATATTTAAAATATTTTAAAATTGTATATTTAATTTCTAAATAAAATTAAAAATATTTATTTTAATAATATTTAGAATCAAATTACAAAATATATTTATTATTCCGCCACCCAAAAAAAAAAAAATATTCATGAAGTTATCAACATATAATACATATGAAGAATTATAAAGGAAGGAATTTCAAATAAATTGTTAAATAAATTTGATCTAATAATATTAAATAAATTATATATTATATTATATTAATTAAAAGGGTCGAGCGTTAGCTCGGTGTTATAGGTACTATAGTCTTGTCTTACATAGATACATAACTGTATGTGTATGTGGAAAATTGTATAAATTAAATCTCGTTATTACTAAAATAATTATTTCCCTTTGAAATCTAATTATCATTTTTAGATCGAAGATTTATATATGAACTTTAATTTTTATATCATCTTTAAACGATTTTTATTTATAAATTAAATAATTTTATTTAAATTGAGTAATTAAAATAAAAATAAGGATAGTGGAATTTAGTAATTTTTATTGACAATATTTTTTCTCAATATATTTCTGTTTTTTTTTTATATTGAAAAAATGAATAGTGGACTTATAAATAGCAAAGAAAAAATATTCAAATATTACCCTAATAATTTAATAAATATAAGTTCAAATAATTGTGTATTGAATTAAAATAAAAATTTATAGAATCAATTTAAAAATTGAAATGATATAGAACATAAGAAATTAAAATAAAAATTTATATATTATAATAATTCTTTGAGTGGGAATTTCTAGAATTAGTATTAAATTTATAATCATTGTCAAGCAGACATAAACACTCATGGACAGGTACAATGATATGAAGGTGTTGAATGAACATACCAAAGAAGCTTTCTTTTTATTATATATTAAGATATTAGATATTATAGGGGTATATAAGAATCTTGTGATATTCTAAATATATTTAATATATTTTAAAGAAATGTTTTCAATTATTTTCCATCTTAAAATTATTTTCAAAATAATTTTAAATAAATATGTTCAAATTTAATCCACATAACGAAAAATGATATATTCTGTTAAGAATAGATGGAATGATTAATTGGAAAAAAATATTAAATTATAAATAATAAATAATAGAACAGAATAGTGGCCTCAACAGAAATCAATTTTGAAGAAGCGATGGAGATATTTAAAAAGAATAAATCACAGGCATTAGGTGAGATATATTTACCTTTAGAATTAATTTAATATAGTGGGAAACCTATATAGTAGATTGTATTCACAAGTTTCTTTATTTTTAAATTTATAAAAAAAATTATTCAAAAATATTAAAGAAGAAATTTATTTTTCCAAATTTTAATACAAATAATCAATCCTATGTAAATTTAATATATATTATATTAATATTTTAAAGAATGTGGATATATTAAAGTAAACAAGGTTTTTGATCAATTATAATTATGAATATTAAATTAAATATATAATTATATATAAAATCAATTATTAATAAAATTTAATATAAAAATAGTCTAAACATTAAAACATTCATTGAAGAAGATGATAATATCTTTTTGGTAATCATTTTATTTTATTGATATAAAATTTAATATTTAAAATTATAACACTTTTATTCAGGATTGTTACAAGATATAGAAATATATTCAATTATATATTAACGCTTAAGGGGATGAATCGGACGTTACCCCTTCTCTAAGTGATAAGTGCCAATAAAAAAATCAGTAAATCATTTCAAACAATTTTACAATGATCTTTGTGTGTAAGTGGATAGATTGGCATTAATTGGTTACCTAGTATTAGTGAATTATGATAATTTAAATTGCACTTTCGCTGTAGATAGAGCGTCGCCCGCCCGGTCTGCTACGCCATGCGCCATGCGCCATGCGCACTCACACGACAGCGACTGACTCGACTGACTGAACGTTTACTTGGCAAGGAGCCCCTGGCATGTATGCAACCAGCAATACCAGCCACCCAATAAAAACTTAGAATATTTAAATGTTTAAATGTTTAAAAACTAATTTTGCTTATTTTATTATTCAATTTATTAATAATAAATTTAATAAAATATTTAAATAAAAAAAAATAAAATAAAAATAATAATTTGAACTGTGGGATTTTAAAGTATTATTTTAACAGCCAAATGATTTAAACCAATGGGAAAACCAACGTAGACAAACTGACAAATTAATAAATGAATTTAATAATAAAATTAAATTTATAAAGGCCTTGAAGAATGTAGTTTTAATTCAATACTTGCAATTTATTAAAAATAAAACTGTTTTATATAAATAAATAAATTCATAAGAAAATGGATCATTAGTTTTTTTGCGAATATTAAAATACATTTTATTTTTATTTACATCCAATTAGTAAAATTGGTTAAATCAATTATCAATATTGAAAAAAAAATATTTTTCAATTTCTTTGTCGACTAAGTTTGTAATTTTATTTTATTTTTTAAAAACTTTTTTAAAAAGTCAATTTTCAAAATAATCTAAAATTAAAGTATATTTTGAAAACGCTAACATATTATTACAATTATAATGAAAAAAAGCAATAATAATTAATATATTAATACGAGAATAGATAACATAATTATTCAAGCCATTATTAAAATATATAAATAGTTAAACACATTGTTTTTTACTATCTCACCAGTGATCACAAGATTTTGATCTTTTTATACATTTTGAAGGCCCCTGACACATTTGCACTAAGGTTGAGAAAAATGTCTCTCTCTCGCTCTATCTCTTTGCTTGTGTGTTGACAAGATTACGCAAAAACGGTTTGAGCTAGAATAATTAAATTTGGTACACGGTCATTATTCAAAATTTGTAGTTTTCTATCAACTTATGAGAAATGTAGCTGATTCGGAAGAGGACCATTACCTACCACGTTTTCATATTTTTTTCCCTCTAAACTGACCGTAAAAATAAAGATATAAGTTTGATAGTTTTTCACATGATTAAAAATTGAATAAAACTGTTATATATAGAATTTCAGCTTGATCGAATTGCTGAAAGTACCGGAATTAATTTTATAAATATTTTAACATATTGACTGCCAATCATCCCCCAGCACGTGGCGTGGTGTCATCTACAAAGTATTAATTTTTTAAATTTTTAAATTTTGACTTAAAAATGAAGGTAAAGGTTTTAAATATCAATTTAATATATGTTAATTAATTAATTTAATTCAATAACAATACTATACTATAAATTAAAAAATTTTAAATTAATTAATTAATTAAAATTCACAAACAATTATACTTAATTTATAATTTAATTAATTAAATTTAATTTAAATATTTTTTATGTTAATTAATCAAATTCAAATTTGCGAGATAGTCGAGTGGAGACACTCCAGATTTTTTAAATTATATCCTGGATCTACTCTAGACTTTCTAAGCTTCATAGTGCTTAAATCTTATCAAATGGGAAAGTAAAACCACATCATTTCATATAAATTGTGCTATTTTGATTTATAACTGAAATTTTGGATTGGGTCGAAAAATAATGATTCTATTACAAACTCGATCAATTATATTTTGTCATTATAACAAATATATCAAATAACCATGACTATTTATTTCTATAGTACTATGATCAAAGATAATTAAATAAAATTAATTCTGTTATTTGACAAAATTATTATCCCATTTCAACTATATTTTTTTTAATTATTTTAAATATATTTGATAAAAATTCTAGGTAATAAATAATATTTTCTGTTGAAAATATAAATACAAGATCATATTTTCAAGGATAAGTTGAGTAAGTTATTTCTAATGAAATAAATAAATATATAAGTTAAAAATAAATTTTTATTGATATATATATATATATATATATTATAGACAATATATGATTCTTTATTTGAGAATTACTATAATTTAATTGATTTTATTTGCCAACAATTTTAATTTGAAGCATGATAGTACAAATTTCTTTTGTGTCTAATTTAAATGTAATGAAGAGTTGCCATTTTGCTGAAGGCATTGTATCAGGAAAATTACTAGTGTCGACATAGTAATTATCAAATACAACTTTTTTCTGAAATAAATAAAAGATCGTTAATACATTAAATACATTAAAATTTAACTCAAAATTAAATACAAATTCAAAATGAAAATAATGTATCACTTACTGCATTCAGGGGACATTTGCTCCATAGTGTACCTTTACTGGCTAAATCTTTAACTATTCCTGCATTTTTCTCAAGAAAATCACAAATGGGAACATCTTGTTGAGTCAAAGTTGTATGCCAATTATTGCCTCCATCCTGAGATTGTTTTCCTTCTAAGGTTCCCTAAAAATATTATTAAATTAATATTAAATTTTAAAAAAAAATCTATAAAAATAATTATTGATATAAATACCGTAGCTTCAGCAGGAATATTCTTAATAACATTGATAAAACCTTTTACAACCATTCTATCATCTTCTTCATCAACCTCTATATCTCCGGGTGTAGAATCTATAAAACTCTTATCATTGATTGTTACATTTGCTTGTTGTATAATTATTTCGAAATTTTTCTGAAAATAATAATTAATACAATAGAATAAATGGTTAAAATTAAATTAAAAATAAAAATATAATAAAGAAAATTAAAAAATAACATACCGCAGCAAACGAACCTTTCATACCTAAAAATGAAATTTGTTTTAAAATTATTATTTTAAAAATAATTATCTTATAATTAAATATTCATTAAATTGAAAATGATACTAATTAAATAAATTAAATTTTTAGGTATTTATTTATATTTTTCTTTTTAAAATTATAAAATCAATAACTATATAAATTTATTTAATATTAATCATCTATAAATATTAATTAATAAAAAAATTAATTAAATGAAAAATATAATGTCCAGATTTCTAAAATAATTCATTTGAAATGTTCAATAAAGATAATATTTGAGATTAAGTACAATTGACTAGAGTTTGTTATTTTATAGTAGAGGCTTATTTCATCAAATTTTTTTATGGACGATACACGTGGCACGAATGTTTGCTTATAGAGAAACCAATTGGGAAATGACCCGTAGATAGATAATATTAGTATATTTACAAATTTGATAAATCTGGCATACGTACACAAATAGTTGAAAAGCAAGAAAGAAATGAGCAAATTGAATCTCAACATTGTATTGCTGTTAATTAACTGTTCGATACTGAAAATAATCTATTTCGAGGTCTATTTAAACTCATCTCAGGTTAGATTAAATGAATGATAAAATCTATTATATAGCAATTTATCAATTAGAAAATACAATATATTATAAAGTGAGAGGAAATATGTATCAATGAATATTTATAAAATAATATTTTAAATGAGAAATTAATTCAATTTTAATTTATTTGTTATATAAGGTAAAAATGTAATTTTATTTGAATCATGTCAAATTATTAAATTTTTCGCTAATTAATTAAATTTCCTTATGAAAACATTGATTATAAGTTATAAAATTATTATTTCAAAGTATTTAGAGGATGATTTTACACCCTCCGATGTCTATTTTTTTTCTTAATATCAGGGATGTATCAATACATTTTTTTGCTCCCCCCCTCCCCCGCCAGGAAAATGTGATTTTGAAAAAAACATAACTTTTGTGTATGAGGGGCATGAGAAAGAGAGTAATAATAAATTGACTATGTTAAGGAGACCATAATAGAAAAGAATAGATTAGGAAGTATCTGAAAAGATTACCCTCGACACTTCTTTACCCAGCGTTCCAATGGGAAGTACTAGCGCATGATGCTTATTCTCCAGACTTGGCTCCGTTTAATTACCCTCTATTCGTATCATTGGGACATGTACTCGCCTGATAACACTTCGATTCTTATGAAAATGTACAAAAATGGCTCGACAACTGGTTCGCTTAATAGGAAGAATTGTTTTTTTGAAGTGGCATTCATAACCTGCCGAAGAAGTGGGAAAAATATATAAATTCCAATGTGTGTGTGTGTGGAAATTATTTTGAATATATAATTATCAAATAACAGATGTGCAATTTTTACAAAAAAATTCCGGTTTCATATTTCTACACTTGGTATATTAAATGTAAAACTTATTGAGATTCCTTTTACTATCCTAATTAGTAATTTTTACTTACAATTAATAATATATTTACGATGTGTAGTTTTGACTTAGCATAAACCTACAGTATTTTCTGCCTGAGAAACTTTTTTTAGGAGACCAGTACTATTATGTACTTTGGCATGAGTATGAAATTTACTATCTACTGTAATATTTTAAAAATATCATTAATCCTTAAAAAAAAAAGAAAAAATAAAATTTATTTATTTAAAATTTATTTAAATTTATTTTTGGAAAGGATTATTATTGTAATACGTTTCCCGAGAAGAGAATAGTTGTTGAAAAGAAACAAGGGCATTCGTTCGTGGGCTATCTCCTACGAAAGGACCGGCTAAAGTATAAAAAATATATTGTTTTTAAAAAAAGATTGTTTTGTTTGTTTTTTTATTTTTTTTTCCAATAATTTAAAAAAATTGTTTTTTTAACCAGAATTGTTTTTTTTTATAATTTTTAATGAATCATCTTTATCTAAAATTTTTTTATATACATTTTTATAATCAATAATTTAAAAAAAAAAAAAAAATCTAAATCTATAAATCTTTTTTTTTTTGTCTAGATCTCCAGGTCAGTTCACGCCGATTCAAAGTCCACATTTTCCATTACATATATGAGACCAACCCTTCTTTTTCTTAAATTTTCCCCTGCCAAATCCACCCATATACAAAAAAATCATTACATTACATATGAGAAAATATCACTCACTCTTCTTTCATAATATCACCATAACGAAGGCGGAAAACTTAGGTCCCACAAAAAAATTTTTGAAGTGCGGCAAAAATTAAGTTTCTTTAAAAAAAATTTCCCCCCCCCCCCCCCCACGAAAAAGTCTATATTCGCCTCTGGTTGTATGGCTTCAATTACTGTTCTGCATCGGGGCGCAAAAATCCTAGAGCCGGTCTGCTTTTCAGCATAATGTATAACAATTTATTTAAATTAATAATTTTGGTAATTAAAAAAAAATAAAAAAAAAAAAAATAAGGAAAAGAGAAATCACTACAGCCGTTTGTGGGTTTACATAGCCTACATACCGTGACAAATGATAATGGTTTCAGATTGGCTAACTTCTCCGCAAGCAACAACTTGTTTGTTAAATCCACAATGTTTCCTCACAAGGAAATTCACAAGCAAACGTGGATGTCAAATGACGGAGTAACAAGGAATCAAATAGATCACATACTTGTGGATGGTAAACATAAATCTTGCATATATGACTCTAGAAACTGTAGAGGCGCTGATGGAGACACTGACCATTTCTTGGTAATGTGTAAGGTGAGAATGCGCATATCAAAATACCATCAAAAATCAGCTAGGGAAGATAGATGGAATACAGATCTTTTGAAAGATGAATCTAAATGTCTTCTATATCAGAAGGATTTAAAAATATTGGGTGCTAGTAGAGGGGATATGGATGTGAACGAAAACTGGAAGGAAATAAAATCAATAATCCTCCAAACAGCAGAAAAACTTTTAGGGAAACAAACCTATGCCAGGAAGAAGTATAATTGGTTTGACGAGGAGTGCCGAAATATTATCGAGAGCAAGAATAAGGCTAGGATGATAATGATCCAAAATCCGAGTGAAGAGTCCGTTTCGACATATAGTACCCTAAGGAACACTGCGAGAAAAACAATAAGAAAAAAAAGAGAGAGTTACAAACAAGAAGGATAATGGAAATAAATGATAACCATCGGAATAACACTACCAGAAAGTTTTATAAAGATGTAAAGGGGGTAAAGGGAGGTTACAAACCAAGAACTCTAAACATTTTGAAAAACAAAGATGGTAATCTTATCACCCACAGAAAAGAAATCTTAAACACCTGGGAGGATTATTTTAGGAATTTATTTAACAGAGCTATGTCTGGGGATGGTGTCGAGGGTCAAGAAGTACCAACGAACGAAATAATTGTAGAGGAACCCACCTTAGAGGAGACCAAAATGGCAATAAATCGCCTAAAATGCCATAAATCACCTGGGAGCGATTCGATTCCTGCAGAATTGATAAAGATGGGTGGTGAGACATTACACCAAGCAATTCACACCCTTCTTATAAAAATATGGGAAAGGGAAGTGATACCGGATGAATGGAAAGAAAGTGTTATTGTCCCCATCCACAAGAAGGGAGACAGAATGTTATGTGAAAATTATCGCGGTATAGCACTTAATAACGTTTCCTATAAAATATTGTCCAACATTATTTTGAATCGTATCACTCCGTTGCTGAAGATATCATTGGTGATTATCAGTGTGGTTTCCGGAAGGGCAGGTCGACATTAGACCAGATATTTACCATTCGCCAGATTATGGAAAAGAGCTGGGAGCATAACTTGGAGGTCCACCATATTTTCGTTGATTTTAAACAAGCCTACGACAGTATTCAACGAACCCAACTATGGAGGATAATGACGGAATTAGGAATACCAACAAAACTGATACAACTAACGAAAGTGTGTCTGAACGGATCGGGCTATAGAGTAAAAATAGACGGCCATCTGAGTGAATACTTTAACGTTTCGAATGGACTGAAACAAGGAGATGCTCTGTCACCAATCCTATTTAATCTCGCTTTGGAATGGGTGATAAGAAGAGTTGGGAGGACTCCTAGACTATTTACTCCTCGAGGAACTGAAACAATCCTTGCCTACGCGGATGATATAGACCTTATTAGTGATCGATTAGAACGCAATATGAGAACCTACCTAAAACTAGAGGATGAAGCCAAAAAGGTTGGTCTAATAATCAATAACGACAAAACAAAGTATATGCACATGAAACGATTCTCCAATGTAAGAACTCCATCAAGCTTACAAATCGGCAATTCACAAATAGAAAAGATCTATAAGTTTAAATATCTTGGAACGGTCATCTCCGATGATAATAGAACCAAGGACGAAATAGAAGAAAGAATGCAAAGCGGATGGAAGTGTGTATATGCTTTGAAAGAGATTCTTAGGTCAAAGGTTCTACACAGGTCACCAAAAATCCTAATATACCGAACCATCATCCGACCCATAATAATGTACGGCTCTGAATCGTGGACCTTGACGAAATGCGACGAGGAATCTCTTAGAAGATTCGAAAGAAAAATATTGCGAACAATCTATGGACCTGTAAGGGACAGCGAAGCGGAGCAGTACAGAATACGGTCGAATAAGGAACTCCAAGAGCTGTACCATCATGAGGATATTGTCCAACTCATCAAAGCAAAACGGCTAGGATGGGCGGGGCATGTAATCCGGGCGGATAATAGAAGGGTCATAAAAAGTGTTTGGGAGCAAAACCCAAATGCTAAAAGACCCTTGGGACGACCACGGCTAAGATGGAGGGATAACATCAACAAGGACCTCCATGCTCTTGGAGTTCAGGAAATTGAAGAAACTGCACGAGACCGAAGGAGATGGAAGCAGATAGTTCACGAGGCCAAGATCCACCATGGATTGTAGAGCCCAGGAGTAAGTAAGTAAGTAAGTAAAAAAAAATACATTAATAAATATATTTTTTGTTTATATTTTATTTTTTGTAATCTTTTTCCATTAAACCACAATGATAATTTCTTTTTTTAATTGACTGATCATCAGCATTATGAAGAGAATGATTGCCGCAACATTTAATTTTTTTATACATATATGCATATCAAAACGGCCTGCAGTTGAAATAAAATAAAATTTAAAGAGTTTTTTCTTCATAGGAAATTTTTTCTCACATAATTTTCCACAAAAAAGGCCCGAAATTTAATGATATATTAACATTAAGATCAATGGAAAATATGTTTTGGTACACACAATATGGCGACTGTGACGTCAGTTGGGCGACAAGTTTTGTTTAAATGTTCACTCTCTACCTCCCTGGATTGTTGCTATATGGTTGCTATCTTAATGATTTTGGTTATTATTTTGAATATCAATCAAAATTAAAAGTTAAAACCACAGTCTATCTGAGTCCATCTAACCATCTAACATGGATAAAACGTTTATATTAATTATTACCTAATATATAATTTATAAATGATAATAAATTAATCAACTAAAAATGGATCTTTATTTACAAGACAGAAAGTATCCAATATATATAGGTAATTTTAATGTTCATCTAAATTATTGTTAATTTTCATATATTTTTTTAATATATGCGTAATGATATTCATTATATTGTTTTTTAAAATAGTTAGATAATGATTTAACATAATAAAAATAAAATTGTTTTAGGTCCATTATATGCTTGTAAATATTGCTACACAAATTTTATAAATAATGAATTTTTATCTAAACATTTAAAAATATGTATTTTCAAACAAATATTTACAATTTTAAAAAATAAACTAAAACTCAAAAATGATTCAGTCGAATATTCCAAGGAAAACAATCATTACGAAAAACGTGAAGATACTGATTCAAACAATACAGAAGACACGCGTTTTGAATGTAATCATTGGAAAAAGAAATTTACTCGTAAATCTCATTTAAAACCACATTTATTAATTCATACATGTGAAAAGACTTTGGAATGTAATTATTGTAAAAAGAACTTTAAATTAAAATCAAGTTTAAATAGACATTTATTAATTCATACAGGTGAAAAACTTTTTGAATGTAATTATTGTAAAAAGAAATTTAATTTGAAATCTCATTTAAAATCACATTTATTAATTCATTCATGTGAAAAGCCTTTGGAATGTAATTATTGTAAAAAGAAATTTAAAGTGAAATCAAGTTTAAATAGACATTTATTAATTCATACAGGTGAAAAACCTTTTGAATGTAATTATTGTGAAAAAAAATTTAATTTGAAATCTCATTTAAAATCACATTTATTAATTCATTCATATGAAAAGCCTTTTGAATGTAATTTTTGTAAAAAGAAATTTAACCGAAAATCTTCTTTAAAAAGACATTTATTAATTCATACCGGTTTAAAAAAAAGACTTAATAATTTTTTATTAAAATGAAAATCAACTTAATCATTGTAAAAAGAAATTTAAGCATAAATCACATTTTAATGAACATTTATTTAAACCACCGCATTAACATTCCCAAGAAAAATCATCATGGCTGGGCAGCTTCTAAGGCTATCCTAGTCATGATGATAGCCAAACTCCGAAAGGGAGACGACACCTTAAGAAGAAGAAGAATAGCTTATATACTTTATAGTTCTATATTTGAATCAATAAAAATCTCATTTATTTAACATAGTATTTATATTAACTATTTTATTTAGCCCATTAATAACAACTACATTATTACTAATTTTCTTATTACATTTTCTAATTACTTTTAAGAATCATATCCTTAGAAATTTTTAGTTAGATTGTCTGTGTCTGTGAGTTAACTTTTAATATGTGTGAAGAACAAGATTTATATGAAATTTTAGATATTTTACCAGATTCCTAATTTAAAAAAGTAAATTATAATTATAATTATATTTATGTTAATTGTTCAGATTAGTTGTAATGTCAATTACCAAAGAAAGAGAAAGAAATGCAAAACAACGTAAAGAAGCTGTTAATGCAAAAAAAAAATTCAGCTAAATAAATGGTCGATCCTTTAAAAAATTGCAATTGCTAAACAAATATAAAATGGGATAATTAATAACATTAAAATAAATGAACTCTATTTTTTATAGTTAATTTTAAGTTATAATTTCCCATGATACTTATTATAATTATATTAATTTCTTTTATCATTAAATGTTAATTTTATTATAATTTAATATTTTATTTTTAATATGAATCAATTCAAATTTAACTCGTCCCTGATCAATCTTCGCTTGACTCACCGTACTATTTACTATCAATGATAAACAGTGCTTTAATTAAATTAAAGATCAATTTTATAAATTTTAAATCCATTTTTTTTTATAACCACTAATCCTCTAATATTCGACAATAAATATATTAGGTTTGTTCAAAAAAAAGGTGAATTTTGAATTATTTCGAAAAGTATTTATTTTTTCATCAATATTCATTTTGCCCCCTTCAAAGTAATTCCCTTCAGATATATGCCAGATTATGCCAGCGCTTCTTCCAATCGTCGAAGCATTTCTGGAATGCGCTTTTCGGTATGGCCAACAGCTCGTTCTTCGATTCCGATTTTATTTCATCCACCAAAACGCTTTCCTTTCATTGGTCTATTCAGTTTTGGTAATAGGAAAAAGTTGCAGGGAGCCAAATCTGGTGAATACGGTGGTTGAGGCATGTTGTTTTTGATCAAAAAATCACGAACAAGAAATGATGTGTGAGCTGGTGCATTATCGTGATGCAAAATCCATAATTTGTTTTTCCACAATTCCGATCGTTTGAGCTGTATTGCTTCACACAAACGTTTCATAACTTCCTTGTAATATTCCTTTTTTTTAAGTAAATAAGTTGACCTGTGGCCAGGTCCGAACCGACCGACGGTTTGAAATAAATTAATTTCCAGCTACAGAAACAATTTCAAATAATTTTAATATATCTATTAATTCAATAAAAAACAGATATGGGTATAACATAAATATTTTTAATTTTATTTTATTTATAATATATATGTAAGACCAGGCTGTGACGTCATGCATGGCTGGATGACGTCATATAATTTTAAATCAAGAAAAAACTAATAAATATGATTTTTTTCGAGGATAAAACCAATACAAAATGCATGATTCGTGGTGATATATAAAAAAATCTCCTTTGGTGTGAAAATAACCCTTTCCTTCCTATCGTCGATCGCTAATACTACCACTTCCGGTTTCCGGAATTGCACCAAAAGTTGATCAATTCATCCCACTGATGCATTAAGTAAATATACCAAATTTCATCAAAATCGGTTGAGCCGTTCAGGCTGTACACATCTATACGGACGGACAGACGGACAGACGGACGGACGGACAGACGGACAGACATCATGCTAAAAATACTTTTTTCTGTTTAGAAAATGCATGATTCGTGGAGATATGTAAAAATCTCCACATGTGAAATTTGGTGTGAAAACAATACCTCCCTTACTATCGTCGGTCGGTAAAAATCGAAGAACACACAAAACATGACTATCTTTTTTAGTTTTCAAAAACAAGCTACTAATCCAAAATGGCTGATTTTTGAGAAACATATGTGTACCAATCTAACAAAAAAAAACTTCGATACACAGCCTGAGAAAATCCAAAATTCACCTTTTCATTTGAACACACATCGTGTATATATATATATATAATATTTAAGTGCTCTTATATTTAAAACAAAAGTATGTACTATTAAACTATATAGATATAATTATTTTCTTCTTAATTAAATATTTATAAAAAATTCCTATTTATTTTTATTTCTTTATTAATTGAAATTGTATTAAAATAGATAGATATGTTGCAATTGCTGCAATCATCTGAAAAAATTAATAATAATTAATTAATTAACATTATTTATAAACAAATATATATTTTATAAATAACATTATTTAAAATATAATTATATATTAATTAATTACGTTGGTTAATAAAGAATTATTCAATGTAAATAATCCATATACGTCAATTGATATTTTTTCATGATGCAATTGCGTTAAAAATACGTCCAACTAAAATTTAAAAAAAAAAAAAATTAATGATAAATTTATATTAAATATAAATATAAATATAATATTAAATTTACTTGGTCATATAATTTTTCATCTTCAATAACATATAAAGATTTTAATATATTTGCTCGTGTTTCATTTACCTTAAAAGAAACATTTAAATAAAAAAAGATGAATAAAATATAAAAATAATTGAAATAAATTAATAAACTAATTTATATAAACTTCATAGATTTACACTACGAGGGTTTCTATATATATATTTGGACTAATAATGAAAATGCAAATATTTATCATCAAAAATGATCGTATTTAATTATTTGTTTAATTAATATCTACCTTATTTGGGAATTGAGCATTTTTACATTTTATTACATATATCATTATAAAACAGGAGTAAAAAAAATAAATAAAATCATAAAAACTAATATTAATATTAAATTAATTCAATCAATTCAATAAATAAAATTGAAAAGCTGGAGGGAGCACTCGACTATCTCGCAAATTTGAATTGGATTAATTAACATATATTATATTTAAATTAAATTTAATTAATTATAAATTAAAATTAATAAATAATATTTATTAAATCAGCGCGTGTTTGGCTCTTTGTTGATGGGACCAAGTCACGTGTTGGCGCGTGAGATTTGCAGTGTTAAAAATTAATTCCGGTACTTTCAGCGATTCAATCAAGCTGAAATTCTATATATAGCAGTTTTTTACAATTTTTAATCATGTGAAAAACTATCAAACATATATCTTTATTTTTACGGTCACTTTAGAGGAAAAAAAATCAAAACGTTGTAGGTAATGGTCCTCTTCTGAATGAGCTACAATACTCAAAAGTTGATAGAAACTACAAATTTTAATAATTCCCGTATACCAAATTTCATCATTATAGCTCAAACCGTTTTTGCGTAAACTTGTCTACATACATACACACACATAGATACAGACATTTTTCTCAACCTTAGTGAACATTATTCAGGAACCTTCAAAACGTATAAAAACATCAAAATCTCGACATCGAAAATTTTCGTGATCGCAATACTATCTCTGGCGAGATAGTAATAAAAAAAGTATGTAGTTTATGAATTATATATACAAAGTATTGTGATATTTGTATTTTAAAAAAATATAATAATTATGAAAAGCAAAATTTAATTATTACCTGTTTATATATAGTTTCACAGATACGTATTATATTAAATAATAATGCAAGATATATTAATGAACCAGGTCCAGTCACTATCATTCCAATTGTTTTATTGAACGTAGAATTCAATTCATTTGGTATGTGTAATAAAAATAAAAAAAAATAAAATAGACAAAATGTAGATAATACAAAACAATTAATTGTAATTAATAATAAAAATAATGATTGATTAGAAATATATTGATTAACCCATTCACGAATTTTCTGATGACGTTTTGATATAATTCGAATCTCTACTAATGATGGAATTGTATTATTCTCTTTTAGATTAATTAAAATTAAATTAAAATCAAAATTTACCTTAAAAATAAAAAATAAAATACAAATTAATATTAATAACATTAATTAATTAAATATTTAATTAATAATTAATAATTAATAATGATTTATAAGCAGAGATAGATAAAATTTGAATTAGGAGAGGGGTGGAGGGGCAGTTTAACTCACAGAGTTTCAATTAATTATATTCACAATTTTGGAAATGAAATCGTTGTGTGCCAAATCTAGACTCTACAGAAGGTGCCATAGAACTCCTATTGAAGTTCTTGTAGCATCTGACGTATTGTTAAAGTTGTGTCCGGGCAGAAGAGATTCGAATTAAGTGTTTAGCCCGAAGAGATTTGCTGAAAGTTCCGGGCCTGGCAATGGAATTTCCCTAGCTGGGGTCTATGGGACGGAGTCAACCCAGCCTCCGGGAACAACATTGGGGAAAAGCTACTTGATAGCGCCTTCGATCAAGAAAATCAAGGTAAAGGTTGAGAGGACCCGTTCTACTGATCATAGGACACCTCATTGATAGAACCGGCTTGATAGGCGTTGTCCTTGCGTAGGACGTACAAAGTCAGAGGTTTTTTTTTTCTTTGCACCCACACTCTACCATTAATGGTGCCTTTTCTTTTTTCTTTTTTTAACACCATTTTGGAATGTCTTCACCAAATACAAGACTGGCAAAAAAAAACTTTTTTGAAGCATAATTTCACATGGAAATTGTCATATTTTTCAAAAGAACTCGACAATTTGTTATTTATTATTTTTTTCTTAAGAGAAAGAAGGGCGATTAAACAAAAACAACAAAAAATAAGCCTGTAGGGCAGCGTTTTCCAACCTGTGGGGCGTGCCCTCCCTGGGGGGGGCGAGACTGTTGTAAGAACCAAGTGCCCGTGAAGGCAATTCAAGTGCCCGCAAACTTTTGAAAATTTTCGGGGTTTTTTTTCAATTTTTTTCAATATGGTTCTAAAAAAGGTAAGATGATTTTATGGCAAAGGTAAGATGATTTTATGGCAAAACTTTTGAACATTTTCGATTTGTTTTTTTTTTAAAAAAAAAGGTCAGATGATTTTGCGATGCTCTGAACCATGGCCCACCCTCGTTGTTATATTATTTCAGAAATGTGCCCGACTATTGTAAAAGGAAATTAGATTATTACAAAAATTAAGGGGGGCGCAAGTATTTTTTTAAAAAAAAGGGGGCGCCGGTACAGAAAGGTTTGAAACCACTGCTGTACGGTTTATTAACAATGTCAATTAAGTTTTTATGATCTTGAAACATGTACTATGAGTACTACCATACGTTTTAGAAAGATAAAAGTGTGTGTGTGGATATTCTAAATTTTCTCCATTTATTTAATATCTCTGTTTATATTCATATATTATTATTAATACAGTAAAACCTCTGTTAACCAAAATAAAGTGAGGAGGAGACTGTTTCGGATAACACGAATTTCGGATAAAAATTAAGTTATAATATTTTTATGTATTTTTGAATGGTAGGGATCAAAGAAGAACATAGAAAATGTATTTTTTTGTTAAAGCTTTGGTGGCTGTTTTTATTTATAAAGGAATTTTGTAAATAAATCCACATATTGATATTTTTTTGAATAAATTTACAATAAAAAATATCAATATGTGGTTTTATTTACAAAATTCCTTTATAAATAGAAAATGTATATTTAATACTACACACATTATTCATATTTTAAGAAAATGTATATTATATCAGTTCAGAATGGAAGAGAGATTTCTTCTATTATATTTTTTCCTCCTCAATATGTTTTGAAAGATTGGGCAGACCCTGCTAAGCCTTTACGGTTAATGGAGGTTTCACTATATATACTAAGTTTGTTATATATATATATATATATATATATTATCTTACTTTTGATAATAGTTTTTCATAAATAACTAGAATGATACAAATTTTAAAATAAGCTTGAAAAAATACCATTCCATTGAAATAATTAATTATTACATTAATATTATTATAATCATTAGAATTAATCTAAAAACAATTTAAAAACTTATTTATATATATATCTGATCAATTAGTTGCCAATCTATAGAATATGAAAAAACAAATTTTAATGTAGATATATTAATTTTTTAGTATTGTCGATATAATTTAGTTTTTAACTAAAAAATTAATTAAATAATATAATGTTTCTTACGAAAAACAAAATGACTCCAATATTAATAATAAAAAATATAAGAAAATATGATAAATAATATTTTTTTATTAGTAAATTTTCTAATTCCTTAAAAAACTCATTTGTGAATTCTTTAAATTTAATTGATTTATATATATTACTATATAAAGCTGCATAACAACCTGCCTGAAATAAATAAATATCATTAAATAATTATACAAATACATTTATATTTTTTTTATTTTTTTTTACCTTAGTTAATAATGTTTGTATGATTATTGTAGTGAAGGCTAAACTAACATTTAAATTATGAATATAAAATGAATATGTAATTAATGAAATAATTAAATCAATTAGAAATATTATTATAGAGTAGATTAAAAAACATTTAGATATTTGAATTGAATTTATACAATTATTATTATTATTATTATTATTATTAATATAAATTAATTTTAATGGTGATATACCAAAGAATTTTGTTGCATGAATTAAATATTTTAAAATTTCTACTCCATTCATGGTTATGATTTTATTTATAATTTATCCAGAAAACCAAAGATCTTAAAAGTCTTTAATATATTACAGTTTTTTTTGTTTTTTTTGATATTCAATTATGAAATATAAAAATAAAATATTTTTATTTTTAATTATTTTAATTGAATTAATATTTTTATATATCGATAGAATCAATAAAAATAAAAAAAAAACAATTTAATAAAGTAATTTTTAGTTCAATAACAATGAATAAATTATACATAATTAAATTTAATTACTATCAATTTGAAATTAATAATCAATTTCATCCTTCCCTGTCAACTCTAATATCTTCACTCGTAAATATTCTCCAATAAAATTGATAATTATAAAATAACATTAAATAAACAGTATATATATATATATATATTTCTAATAAATTTATTAATTTAATATACTTAACATTAATACTAATTTAATTAATTTTTATTAACTTTTATAATAAGTTGTATTTTTTAATTTATCAAATTATTTTGGATTGATTCTATCATTCTATGTATATATTTATATAATATATGTGGGAATTGAAATTGAGGTCAAGGGATGTTGGCGACAAGGATATTTCAACCTCCTCACTCCACTTCCTTGTCCCTGATTGTAAATGCAACCGAGGGTAGCAGCGGAAAGTTACCACGAGATGCCCGAACTCCTGATCAGGCCTTGGGTGACGATCAGGAGAAAATCTCCCACCCCCTTCTCCCGACAACCAAGTATGATGAATATATTGTATATCTATATCATATATAGAAAAATCTTGTAATTGCTGAGTAAATCAAACACATTGTGATATATTTTATTCTCTTCCTTAACAATTGTTACTAATGTATTTCCGTCTCTACTATTTCAAAACTGGGTTTTATAAAAAAATAAAAATTCATAGGTTCTATAATCCCGTTAAAGATAATATAATACAAGGATTAATATTTATAGTTCTATCCATAAAAGTTAGCTAAAAAAACAATCATATTATTAATTTTTAAAAATAAAAGGTTTGAGAAGTCTTATAAGTATAAGAACTATCACTGATTGATTGAACTTGATAAAATTGTATTTTTTTTATCAGGGGGAATCCTATAGACTAGATAGCACGTTTGAGTGCAGTCAAATATTTAAAGTGTGCTGTTGCATACTATAAAAAGTTGACCCTTGGCCAGGCACAGAACCGACCGACGGTTTGAAATAAATTAATTTCCAGTTACAGAAACAATTTCAAATAATTTAAATGTATCTATTAATGCAATAAAAAACAGATATAGATATAACATAAATATTTTTAATTTTATTTTATTTATAATATATAAGGAGACGCTGGCTGTGACGTCATGAAGAGCTGGGTGACGTTATATAATTTTAAAATAAGAAAAAACGAATGAAGATGATTTTCCCGAGGATAAAACCAATACAAAGTGCATGATTCGTGGAGATATGTAAAAAAATCTCCTCATGTGAAATTTGGTGTGAAAATATATCTCCCTTACTATCGTCGGTCGGTAAAAATTATTTTATATGTACTTATATATTGTTTTACCAACTGAATTATAATCAAACTTACGATTTTTTTTGAGTAAATTTATATAATTATGTTTAACAATTACGGTGAGCATGGTTCAACCATGAAGAAACATGGTTTTGGCAAATCCAATATGATAATTTCAACGTTTGAGACAAAGAACGTCCTGGTATTCCGAAAACATTTGAAGATGCCAAATTGCAGGAGTTATTGGTTAATACTAATCGCTACCAACAACAACTAATCAATTTGAGCTGTTCATTGATCGAAAAACGTTCCCAATACGCTCGAAGAAGATATGATAAGATCATATTCCAGCATGACAATGCGCAGTCTCATACAGCAAAAACTGTCAAAGAAATGTAAAAAATCACTTGGATTTGAAGTTTTATCGCATCCGACTACCAGCTTTTCGCTTCGATGAAACACACAGTTAAAAACCCCTTTTAAACTTTCTTCTTGTTTAATATAGCTCTATTTTTTGATGCAGTATAAGTAAAGTATATTAATAAAGTTTAATATAAAACTATGAGCATTTAATAGACTATATTTTTAAAAATTTAATATTATATTATTTAACAAAATTTGCAATTGAATTGCGATACAATCAAGCTGATATTCTATATATAGCAGTTTCATACAATTATTAATCATGTGAAAAACTATCAAACATATCTTTATTTTTACGGTCACTTTAGAAGAAAAAAATCAAACGTTGTAGGTAATGGCCCTCTTCCGGTTGAGCTACATTTCTCAAAAGTTGATAGAAAACTATGAATTTTGAATAATGCCCATGTACCTATGCTCAAACCGTTTTTTCGTAATCTTGTCTAGATACATACACACACACAGACATTTTTCTCAACCTTAGTGAAAATGATTCAGGAACCTTTAAAACGTATAAAAACATTAAAATCTCAACATCGAAAATTTTCGTGAACACAATACTATCTCTGGCGAGATAGTAAAAATAAAAATTGAAAGGAGTATTAACATGCCTATCCTCAAGGATTCATTTGTGTTTATCTCAGGAAAGTTAACTATTATCTATCATCTATCATTTTTTGCGATTGTAGCGGCCGCCCACTATGAATGTCCGGTAGAATCCAATAATAATGAATCATTTTTTTTGAGGAACTTGTACCGGACGTTACAAGTTTCTTTCCATCTTTCAAAATGAGTTGGGTTCTAGAACATTTAGATGAAGAAAAAATAAGATAAACAAATTATGTTTGAATATAAATATATTTTAATTTAAAAAAAAAATAAAAAAGAATAGCCTTCTGAGGATAGTTCAGTGGAAGATAATTTTTATATATTTTCTAGCTCAAAAGAAGAAAAAATTCAAACAAATTCAGATTTTGAATTTGTATCTTTTATTTAAGACAAAAATAAAAATGTGACTCTTCAGGAAATTACACAACAATAAAAAAATCATTAATTATATTTAATGCTCAACTGCGGCAGTAGAGAGGTTATTTTCTTTTGCATCATAGATACATGCCACACTTATCGGCAAAAATAATATAAATACTATGTTAGATAAATCAGGTTTTTATTGATTTACAAATCGAATTATAAAGTATATAAGCTTTAAAAAAAAGAAAGAAAAGAAAGTAAATCTTTAGTCTTCATTATTAAGAATAATTTTTAAATAGTATGTATTAATAAATGTGTACTTAAAGAAGATTATTGCATAAATTTATTTTTACAATAGTTACATACAAAAGGTTTGTCTCATGTATGAGTTATTAAATGTCTATTTAAAATTGATATCCGATTAAATTTCTTTTTACAATAATTACATTCAAAATGTTTTTCTCCTGTATGTATTAATAAATGTCTATTTAAAATTGATTTGTCATTAAATTTCTTTGTACAATAATTACATTCAAAAGGTTTTTCTCCTGTATGAATTAATAAATGTTTATTTAAAACTGATTTCCGATTAAATTTCTTTTTACATAAATTACATTCAAAAGGTTTTTCTCCTGTATGAATTAATAAATGTTGATTTAAAGTTGATTTGTCATTAAATTTCTTTGTACAATAATTACATTCAAAAGGTTTTTCTCCTGTATGAATTAAAAAATGTTTAATTAAAGTTGATTTAACATTAAATGTCTTTTTACAATAATTACATTCAAAAGGTTTTTCTCCTGTATGAATTAATAAATGTTTATTTAAAGTTGATTTAAGATTAAATTTCTTTTTACAATAATTACATTGAAAAGGCTTTTCTCCTGTATGAATTAATAAATGTGTATTTAAATGAGATTTATGATTAAATTTCTTTTTACAATAATTACATTCAAAAGGTTTTTCACCTGTATGAATTAATAAATGAGTATCTAAATTGGATTTATGATTAAATTTCTTTTTACAATAATTACATTCAAAAGGTTTTTCACCTGTATGAATTAATAAATGATTATCTAAATTGGATTTATAATGAAATGTCTTTTTACAATAATTACATTCAAAAGGTTTTTCTCCTGTATGAATTAATAAATGTTTTTTTAAAGTTGATTTGTCATTAAATTTCTTTTTACAATAATTACATTCAAAAGGTTTTTCACCTGTATGAATTAGTAAATGTTGAGTTAAATTTGATTTCCGATTAAATTTCTTTTTACAATAATTACATTCAAAAGGTTTTTCACCTGTATGAATTAATAAATGTTTTTTTAAATCTGATTTCCGATTAAATTTCTTTTTACAATAATTACATTCAATAGGCTTATCAGCTGTATGAGCTATTGAGTGCGGAATTAAATGAGATATATGATTAACATTCAATTTTAAATTATTACATTGAAAATGCCTGTCTTCTGTAGGGTTTGAATTTGTATCTTCTTCAAATTTTTCGTATAAATATTCTTCTGTATCGTTTTTTAGGTTTACATCATTTTTTAAAATTGAAAATATATTTTGATGAAAACATTTTTTTAGATGTTTAGATAAAAATTCCTCACTAATGAAATTGGTATGACAATATATACATGAATAAAGAGGACCTAAAAAAGAATTGTTTTCAGTATTTTAAATCATTATATTTTTACATATCTAAATATTAATAATTCAATTTAAGCAATAATATCATTACAATTAATATTTATAAAATAAATTAGTGACAATTATCATTACTATGGATGAAAAATCATAGAAATAAAAATTACCTATATATATTGGATATTTTCTCTCTTGTGAATAAAGATCCATTTTTAATTGTGTTATCAATTATAAAATATATTCTAGGTAATAATTTAAATATTTTAAATTTTGATTTTCATTTAGAATCAAAATAAGAACCACAAACCCACAGACAATCCGTTGACAGCAGCATAGAGCATCTTTAACAATGTTAAATTCTGAAACTGCGTTTGGCGCTGCTATTCATAGGGATGCATATCCGAACTGATCGGAACTAATTGAGAAAAAACCGGCCTGGCACCATTTTTAAAATCCCCGACATCGACATGAGACGAACGCTCAGCTTTCGCTCACCCCATTTTTGAGTTCTTCCATTTTTTCAATTGTACATATTTTGTTTGAATAAATAATTATATCGAAATCGGTATCTTTTCTTACTGCCACTTCATACCCCCACAATTTGTTTACACAAATGAGATACACATCATTATTGTTAATGATATTTTGTAATAATCTATTTTCAAATAAATATATACATACAACATTATTCTTTTCTTCTAGACATGCAAATTATGAAATTTTTCAGTTAAGTGAAAAATTATTTATTTGTGGATAAGACCAACATTTCAGCACTTTTCTGAAACAAAAAATTTATTTCTGAAATGTCAGTTTTAGCTCTAAATAAATAATTTTTCACTTAACTGAAAAATTTCATAATTTTTTCATTCGTCTCACTTCTCTCATTCATTCAAAAGTTCACTTATTTCGTGTGTCCCCCTGGTCTGTGGTATGCGTATGGTCTGTGCAGGTCTGTGACTTTGATTAATTTAAAATTACATGTATTAAAATTTAAACAAATTCAAATATTCTAATTTTTAAATTTATATACAATTTAATATTATTTTTTCGTGACTAATGGCAAATACAGGTGGCCCTAGTCAGAGCAAAAGAAGACTCCTTATGGTAGTGGCCTAGTCGATGATGTTATATGGATCTAAGATTTGGGCTTTACAACTATATTTTAAGTGAAAAAATGATATCTTGGTTATATAAAAATTAAAATATGATTCTTTATATCTTTATTATACAGAAAGTAGGCGTGTTAATATAAAATCTATATATCTGTGTGTCTGTTTTTCGATTTTTTAAATTTTGATTTTGGATTCGATTAGAGCTTAAAATGTATAAATGTAAAGTGGTCTTGGTTTTTTAAATTTCGTTTGGGAACATTATTATAGACATTTTCACACACACATTGTGTCTACATTATCTAATTCTCACAATATATTAAGATCATATAAATTGGAATTTGTCATTCAAAGAATATGTATATTTGTTTTTATTTATAAAACACGAAAACATTCAAAATTATATGAATAAATAATTTTAATTTTGATCTCATAATTGGATATTCATTTTCAAGTAATTAAGATGGCTGGAATCACAATATATGAAGGGACACACATTTAATTTACTGATTAAATTAAAATATATTAAAAATAAGAACCCAAAAACAAATAAATGTTTTATCTAATGTATATTTTAAAATATATTATAATAAATTGATAACGTCATTTAATTTTCCTACTATATATCGAAAGAATGAATGAATTAATGAAATAAAAATAATTTTATTTTAAGAATAGATATATATATCTCACAGGCGGTGGTTGTGACGTCACATATATACATTTAAATTAAAAAAAAAACTAATGAAGATGTATTTTTCCAGATCAATAAAACTTAATTTTTCTTTATAAATACTATCTCTAGTGTGAATTTCAAAAAAATCGTTAGAGCGGTTTTTGAGAACCCATGGCCAATTTTTACTAGCATAATAAGATTAGATAGATAGATAGATTAGATTAGATTAGATAGATAGATAGATAGATAGAAAAATAGATAGATAGATAGATTAGATAGATAGATAGATAGATAGATTAGTTAGATATAGATAGATAGATAAATAGATAAATTCTTCTTGATTTTTATAGATACTTATTTTAAAATTTTACTTCACTATCCTTTATATAGTTAAGAATAAATGAGAATAATATAACTTAAATTTAGAAAATTAATGTTTCAACAAAGATATTAACTCCATTTTATATCAATAGATGACTCTGAAAATCTTAATTAACTACTCAGCTGATTGTCCTGCCAACTCAGGGCTATTGAATATGTCAAAATATTCAATTTTCACTTAATGTTTAAATAAAAATTATCGCTCCCTTCTTTTTTATCCAAACTTTTAGAATTTTCATATATTTATTATTTGTATAGTTTGATTAATTCAATTAATTAATTATGTTTGATGGCGAGGGAGAAGATGAAGAAGATTTTATACCAGGAGCAAAGTAATGACAGTCACGCCTCTTTTTATTATCAATATGATAATTAAAAACTAATTTTCGTGTTGATTTTTGTTTTATGAATAGCTCTAAATTGGCGTCATTGTTTGCAAAATCTTCACCCTTACCAGATGATAACGTTTCTCTAACTTATACTCCGCCGAAACAACCGAAAAAAATGTCTGAAAAAAAAGATTCTGCTCAAGAACCACCAACACTAAAATTAAATATTATTATTGTTAAGGTTGTCACATCATATAAATTGTTAGTATAATATATTTATTCAATATTTATTTTAAACAAGAAGTTTTCTTATAAATAGAAGAAAATTAAAATATATTTGAAATATAATTCTTTCGTAGAATAATATTAATGTTAACATAACATAAAATAAATGACATTTTAAATAACTGTATTTCTAGGGCGCAGCCAAAATTGATACAAATGCAAGAAACAGTTTTTTGTCAGTCATAAGTCATAACACATGGGTATATAAAAATAATCGTTTTTTTTTCCTTTGTACCAATTTTGGACTTGGCTCCTAAAGAACAATCTATCATTGAAACTAAATAATAAATTATTTATTAATTTAAATGTGTTTATAAAAAATTTTTTTTTACTAAAATTATTTTCATTATTTATTTTTTTATTTAAGAGAAAATGGAAATTACAATTCACATGGAAAATTAGGCGTTGCGTTACTTGGAAACCCTTCAACAAAAACATATCAATTATTACTTTATAAAGGCAAACAACAACACATCACAACTTGTCAAATTAATGCTAAATTTCAATTCATCGTAAGTAATATTCTATTAATAGGTAGAATACGAGAAACTTATGAATTTAATAATCATTAATTATTTTATTTAGGTCCAAGCCAATAATTATGCTTCTTTTTATGATGATCAACAGCAAAATTGGTCAATTATGTTTGAATCCAGAGAGCAAGCTATTGAATTTACTACAGAGGTAAAAGTACATTTATAGTGGTATTATTAAGGTTTAACTAACTAATTAACTAATTTCTAATTATTTTCTTTTAATTATCTTATCAAATCGATTTTAAATTACAATTTAGTTAGTTTTTTAACGTTAGTCTAAATTAATGCCACTATTCCTTTTTATTTTTTTTTAAATTAAAATATATTTATATTCAAAAATACTTTGTAATAGGTTGGTTTAAGTCGGGCAAATGCGCAAGTTGAACTGAATGAAATTCTCACTCAGGATTTAATTTTCGTTGAAGGCACTGGAGCTTCTCTCGATGATACTATGGAACTTCGTTATCGTGCATTTGTATTAACACCAACAACAGGAGTTTTAGGAAAGGTATATCAAATTCAAAATGTTAATATTAATTGGGAAAAATATTAATAAATTATTATTTAGGAAATTGAATCTACTTTAACTTCTGAAAAGCCACAACGAGTTAAATTACGAGTTGGTGGATGGGAGGAAGGTTTAATTGGCGTTGGACGCCATGGACGACGACTTCTAATCATTCCATATTCACTAGTTACCGTATGTTAAATGAAATTTCCAATCATTTGTTTTTAAATCATAAAGATATATATATATATATATTTTCAAGAGTGCCTGGCGTCGTCTTATGCCTGCTGACACTTGGCTAATATTAGATGTTTATATTGGAAGATTTAAATCTTCTAAAAGTCCAAAAACTGTTTCTAAGCCAATTGAAAATTCTGGAATTCAAGCTCAAGATAGTGGGGATAGTACATTTGAATCCAGGTATATATATATATAAATATATATACATATATTTACTATTGTGATTAAAAAGTAAGAATTTTCAATTTAAAACTCACGGGTTTTTCAAATCAATAAGTTTTTTTCATATGTCAGGCTAATCTTTTATGACATTAGTTTACTAACTACCCTTATAAATAATTTAAATTATTTTGAAAAATAACAAAAAAAATTAGAAAATCATATAAAGAATTCTATATATGATTCACTTTTGACATAAATATAAAATTAGGAGAATAAAAGAAAAAAAAAAAGAAAAAATAAATTCAAATAAATTCAAAAAAAGTTAAAAAGTTGAACGATCATCTCAAGATATAATAATAATTTTAAAGATTTTTGATACATAAAATATATCAATAAATTATATATAAATTCTTATTTAAAAAATATATTACAGTGAAGATTCAAGTGTAAAAGCACGCACTGCCACTATTTCTGTCGCGCTCTCAAATAGTCCTCGTCTTGCTTCCAAAAAAGCAACCCTTATTTCTAGAATGGCCAAAATGGGACAACCAACTTTACCGCTTCCTGGTTCAATCGCAGGTCCTAGCGACTCAGAAGAAACAGAAGTAATTAATAATCAAAAATTTCAGTTTATTAATATTATTCAAATATTTTTGAAATAATTTAATTTAGTTTTGTTTATTTTTAAGGAGGAAGCTTCAATACCAAATACAATCATATTTCGACCATCCAGTAAAACTCGAACGAATTCTTTACCACCTAATAAAACCGCCTCAAAACCTTCTCCACCCAATTCTACTCCAGTCCAACATATCCCACAAATCCAACAACAGGCCGACTCGATAACATTATACCAAACAATGCCGTGGCTCTCTCATACACACCAGCAACAGTCCACCTCTCAACAAACAACACCAATTCAATTTTACCAGCCTAATCCTGGCATGTCTGTTTCAACTCCCACTGCTGTCTTAACACCGATAAGATCTATTCCTACAACAAATATTACAAATGACTCAGCTCAGATGACCCTATTTTTAGCCGAATCTCGAACTCAAGGTGCAGAAATGCGAATGGGACTTGCTCGAATTACTGATAAAGTAGACCAAGTTATTTCCAAAGTAAGTTATAAATGTATATATCTGTTTTATCTCATTTTTGTAAAATGGAATATTATCATGTCTTTAGATAGATTCCCTCGACTATCGATTAACAGTTAATAATGTACCTAATTCAGTTGCAAATACTTCTGTTACTTCAATCTCCTCTCTTAACTCGGCAGCTATTCAATTTGGTATGAGCAATCATAATACAGAAACTCAATTAAATAACATTCAGAGACTCTCTGCAGAAAATGAACGTCTACAAAAAATTTTAAATGAAAAACAAGAACGATTAGACGAACAAAATGATAAAATTTTTCATCTCATTAATACTAATCAAAGGTAAGTATAAATATGAAATTCGGAGAAGCCTCATTTTTGACAATAACGCTTTAACTATTTGGAAAATGATTAGATTGATGGAACAAAGTGCATCTCTATTAGAAGAAAAATCTCAAAAAGTAATGGAAATAAATTCATTAGTCAGAGAAGAAAATTCATTAAAAGAAGTTTTAGATCAAATTACAAAAACTTTATATGAATTTAAAGATCAAAGTGAAAATAACCAACAGGTATTCAACAAAAACTTAACAATTCCTATTTTCATTATTTGTAATATTTACTTATTTATTTTTTAGAAAGAAAACGACATAAAAGTATCTGATTTGACACAACAACAAATTATATCAATGTCTTCCCTTTTGAAAATTAAAGAAAATGAATTGAAATCAAAACAAGCTACAATTTTTGGTATAAATTGATTAAAAAAAAAATAATATTAAAATATTTTTAAAACTTGTTTTAACATAACATAACTAAAAATTCTAACTTATATAAATTACTTTAGGGATTTTTAAAGATATTATCATCACTCTTATTCAAATAATAATTTGTTGCCAGATTATATATCTGTGCTATTTTCTTTTATATTTTAAAATAAAATATAATATTAATATAAAATTCCATAGCTGAAAAAATAAGCCTCAGAGTTCTTATTTATTACAATTTCCATGAAAATGGCAAGCTATAGGAGCTTTTGTCTTAAATTCATTTTGTAAAAATTTATTTTAGATCAATCAAATCGCCTCCTTAATTTAGAAGCATCATTACAAGCAGCTCTGGAATCTCAACATTCTCAAGAACAATCTATGTCAACTTTACAAACAAGTCTTGGAGAGTTACAAGCAAATAAAGAACAACTAGAAATGTGGTTAGCTGATACAACTCGACAATTGCATGATGCCGCCTCTGAAGCTGCTTCCAAGAAGGTATATATTAGTAAAAATATAATACATATTCTTTAATTGATATAAATAAATGTTCATAGAATTTATGACAATTAAATTTATTTAACTTATGTATTAATTTCATTTGTAATTATCACATAGCTTTATTGTAATTATCTGAAATCTTTGAAATAAATCACATTTCTATGAAAATACTTTTGATAAAGATTAATAAAGATTATATTATATTCTATCTATCTATCTATCTATCTCTGTGGCTCTACGTAACTGGAAAGTTCTTGGCCGCAGCAACGACATTTCTCCAAGTACCCTTATCCTGAGCTATAACCATCCAACCCCTACCCTCTCCCATCTTTCTCACGTCCCTTCCTACATTGTTTACCCACGGCATCCTTGGTCTTCCAAGAGGACGTTTCCCGATCGGTCTCTCAATCAATTTATTTCTCTCCTCTCCCATTCTAGTCACGTAGCCTGCACATCGCAGTCTTCTCGATTTTATTATATTATATTAATCTATATTAATATTTTAGATATTTTAGTCGGACACTTTTAAATCCTATTTTCATTTTTATTTACAATTACTTGATTATGTTTATTTTTATTTATTTTTTTTTTTTTAGAATGAAATCCAAGTTTTGAAGCAACAAATAACAGATATTATGAATAAATCAAATGTATATTATTGATTTTCATATAATAACTAATTTCAAACTAAATTATTAATTAAATATTGTTTTAATTTTAAATTTTAGGATCCTGGAAATTTGAATGAAGAAGTTAAACGAGTTATGAATGTATTATACAAAAAATTACAAGCGGAATTTGAACCAGGGTGTACTTATGATGGATCGATTATACGTACAACTCTTTTACATATAATAAGGGTAAATCTTATTCTTTAAATTCAATTCTATGCTATTGATCATATTTTTGAATTAATATCAATATTTATTTATTTCAGGATGTAACATTGAATTTATTGGCGCATAATGATACCAATGTAAATTCTCCTTTAAAAAATAGCAATACAAAAGAAATAAATCCAGAACCTTCTATTATAGTTCACCAACAGGTGCCACCTGAACCTAAACCAAGAGTAATTGTTAATTCTAAACCACAACCTCCAAATGAACCTCCTGAAAATGAAAAGGAAGTATGCAGTGATGAAATAAGTATTAATACAGAGAAAGAGGTAGATAATTCTTCCTTAGTAGAAAATGATGCAAATGAATTGGAAGAATGCAATAAGATTCAAAAAATTCAAGATAATTCAATTCCAAAAGTTGATGAAGATAAAGTAGATCCATTATCAGCAGTTGATACCGTAATTACGAGATCACCCAAGTTAACAGAAAAACATAAAAAAAACGAAGATGAAAAAAAACCTCTAGATCGCGTAAGGAATTATCTATTAAAAACATCATATTATATATTTTGATTTAAAATAAAGCTTATTAATAAATATTTTTTTTAGGAATGTCGTCTCTCTCCTCCCCCACAAATTTTTGAAGATGATGATGATGATGAAGATTGGTTAAATTGAAACATCTAGATTTTTTTTTAATTTATAATAAAAAAGTAAAGTTAATAATAATTATATTTTAATTATAATATATAAATACATATTGTATTGTGTTACAAAAAATAAATGTATAAATATCATTTTGTTTTTTCAAAAAAACAAAAAAAAAAAATGATATTGATAATTATATGATTAATTATAATAAAAATAAATGATTTATTCCGATATCTAAATATTAGATTCATTATTTTTTCATTAAAAATTGTAATTATAATTTTAAATAAAGATAATTAAAAATAATAATACGTTTTACAAAATTATAGAAGACATTAATGGATAATTGTACAATTGTGTACAACGACTTCTTTAGTCTCAAATTAAATGTTAAAATAAAACCTACCATCACCTACAGATCTGGTTAGATTATACGCTTTTAGTAATAGATTAATGACAGTCATAGTAATTATACAGCAAGGGCCTTAGAAGGCAGCTTTTTGGTTATGAATGTAAAAAATTTTACGAATATGTATTCTATTGGCCGAGGCGCCGTAAATATTATAGCGGGCGCTGTATATAGTGCCCCACTATCTATTAGTTTAATAATTTATTATTTACTTCATTGATAGCATTACTGGTGAAGAATTTGAGAATGCGTACATTGTCATTTAAAATTTTAATTAAAGAAGATCTTATTTCAATTAATATATTCAATAATATTAAATTGATTAAAATATCTTTGGAATACATTAAATAATTTGAATATTATATTACAAATACTGCTCGTGCTCAAAAAATTGAAAATTTGATAAAATATTAAATTTAAATAAATTCATTTTTCTTAATTAATCGTTTTATTTTTATTTTTATGTATTTCCAATTCATCTGTTTGACACATTTAAAAAATATCTAATAATTAATAGGTAGATCGCACACAATATAATTAACCAGCTTTACTTAGTCAGTTTATAGATTACTTTTATTTTCCTGTAATCTAATTTCTTGTAGGGGAAGATATATAGTAAAAGGCATTAGCACAAACATTTTTATTTTTTGAAAAAACTTATTTAGTTGCAAAAACTATTCATTACATTTCATTTTTTATTTTTTTCACTAGCTGTGCAGACAAAAAAAAAATTTAAACGAATTATTTAGACTTTTTAGGTAAAAACTTGAGGAAATCCTTGTGAATGTGTGGATCTTAAAAGTGAATAGGAAAGTATTGAGTAAGTTGAGTTGTCAAATAAATAAGTTGACCTGTGGGCAGGTCCGAACCGACAGACCGTTTGAAGTAAATTAATTTCCAGCTATAAAAACAATTTCAAATAATTTAAATGTATCTATTAATGGAATAAAAAACAGATAGGGATAGAACATAAATATTTTTAATTTTATTATATTTATAATATATAAGTAGTAGCTGGCTGTGACGTCATGAAGGGCTGGGTGACGTCATATAATTTAAAATTAAGAAAAAAGTAATGAAGATGACTTTTCCCGAGGATAAAACCAATTCAAAATGCATGATTCGTGGTGATATGTAAAAATCTCCACATGTGAAATTTGGTGTGAAAACAATACCTCCCTTATTATCGTCGGTCGGTAAAAATTGAATAATATTGGGTTTATTCACGGATGATATTATTATTTATGTAAACCAAGAGACATTTTAATCTCCCGGAGAATTTTTGCGGGGACACTGGGACACACAGAATACACATAAGAAAAAGCAAAATGATGGTATGGGATTTGTAAGTCAGCTAAAGAATAAGAATATTTGATCTATCAAAATTAAAAAAAATTTTAGGAGATCTAATTTTATTTATTTATTTAAAATAAGTTGTACCACATGTTTATAATTAACAAAAATTATACAATAAGTTAATTTTTTAAATAAGCTTAACTATATATATATACATATTATTTCTTTCCAAATATGATATATCAGTAGGTACAATGATTAGAAAAAAATTTGATAATTTATTAATATTAAATTATTATTGAGTATAGATGTATTCAATTACAATATATTTATATTCATATGAAATAATTTCCACATAATAAAAAAAATAAAATATTTTTATGTTTGGTAAGTTAAAAAGAAATAATAATAAAAAAAGTTATATTTTTACAATATATATGATTTTTTTGTGATGTTTGCATTTTAATTTTAAATTGAGAAATTATAATAATAATTAATTCTACCAATATAATAAAATATTTAAAATATATCAAAGTTTAAATTATGAAATGGTATATTTCAAAATGAAAATAAAAAGTTAAAGAAAATAATCGCGATATTCAATTATTTTTTTATTAATAATTAAATTAAAAAAAAAACAATCGAATATTTAATAGGGCCTCCTCCTTTCCCCATAAATTAGCCCTTCCAAGCCTCGCCTTCCGAAATTTAGAAAAAGTTTTAAATTTAGAAAGTTTGCCTTAAAAAAAAATTAAAAAAAAATAAGGCGTTTGGTCTGTAGCCGCTTTGAATCAGCTGAGAGTGCCTTTGATTTTTTGGATTTTGAAATGAAATCGCGACATTCGGGGCAACCTGAAAGAAAACCTACCTAGTAAGGGAGTGCATAGCCTCCATCAAATTGGATGGAAGGCCCATGCTAATCGAAAAAGCCCTGCGCTCAAAAGGTAACCAACAATTTGTTCCTGTTCAGGCTAATCCCATTTCAGAACTGTGCTGAATTACCTTCCCGAATTCCCGTTCCACCAATCCACCTCAAATACACTCTCAGTAATACAAAATGGCACAATTCAGACCTGACATGCAATTCATGCAAACCATCCCTTAAATAATAGCATGGCATTTGTTTTATCCACCCACATTTTATTTATTTATTAATTCTAATCTAATCTATGAATTAGTAGGATGAGAACATGCATGGATGTAGGAGGCAACCACCTGAAAATTCCTAACAACGATATATATATATCAAAAAATAGCCACCCTCCCAATATAACGCATCGAAACCTACTAATTCTAAAAATACCTTTGTCTCTTCTGCCTCCTTTATCAATGCTTCTTCTTAAAGATGTACTCTGAAATTCCCTAATCTCACTAAATTCTGTCCTATAATTTAATACATTTCTCTATAATCTCCTAATGAATATTATCAAAAGCAAATAATCATTGTAATTTAATTCTACTTTCTATATTCTATTAAACTTTACTTTAAATATTATATTTACATTATCTAATTTAAAGTGCGCCATGCTAAATAAATAACGATTCTTACTTACATTTGGAGAGCTGTATTTCAATCATTTCATCGTCATGAAGGATGGAGAAGATAATCAAGAATTCAAATCAACATTCAGTAGCAGGAACGAAGATGGAAACATGAAATAGAAGAAGAAAAATAACTTATTAGTTTATAATCAATAAATTTAAATTGAATTAAAAATAAAATTAATAATAAATACTGACCTCAGAGTTAATAAAGGGTTGATATTTCTCGCAGATGAAACTCGAAGAACAGCTCGTAGACTTGAATGGATGTCCATCACTCTCGCCTCGATAAAGAAAAAAATAATTAAGATTAGATATTTATATTATATACAGGAAATAAAAAAATAAGATATAAATAAATAAATAATATTAATAGGATTAAAAAAGTGTATAGATTTTTAAGAATATTATCTTATTTCTGTAATATTAAAATACTAAAATTATTTTACATCCTATAGAGAACCATGATTATAATAATTTAGTTATAATACGCACTTAATAGACATATAATAAAAATATCTTAGAAAACATCAGAAAACTAATTATGATTATATTATTAATTTCACGAAGATTTTATTCTGTTTAATTGATATATTATAGGTAATAGAAATATTAATCATTTTTCAAAAGTGTTATAATAATATGAAATTGACAAAACAATATTCATATGAGATTGGAAAGGAACGGTGTGAGCGATAATGAGATTAGAAAGAATATATAGAATATTTAAAATTATATATTCCTATATGAATATAAGAAATTTATATTTTTTTGATTTATAATTATATTATATGAATTTTGAAAATAATCAGCCCATCTTCATATTTTTCAAATAATTAAGTTTTAATAGGATTAATATATATATTGAAATTTAAAAAATATTTCAATAAATATATTTAAAGAAAAATAAAATTTTGTAAGTATATGATTTTTTAATTTTTAAATAATTTTAATTTAACTTTTAATAAAATTCAATTAATGAGATCTGATAGAATATTTAAGATTAATTCAAAGATTTGAATGAAAAATTTATAAATTTATTTGGGTATATGAATAAAAAATTATATAAATGCACTTTATAAAATTTAATTTTTATTGAAATATATTTTTTTTTTTAAATTTCACTAATCTTCCTTTTAATTAATAAAAATAAATAATAAAATTACAATTAATTCTTGATTAGCGACTGATTAAGGGATGATTTCAGTGGAGAGGCCGCTTACACTACGCAGTGAAGGGGAACTGAATCACTGAATGCGTACGAGTCGGCCGTCAGGCAGGAGGAGGTGAGCCAGGCGGCGGAGGGGAACGGAGAGGGGCGAGCGGGGAGTGCAGAGGTGACCGCTCTACTGCAAATTATTTCAAATAAAATACATATTAAAATAAAATAAAATAAACAAATATTAATTTTTAAAATTAGTGGTGTTTTAGAATACATCTTTATTCAAATCAATAAGTTTAATTCTATTAAATCTATTAAATCAATAAGCTTAATTTTATTCAAAGATCTTAATGAAAATTTAAAAAATAAATTATAAGTATATCAGAAAGAAGTTCATTAATGAAATTATCATATTTTGAAAAAAAAACAAAAAACAAGGAGGTGGCGTATTAATGTAAATGGTTCAATTTAAATTTAAAATTGTTTGCCGAATGTGATATAATTTTAATTTAATGTAAATATATTTCATATAAAAGAGGGTAAATGGTAAGAATTGTTCTTATCTTGGTTGGGATACGGTATAGTAAGTCTACATGTCATTTCGAAGATATCGAAAAAAAAATTTAGTAAATAATACATTAGTTACATACCCAATTAACATTTTATATATCTCAACATTCTTTGGTTCCAGTATATTTTTCAGTTGGAGGAACTATTTCCAAAATAATTTTTTATATGTGCAAATTAATTCATAAATCTAGTCCAGTTTTTTCTAATTTTTTTCAATTTGGTTCTTAAAAAATTAAGTTGACCGACGGTTTGAAGTAAATTAATTTCCAGGTACAGAAACAATTTCAAATAATTTTAATATATCTATTAATGCAATAAAAAACAGATATGGATATAACAGAAATATTTTTAATTTTATTTTATTTATAATATATATGTAAAACCACGTCATGAATGGCTGGATGACGTCATATAATTTTAAATCAAGATAAAACTAATAAAGATGATTTTTCTCGAGGATAAAACCAATACAAAGTGCATGATTCGTGGTGATATGTAAAAAATCTCCTTATGTGAAATTTGGTGTGAAAATAACTCTTTCCTTCCTATTGTCGATCGCTAATACTACCACTTCCGGTTTCCGGATTTGCACCTAAAGTTGATCAATTCATCATTCTGATGCATTAAGTAAATATACCAAATTTCATCAAAATCCGTTCAGCCATTCAGGCTGTACACATCTATGCGGAACGGACGGACAGACGGACAGACATCATGCTAAAAATACTTTTTTCTGTTAAGAAAATGCTTGATTCGTGGAGATATGTAAAAAGTAGGTATACCTAAAAACTATCGTTGGTCGGTAAAAATTATTATTAGACCTTACAATTAGTTGGATTGATTGATTAAACATTGTTCAACAAGTGGATATGTTGGTTGTGGCTAAAACCTTCTCTAATATGCTAAATTGCTTTATTTAGAATTAATTTTTATATTAAACTAGCTGCTCAGATTGCCTTCGCACCTAAACAGCTCTGCCTTCTGTACCCCCAAAGTAGATCATAATATATGGTGAAAGTCTGTCAAAGGATTTCATCTATTTTGTTTCAATCAGTACAGTGGCGCAACCAGGATTTGATCCTGGGGGGAGGTTTTGAATAGCCGCTCCACCTTCCTATGGCGGGGTCCCCCCCTCCCCGGGTTCTCTCAAAGACACATTTTCATTAAGATTTTTTTTTTAAATTAATATTTAAAAAAGTTTTGTAAATGAAAAACTGATTTTAACTAAGGGTAGTTTTAAGAGGTGTCAAAGCACATTTTATTGATTTTTCAATAAATACCGATTTTTATGCGAATTATCATACTATCGTATTAAATTTATACGGAATCGAATTTACTAAAAGTTTCATTATATTCATTTTTACCTAAACTTAATAATAAAGGAGTTATTTATAAAAAACTACTTTAAGATTTCGAAAGCTTTTCGTCCGCCCGTAGTGGCAGGATATTTTGAAATTAGCTGGAGTGTCTCCACTCGACTATCTCGCAATTTGAATTGGATTAAATAACATAATATATTATATCTAAATTAAATTTAATTAATTATAAATTATAAATAATAAATAATAAATATTAAACCAGCGCATGTTTGGCTTTTTGTTGATGGCACCACGTCACGTGTTGGCGCGTGAGATTTGCAGTGTTAAAAAATTAATTCTGGTAATTTCAGCGAATCAATCAAGCTGAAATTCTATATATAGCAGTTTTATACAATGTTTAATCATGTGAAAAATTATCAAACATATATCTTTATTTTTACGGTCACTTTAGAGGAAAAAAAATCAAAACGTTGTAGGTAATGACCCTCTTCCGGTTGAGCTACATTTCTCAAAAGTTGATAGAAAACTATGAATTTTGAATAATGTCCATGTACCAAATTTCATCATTCTAGCTCAAACCGTTTTTGCGTAATCTTGCCTACATACATACACACACACACACATACACACACACACACATACACACACACATACACACACACACACAGACATTTTTCTCAACCTTAGTGAAAATGATTCAGGAACCTTCAAAACGTATAAAAACATCAAAATCTCAACATCGAAAATTTTCGTGATCGCAATACTATCTCTGGCGAGATAGTAAAAATTAGTCTTCGCTTCATAATTTTTATGAAATTAGCAATTAATGTATTAATAATAAATAATATTTAGAATTTGAGTAATATTTTTATTTAATTTATATTTAAATAATAGTCAAATTTCCCAATCATCTAGTAATCTTATATTATGTCTTTTGTTTTTTATGTGATTTAGGAGAAATAATAAAATAATTTTATTTCTTATATTAAAATCTGTACGAAAAAATAAGCAATTTTTATTTTTGTTAAAATTTTTTTAAAATAAAATAAACTTATTTTTTATACACTTATACTATAAGAAAAAGAACGATTATATTTTTTCTTTTCTATTTGTAATATAGCACATAATATATAGCAATTTGAATTTTTTTTTTCTTCAGTAAATTAATTATATATTATTATTGTATTTATTATATCTATTTATCTATCTCTGTGCCTCTACGGATCTCGAAAGTTCTTGGCCGCAGCAACCCAATTTCTCCAAGTATCCCAATACTGAGCTATAACCATCCAATTCCTACCCTGTCCCATTGTCACTTCCTACATTGTCCACCCACCGCGTCTTTGGTCTTCCAACGGACCTTCCCCAATCGGTTTTTCCCAAATATATTTTTCGCCGATCTTTCCTCTCCCATTCTAGCCACGTCCCCTTCCCATCCCAGCTTTCTCTATTTTATAACCTTAAAAATATCTAGAGATGCATATAGATCATGCAATTCCTGGTTATCTCCGCCATCTCATCTTTCTTTGGTCCATAAATACTGCGAACAATCCTAATCTCAAATATTCTAAATCTACTCTCGTCTCCCAGGATCATCGACCATGCATCACACCCATATAATACAGCAGGCAAAAAATTGTTTTAAATATTTCAATTTTCATCCACTTTGATAAAAGTTTTGAGGTAAGCCTCTTTACTGTATGATAACAGGCGTTACCCGATTGCAACCTCGATTTAAATTCTCCTCGAATATTATTATCCTTTGTAATTACAGAACCTAAGAGTTTAAATTTTACTACATTTTCAAATTCTACATTTTGTATATTAAGACTTTGTGTATTAATAATGTTTCTATCTCTTTCTTATTGGATGGCTAAATTTATATAAATGTCAATAAATATTTCAACTTTTTTTTTTTGGTCTTGACATTTTCAAATTCGGCGCAAATATTAACAAGCTTTAATTATTTTTTTTATTTATTTAATAAAATGATATTAAATAACATCAATTATTTTAAAATTTCAATTTATTGCATGATAGGAGAAAATCAGTAAAAATAAAGTATTGAAGAAATTGTTTTGTTTTTTTTTTTAATTTGGATATAGTTATGTCAATTTTGGCATGTTTTCTTATATTTGTCTCACAGACCTCTAGAAACAAAAAAATAAATTTAACTTTTTAAAAATGTCAGAATATGCTAAAGTTAAAACTGGTAAATTAATTTTAAAAGGGGAAAAAATAAGGTAAAATTTTGTATGATTTATTTATTAGATTTAAAATTTAATATTTTATTTTTTCAGTGTTAACCGAAAAAGGAAACATAAAAAAAACAAGCATGACAAATCAAAGAAACCTGCAAAAGATGATGATTCAATTAAACATGGTAAATTTATATAAATTATTAAAATTCATTTTAGCTGTTAAGGTTTTGTTAAGTTCTTTAATAATAATAATAATAATAATAATATAAAAGTATTAATTTATTTCTAAAATAATCTAGGTGGCTGGTGGAAGACAACTTCAATCGAAGAAATTACTGGTTCTATTGGAATTGAATTTGGAAATCAAACTTATATGAAAGCACTTGATAATGGATTATTTACATTAGGAGCCCCACATGATGAAGGTTAATATTTAATTTCCTTTTAATTCTTTTTTTAATATACAAAATATTTTAAATTTTTTAAGATATTTTTAAATTAATACGAATTATAAACTTCATCTGAATAAATTGTTGCTATTTCAAATCATCAGGAAATAAAATGAGTTTTTCTTTTCAAATTTTTAGGAGATGGACCTTCGCCAGAAGAAATATTAACGGCTATTAAAGTAAATGAACAAAAAATTGCTTTAAAATCTGGATATGGAAAATATTTAAGTGTAGATAAAAAAGGTGTAGTTATTGGTAGATCAGATGCAGTCGGTGCAAAAGAACAATGGGAACCGATTTTTCAAGTAATCTTTTTAAAACTTCTTTATTATTTATCATGTTTCTGCTTCAATCACATAATATTTGTTAATCTTACTTTTCTAATTTAAATTTGACAAAAATTTTTTTTTTTAAATTTATTTCTTTTTAGGATGGAAAATTAGCCCTTTTAGGTTGTAACAATTGTTTTGTTTCGGTCACTGAAGATGACGATTCTATAGTAGCTGTTAATGCTCGTGTTAATGACTCGGAATATATTAATATCAGAAGTTCAACTAGTCGTGATATTCAACTTGGAAATCGTCAAGAAATTCCAACTGAAGAAAAGGGTAGTCTCGAACAAGTTGAAGAAAATTATGTGTAAGTAAATATATATAAATAAAAATTTCTTTCACTTTAAATGCATGCATTTATTATTATAATTTATTTTAAAAACTACTTTAAATATATAGGAGAAAATTCCAAAAGTTTCAAGATAAAAAATTACGCATTTCTAAAGTGGATCGATCTCATCTTGAGCAGGCGAAGAATGAAGGAAATCTTCATGAAGCACTTTTAGATAGACGGTCAAAAATGAAAGCAGATAGATATTGTAAATAATGAATTATTTTTTTTATTGTGTAAACGTATTCTACTAAGTATATTAAATTTTTGATATTAAAAATTGGAAAATTTAATTTCATATTCCTTTAAATGAAATAAAATAACCTAAATAAAACTACATTTTTAACATTAATAATTATGTTATTAGATGAAAACAATAAAAGAATTCTTTCTAATAATTAATATAAATTAAATATTAATTAATTTTATTATTAAATATTTCTTCTATTTAAATGAAAATTATATGATTTGTAGCATTATAATAAAATATATTATATATATATAACTGAAGTGTCTTCTTTATTTTGATTTTCTTTATAGGTGTAGTAAATGAAAGAAATATGATCCACGCTCATAGAGGTTGATTATCTTAACTTAATAATACTATTAAATGAATTAAAATAATATAATTTATTTTAAGAATAAAACTATAGGTTAGAAAAAAATTGCTTATTGATCTAATATGTAAAAGATCAGATTGTAATAACCTTAAAGGATCTTTGTATCTTTTAATAAAAAAAAAAAAAAAAAAAGAATAAAATAATAGTATTTTTGCAATATTTTTTTATTAAGGCTATTCTGAAAAATTATATAAATATATACATAATTTGAAATTGTACGCTTCTTTAAGGGATTTATTTTAATTATTTAAAGAAAATTCTTCATATAATTAGTATTCATTAGATCACATATCAGAAGAAATACATAATATTTTAAATACTAAAAAAACGAATAATGAAAAAAAATTTACATTTATTTAAAATAATAAATGAAAAATAATTTCCTTAATAAATAATATCATTATTATTCTTATTATAATATTATACCGGGTTATTGTGATCAAAAACTTCGAATCATTCGATATGATAAGTAATTTTTTCCGCTTGGTTTATTTAACGTTTCGACGATAAATATATATTAAGAGATCTTAGGGCTAGTTCGATTATATTTCAGAGAATGGAAAATATAAACACTATAGATATTTATATATATATGTACATATATATATAAACAAACATACTTATATATTTTTTGGCAGTTATAATTACTTAGCGAAAATAAAACGCTATTTAAACTTTATTAAAATAACAAAAAAATCAAAATTTTCAAACATAAAATTAATTTGGAATACTTGGTTTAATTGCATCTAGTTGTGCAAGTGTTGATTAGGCCCTTATATACATATTATTTATCTATATAAATATATATTCTATATATATAATTATATAGATAAATTTCATTAAAATTGGATGAATCCTCATTGGCGGCAATTTATTTATTTTTTTATTTTATTTATTCAAAGGGCATTGGATTTTGAATGATTTACAAGGGTTTTAATGCCTGTTTGGAAAGAAAGAGGAATATATTTTCATGTTACTATTAAACGCATTTATTTCAGCTTCTTATTTCGCAACTCTTCCCTCCTGCTTTAATCCATTCAACAAATTCATCAAGCATTACAGGCCCTGTAAAATTAATCTAATATTAATCAAAGAATTAATGAATTAATATGATATATGTTGTATTTAAAATTAAAATAGTGAATTCAATTTTATATTTAAAATTATAACTATTAATCTTAAAATATGATTAATTTAATAAGTCCCAAAATAGTACCCTAATAATAATTAATTATTTTTTTCTAAAATTTTACCCATTGTCTTTGATGATTGTTAAATCATTTTAAAATAGCATAATTTTATCCTAAAAATATCATTAGATAAATTTATGATTCTTATTAAATTATACTTACACGCTCCATCTACATCATAATTGGAAAGATCATTAAAAATAGTACGAGAAAATTCGAGTATATTACACCATTGATCTTTATTGATGACTTTATATTTACTATATTCAAGAAAAGTATTGAATTGTCCAAAAAGAGTCCAATGTTTGCCAAGAAGTAATTGTAACATTGCTTTAGCGGTGTCTATGTCCATGCTACGTTGATCTTTATCCTAAAATAATTTTTTTTTTAAATCACACAGAATTATATATAATAAGAAATTAAAAACTTACTCTGGCAAAATCATATGCATATCTATAAATGCTTTTGAATGCTACAGGATCATTAAGAATAGAACGTAAATATTCTAATTTATTTTGAATTTTACTGATTGTATCACACCTGAAAAAAATATTCAAATATATGTTAATTTATTTTTAAATAATGAATATATTAAAACACATCAAATTATAAAATGAAGTATTAAAATTTAATGAAACATTTTAATTTGTACACCTACTGTAAATCAGTGAGTCCTTTTAACCATTCCATTTGTGTAAAAAATCCCATTTGTCGAGCATTCATTTTCCAAGCCAATACAAGCATAACAACATTCTCAGGCTCAACTCCAATATCTTCACAAAATTTTTCCATACCATCTGGGCCTAAGAGTTCAGGTTCGTCAGGGGAAGTATATTCTCGAAACCATGTTAAACAACGCTTGTGGCTAAATGCTGATGTTTCATCGGATTTGACACCTCTTCGAGAGCTAAAAAAATCACCAACATTATTGGAATAAAAATAAAATAAAAATTAAATTGTTAAAATGTTGATGAGGGTTAATGTATTTTTTCAAACCACTTTTTCGTAATTCCTAAATTCGTCCCATAATTATTATTTTTTAATTTTTTATTCATTAATTTATGATTATGATAATCGATTCTTTTCTTATTTTGAATATTTAAATAAATTACTAAGATTTTTAAATTATAATAAGAATTGATAATATTAATTCATTGTCCTCTATATGTTAATTAAAAGTTAGTTAAGTTAATAATAAAAAAAAAAGTTTAATTCCACCTTGGATCCCCCATGATGGAAGGAAATCAGACATAACATTGAAGAAATTCTTGATCCACTTACCTAGACAAGTACTAAAACATTCAATCTGTTGTGCATTCATACTCTCGAAAACATGTTATTTTTAAACCTTCCCCTCTCCCCTTGAAAATTCTAATAATAAAATGAAGAGGGATAAGTTTTATTCCCTTACATTAAGCATGTTTAGTTTTGGTGCATTACCTTGAATTTCTTAGGCGTTTATTACAATGTCTTTCTTCATCTTCTGGTCCCATATCCGTGGCCGTTCTACGCTTAGTCCGCGGCATTGCAGACAAAACTCTATGGATACTACAGCCTTTTCTTCTCTATGTAACATAGAAGTATCGAGCTTACTAATTGTATAATTAAATATTGTATTGTTTAAATTTATAAATTTTTATTTTAAGTTTATTTTTAATCATATATATATATTTATATATATAATATATAAAGTGAAAATGATATAAAACAGCGGTTTTCAAACTGTGGTACATGTACCTGGATCCTTAAGCATAGTTACTTTTAATAAAGAAATCATTTTAGTGGTAGCTGAACTTTTTGATGGAACTTTTGTGATACCAACTTCAAATAGTTTGAAGACCGCTGATAAAAAATTTGATTTCTCTAAACTAGATTTTTTTTTGAAACCACTCATTGTTTTGTGAATTTATTTTTGGTATAAATATCTATAACTTTTTTCTATTCTCCAAAGGGTCGTTCGCCTTATGTTGATAATCATAATTTTAGTAAAAGTGTTATAAAAAAATCAGATATACATTTCATATGGTTAAATCACTAAAAAGATTAACAAATTTTGTAAGAATAATTTACATTATTTTGAACCAGAGATAATCAATGGGTTTGATATATTAGTTCTAGTGGATTGTCATTAAGAACATCATCATTTTATAGAATTGTATTAAAATTGAATTTTTCAAAATAAAATTAATTATTTTAAAAATAAATGTTTTTCTATTTTTTTAAACATTTTGTATTAAACAGATTTCTAAGTCATTAAGTTTGGGCGGTTCATGTTATAGAATAAACTATGATGTCTCCAAATATAACATTTTCTTTATGGTTATTTTGATAAAAAATTCAGATTAATAAAAACTTCTTAAAAATCATGTGATGACATATGTCATATGTCATATTATCTTCCACTTTTAATTATCAAATGAATTTGTAAATTTAAAATGGTAAATTAATTTATTAAAAAAAAATTAAATATGAAATTTCTTTTTACAATTTTTTTATAATAAATTATTTGTGATAGAATAAATTATTGTTATAAGTTTCATAGATTATATATTTATTAATTCAAATTAAAATAGAAAAAAATGAATAAAAGAGTGCAAAAGAGAATATAATACCATCATATAGTAACTGATCATAATTCATTATAGGTGCGAAAGATATTAATATTTTTTCAAATAAATATATTTTTGATATTTTACTAATTTAATTAATTCTTTAATACATTTGAAAGTAATGTTTTAAAATTTTATTTAGAAATTATGAAAATAAGATAGAAAGTTAAAACAACCACTTTATATATATTAGATATACTTAAATAAAAAAAAAATTATTAGGTATGTAAGTAGTTTTTGAAATATTTATATTTATAAAATAACCACATTGTTCTAATAATCACAATATAAATTCACACAAACTTTTTCCTATCATTTCCTTCACATTTTTAAACCTATTTATGTTAGGCAAGAAATATTGTCACAAATATTGCTTTCGAATTGTCTCTAATTTTTATTAATTACTTTGTTAGTTTTTATAGCCTCAAGAACCTGGATTGCCCATAAGTTCCCCTCACCCACTAAGATATTCTTCATCTGAGTTGTCTCATTATAAGTATCATGCTTAAAATTGATTCAATTCTTTTTCCTCTGTAATGAGATAACAGCCCAAAAAAAAGAATAATGTAAATGAATAATTAAATTACTTTGTTACACCAGATAAATTGCAAAGATTTAATGTGATTTGGTATATAAAAATAATTAGGAAAATTGTAAATGTTTTTCCAAAGGTATTTATAAATTATGATAAAATAATCATATAAATAAAGAATAAAAGAAACATTAAATATTAAAGTTTGTAGATATATTTCGTAGCCTGCAAATTATATTAAAAATGATTATATTAAATTAATAAACATATTGATTGAAATTTGTAAAAAAATGATATTTAAAGTGGAAAAATTAAAATAAATAAATTTATGTTTCATTATAGAGTATAAGTTTTATTTATTTCTTATTAATGTTTTTCTAAAACAAAACATATACAAGATAATTTAAATTACAATGAGTTTAATAAGTTAAAGCCTCGGGGAAAAAATAAATAATACTATACTATATGATACACATTATACAATACAATTGAAGAGAATAATATATTAAGATTTAATATTAATATATAGTGACAAAACTGGAATTGAATCTACATTATACTAGTAAAAACATATAATGGTGGAATTAAATTTATTTCTACTTAAGTTATAGTTTAATTATATTATATATAATAAAATAATATTTATTAAATAACAATATGAAAATGAATCACTAAGTGTAAATTTTAGGTTAGAAAACACATAAAACATAATGAAGCTAATGAGAAAAAAACTGAAAAATATATTTTAGAAAAATGACATGTATTAAAATACTTTTTTAAGAGATAAAATATACATTATTTAAAACACATTATATAATAAATGAAATTTAATTAAAATTTTATGATAGTCAAATTTTCAAACTACATAACTAATATAAAAACGAGTCTTTATAACGTCATATAGAATTTAAATTGATTTGATTTTCCGATGAAAAATAAGAGGATTAATAAAAATGATTAATTTGTTATGTTTAGAATTATATTAAAATGCAAATATTTTAAAATTTTTCTTCATTAGTAATAAAATATATACAGATAACGAAATTGAATATGTATTCAAATAATCAATTTATATATATTTGTTTATACTTACAAGAAAAGGGATATGTTTAAAAATTCTAGATAATATATTATTAATGTGGTCCGTTTTGTGGCTGTATTCTAACTCATTTAGATTTAATATCAGCCATTTAATCTCAACCTGAAACAAATAATAATTATAAAAACATGTAAATAAATAGTATATTGATATGTTCATTTCCAAAATACAAAGAAACAAAAATGTAAGAACTAAAAAATCGTGGTGATCTAAACTTTAATTTAAATTTTAAATTGAAATAATTTATATCATTATTAATCAAATCAAATAGTATTTTTAATATTTGATCAAAAACAAAATTTCAGAAAAGAAAATTTAATATAGAATAATTATTTAACTAGTTAGGTTAATTGGAAACTTTAATTATATTAAAGACACATTCAAATATATATTATATATACATATATATAAATCTTACCTAATTTATTTAAATCTCAATAATGTCAGAAATTATATATATTTATTTAGTAATATTGTATTAGTACTACAAAAATGTAATTTAAAAAAATATTTTCTTATATCAGATTTATTGAATTGGTAAGATTAATGCTTGATATCTGATTAAATAAAATTATTTTCAACAAGATCAAAGAAGCGATTGTGGCGCTTGTGAAGCAATTCTACTTACTAATAAAGAAAAAAAAATATTTTCTTTGTTTTAAAATAATTTAAATAATTATTGATAATTACTATATTCATTAATTAAAAAAGCGTTATTACTTATCTTATAAATTAGAAAATTTAAAAGAAAATTATAAAGTAGTTAACTTTAGTTAAAACCTAACCTTATTATTTTTTATTTCAAAACTATTTACACTTTTAGTATAATTTTACTAGTAGATGTAGATGTTATTATAGTTTGCATAAATAATTATTTTATTTTTTTTTATTAATTAATTATAATTTATATATATATTTATGTATATATATATATATATATATATATATAATGCGATTGCTATATTTGACTTCCGTGAAATTTATCAATGTCTCATTTTCCAATATACAAAAGTTTTTTAGGGGAATAACTGATTTATATTTTTCATATATTTGGACTTAAAAAATATTTTTTAAAAACCTCGTCTAATATTTTATATAGTACAATATAGTTAATTCATGATATTTGTTTTTCAAGTAATCATTTGTTTATAAAACTATTTATTAATTTTAAAATTTTTGTTTTTTATTCTTATATAAACATTTTTTTATCATATAAAAATGTTTGAGCATATTTCTGTTTTGTTTTTTAATTTTTGATCAATTTTGTTAAAATTAATCGTTATATGAATATTAATTTTATCTAATATCTTATCTAAATAGATAGTGACACTACAAATATACTATTAAAACAATAATTTTATATTTTTCTAATATTTATAATCATTCTTTTTTTAATTTGTATTCTTTATTATTTTTTTATATCTAATTTATATTAAATAGTATCTAATTTAAATTTGAATTAAAATTTTTTATTTAGGTTCATAATATTGAATTTATGGTCATAATAACAACAACAAAATGTCATTTTCTCCAAAAACAGAAGAACAGAAGAGAAATGATACACTTGAAAATTTAATCCAAAGATTTTCGTCAAAATTAGATGTTGATATTATATATAATATTGTTGTAAATAATAATTGGGAATGTACGTAATTTATATTATTATTTTTTTAAAATAAGTTATTTTATAATTTTTTTTATTTTAGATGAACCATCTATTCGTGATTTATTACAATTAATAACCCCTTGTGCACAAAGATCTCTTGAACCTCCAACTTTTTCAAAATATTCTGGAAATGCTTTTACTCATCGAACTCCTAATCCTTATCCACATCACCCTTCAAAAAATCAACCTAGACCTCTTATAAATGATACAAATATGAAAATGTATAAACCTAACTATAGAGGAAATCCTAAACTTCAAACTGGAAAAGTGGAAACATTAGGTATCAAGCAAAATTTAACTCTGGGGAAAATTTATCCAGCTAATAATCCTAATAGATTCAAGAAATCACAACAAGATACTAAATCTAAGTCTAAAATACAACCGGAGCAAGGTATTATACACAAATTAATATGTTTACCTGCCCTTCCATTATTCTCTCTGCATAATAATTTCATAAATTTATTTGATAAAAGCCATCTAATTACAAATTACTATATTAAATTTTAAATTATAAATAATAATACTAATACTAACATAATTATTTATTTTTATTCGATAGTATAGCTTTTGTGGAAATTTAATGATTAGTAGAGTCCAGGACATTTCCATGAGATCTGGGATTGAAGACTTAAATTGTAGTTTATTTTATATTTATTATAAGTAGTGATAAGATTTGGGAATATATGTATAGTCCCACCAATGAATATTTATTACATAATCATGTAACTGGATTTGTTTCCCTTCTTGTTATAAGGAAGAGGATTGATTGATTTCTTACCTCATTGAATTTCATTTATAAATGGGTTCATTGTGAAAAGAATCACCTTTGACTTTGATTCTCTGATGTTTTGTGGCTAAGCTGACACATATTTCGATTTTCGTAATGCTTTTAATTTTGTTGATCATAAGCTTAATAATCTATATTTATAAGGTGAAAATGAGACATCTGCATTAGAAATGAAATAATTATAATGTATTGAAATGTAAATGTCATTTAAGGTTTTTATACATACTGATAAACACTTATAAGTGCCTCTCCTTTTTTGTATTCAAGGATAAGTTTAAAATATAACAATAATTAAAGTTGAAAAAATACTGTCATTCACAATTTGCTTTTACTTTATATTTATTATGGTACTTGATTTGATAAACAAAGTTAAATGACATAGTTTATATCTTGTTTTTCTCTTGTACATAGTAATAATTAAACATATATAGCTAAATAGGTAAATAAATTAATTTTTAGCTGGTGTTAAACATCCTTTTGATAGAATTAAAGATCAAATTAATCGTGGACATCGTATAATGATTTTAATGCGGGGTTGCCCTGGAAGCGGAAAAACGTTTTATGCTCGTCTTTTGATTAAATCGACAATTAAACAACCATATGCTGGTCATATATTTTCCACTGATGATTATTTTGAGAGAGATAAAAAAACTGGCTATCTATTTATACCTGAACAATTACATAATGCACATGAATGGAATCTAAAACGAGTACAATCTGCTACGGATAAAGGCATTAGCCCAATTATTATTGATAATACTAATATAGAAAAATGGGAAATGTCACGATATGCTAAAATGGCTGTTTCTAATAGGTATTCTAAAATATATTCAACAATTATATATTGAAATGATTATAGAAATTGTTTTTCAAACTATTTATTTTATATCTATTTTAGCTATATTCTTGAGATACTAGAAGTTCGAACTAAATGGCATCGAGATGAAACCGAATTAGCTAGACGGAATATCCATGGAGTTCCCAAACAGACTATTCATAATATGCTTGAACGTTATCAATGGGGAGTAAATGCAACAAATTTACTTCAACAATTGAAAATTAACTATGCTCCAGGGAAAGAACCTCCCATATTTGCTTCAAAGTAAGTTTAGTTAAAAACTAAATATTGGTTGTCATTTATTTTTTTTATATTTTTAGTTTTAAACCAAATGATGAATTGAAATCTCAATCTACTAATGCTGAACAATCAGAAAAGAAGAAAACTAGGAAAAAAAGAAAAAATAATAAAAAAATCGTAGAAAAATTATTAAATGTAGATGAACAAGATCTGGGTAAAATGTTACTTGAATTAGATAAATCTAAAAGAGAATCCGTGAATATTTATTTAGAGCAAATTAGAGCATTACAATTAAAAGAGAAAAATGATCAAACGAATGATGCAGAAGCGTCTCTTGAAGCTAACGTTGTCGCTGCTCTAAAAAAGAAAGAATCAAATGCTAATTCTAATAGCTCTCTCTTAGATCCAGATAGTAATGATAATTCGAGTGTGTCGGAATCTTCAACTGATCACCAAGAACAAAATATTGAAGAGGATCTATTAGATATTAATAATTGGGATGAAGGGGAACCCGATCTAATTTCATTAAATGATGGATTTGGCTCATTTGATCAAGATTCCTGGCAATATTTACTTCCTAAAAATATTGATTCTAGTAATTTAAGTCAATCTTCCAATGATATGCTTAATAATACTGATGTAATTATCAATAATAAAATTATTTTTTATAATATTTATCTTTATTTGAAAATTTTTTTCATTTAGACGTCAAAATGGGGAAATTGGTTTGAAGATTTCACTTTAGAGACACAAGAATCCATAAATGTTGGAAAATCATCTAATTGGGGTCTTGAAAATGAAGAAGAATGGGAAATTGCTAAAAAAGAAATAATACCATCTTGTCTTGAACCTCAAGTAATATTTTATTATTAACCTAAAAATTAAATAACTTTTTCGATAAGATATAATAATATTAATTTATTATTTAAAAAAATATAATTAATTATTAAATATATTATGAAATTATGTCCATAAGGCTATCATAAAATGACTCAAAACAAAATGTTCCTAAGGCAAACAGATAATTTCTTTTTATAAAAAAACCAAATCAAGTTAGCTACCTCAGGAATAAACTTTTACGTTATGTCAAGTCGATTTTTTTATTATTAATATTATATAAAGGCACATTCTTGATATTAATCAATTGTAATATATATATATATATACTTGATTTTTATTTATATAATTATAGTCTATTAAATGTTGAAGCAAGGAAAAAATATAAGAACACCACAAATTAATTAATTATTGTCAACATATTTGTTTTAGAGACAACGATTACCTCAAACAGCAAGAAGTTTCTCGAATATTGAAGTTAATACAAATGAAAGAGATAAACATCTCTCGCACCAACTTGATAGCGGATTAATTCGAGAAGAAGATTTGACAAATGTTGGACGAATTTTAAAAACAAATAATCGCGATATTAATGATTCTACATCACCTTTAAGTTCAATATCTTATCGCACAGGCTATTTTAATAAAAGTTCAATGACTGAAGATATTTTTTTAAATACATCTTTGAAAGGCGATGATGCTACAATTGAATTGATGCATATGTTTCCAAAAATTCCTCGTGATGAAATAGAAGACCTTCTTGAACGATGCGGAGGAGATCTGGATTGGGCTGCAAAACTTTTATTAGAAACTAATACTACTGAGCGCATTCCCGAGACTTCTATTTTTAAACATCCAATGGATATTTCAATTGAAAGAGAACCTTCATCAAAGCCTGAAATTGAAACAACGGTAAAATAAAATAAAATTTTTTATATTTACTATTATTTTTATTATTTTGTGATGTTTAGATTTTTATTAACTTAAATTTAATAAATATCTATTTTTTTTTATAGACGAAACATAGATCATTTCGACAAAAAACATCACTTCCTAGTGAAGAAGCATTACTTCTAAAAAAAGAATTAGAAACTAATTTTACTTTGAATGATTCTCTTTATTCAGAGGGAACAAGAAAAATTAGGCGTTTAAAACAAGGACGTTCTTTTGAAATGCCTCCTTTACCCTCGGAACAAGCTACTCTTACTAGTAGTACTTCAATTCCTCATCTTCTAGATGAAGACATTCCTGATGAATTAACAGAAGAAGAAGAAAATTATATTCCAATTAAATTAGATACTGGATTTGTTAAGGAGTTACAAAACAATTTCGGAGCCAGTATTTATCCATTTCCTGAAGGATGTAAGATTATATATATTATTATTATTATATATATAAGAGTATATATGTTGGTATGTGTGTGAAGGGTACGGGGGCAAAATAAGGAATGTCACTTGAAGTTGCAACAAATTTAAATTATTGCAAAACTCGAATAAAGACATAGTACTTGATCCTATTATTATTTAAAAGTGCAAAATTGGGAATATATTTAGTGTTACGGAATGTAACAAGTAATAAACAAACGAATAGCAACTCAATCAGAATGTGAAGATTAGTTATTCAATTATTAAACACAAGAATCGTATAGATTAAAAATGGTTTTATTTTCCTGAGGATAGAACATTTTGATTCGATTACACATTATATATTGTTGAGTTTGTAGATCCCCTTTATAACTTTTATTTTATTTATTTTTCTTATTATTTTTAAAAGTAAAGGATTATTAGTACTTAAGTTGTTCTCTATAAGGTAAACTTAAATTTTTATTATTAAATGCTTATAAAAAAATGTTACAAATTTTAAAATATACAAAATTCTGTTTTTGTGACATTCTTTGTGTACTTCATATATATATATATTAAATTATTTTTAAAAAGATTATAAAATAATGAAAATTTTAATTATTATTTTTAAATGCTTGTTTAGAATAAAAACATTTATTTAAAACTATAGTATGGTTTTTATGTTTTAGCTCCAACTATAGATATTCCTATGTCTCTTGCACGTCAGTTACACTACTATTTAATGGAACATCTTCAAAAGAATTGGAATAAGCAGCAAGTTGCATTGGATCAATTAATTCACGAAGGTATTGAATAATTTTGAACATTTATTAAAGGAATTGTATGACCTCTATGCATCTCTAGATATATTTAAGGTTATAAAGCTGGGATAGGAAGGGGACGTGGCTAGAATGGGAGAGGAAATATATTTGGGAAAAACCGAGTGGGAAACGCTCGCTTGGAAGACCAAGGACGCGGTGGGTGGATAATGTAGGAAGGGTCATGAGAGAGATGGGAGAGTGGCTCAGAATAGGGATACTTGGAGAAGTGTGGTTGCTGCGGCCAAGAACTTTCGAGTTCCGTAGAGCCACCGAGATAGATAGATAATTCATTTTGAGATTAAATTAAAAAATAAATAAACAAAATGAAGATTTAAATATACTGATAGAAATAAAATACATGAAGAGCTATTACATAGACATTTAACAAAATTCTATGTATCACTTTGGGGGTACAAGGGGCAGAATAGCGGCGAAGGCGGTCTGAGAGACTAATATTATTATATACTGGAAGACATCCTTTTATCATTATATTTTCTATTAACATAATAATCATTCACAAATTATTAACTTTAAAGAGACACTCCTGTTGCTTATTGTATTGGATTGCTATATATTTATTGTTTTATATTCAGAGTTTTATATTTATTCTCTCTCTGAACCCTGATAGTTTTTAAGAACATACAATTAATAAAAGTATAATGCATGAATAACCCTAATTTTTTTTCAATTAAATTAATGAACCTTTTTATTTAAAAATTCTTAAAAAAATAAATTTAATTTTAGATTTCTCGAAATATTCACCTTTTATCCAACGATGATTATTTCCTTATCCTGATAAAAAAACCTAATACACATTTATTCCGTTTTACTTAGTGTAATCAAAAATAAAAATGGTCTTTCAGATGAAGTTTTAGCTCATAAATTACATGAAGTTGAAAATAGTAATAAACAGGCACCTAAATTAAGAGAAATAATGGATATGGAGTTAGCTCTTGCTATTTATAAAGCTGATCAGGTGAATTTTTAATTTTTTCTTTGGAAAATAATTTAATAAAACTCTTGAAAAATAAATATATATATTATTTATTAGGATGCTGAAACTGGGATACCTAATAAAGAAGATCTTGCCACAAAATTGTCTAAACAAATGCTTTGTGAAAATTTTCCTATGGTAGACCCAATATTACTATATGATATTTTAAAAGCTCATAATAATAATTATCAAATGACTATTAAGGTAAATTTACTATATATATATATATATATTTCTTAATAATAAATAAAATTAATATTTAAATAATTAAAAGGATAAATTTATATTATTGAATCTATAATAAGTATAAATTTGTTTTAAACAATATATATTGTGGTGCAAAATAAACAATATTTAAAACAAATATGTTTTTGTGGTGTTCAATAAGTATGCTATATTTAATTTCTTAGGTTCTTAAAAATAAACTTGATAAAAAAATTTAAAAATCAATCTCTTCCTACCTTTATTTCTTAATTAAGTAAATTTTGAATAAAAAATAGATTATTGGTATATTTCTCTTGTTTAGGTTGTTCAAGAATCTTTAGATTTAACTGGATCCCCTGCATTAAATGTAATGTCATCAGAGGCTTTAGCCCTTAAGGAAAAATCATTAATTGAAAGAGCTAAACAAGAAAGTCTAAAGGTATAAAATGCATTTAATTCTGACAAATTAAGATTTTATTTATTATTATAAATTGTAAATAATAATTATATATTTATTATATAATTTGTATAATTTATTGTTTTCTAGTTCGTCCCAAAAAAGAGTCCAATGATAATTGTTCGTCAAACATCCAATGAATTAACTCCTGACAACAGTCAGTTAACTATTGATCGTTTCAGACAAGAAGCAACAAATTTATATGAAAAAAGAAATGAATATTGTGCAAAGGCCCAAGAAGCTTTTAGGGCTGATCAATATAGCACTGCAAATTATTATAGTACTATGGTTAGTTTATTTGGAAAAGTATCATATGATATTTTAATAAAATTCTATCATTTTATACATTTTTTAATCATTATTTTCTTAAATTATGAATATGATTCTTGTTTTTGTATTGAAATATGTATTTTCAAATTTTTTTTCAGGTGGATATATATAAAAAGAAAATAAACGAAATCAATATTGAAACAGCGTCTGCATTAGTTGCTTTACAGGAACCTAATGTTACCACATTAGACTTACATTACCTTTTTGTGCGAGAAGCTGTAGAAGTAAATTTATATTATATATATATATATATATATAATTATATTTATTTATTATAAAATTAATTTATTAAAGATATTTATAATATAATACATTTAAACTAAATATATAACTAGTTAATTGTAAATAAAGTTTAAGGTAAACACATTTAACTCTGAGAAAAAAGAACAGACTAAAGGAATAAATAAATTAATAAACTAAATATTAATAGATGCATATATTATTATTCTATTTATTAATCAATTATCCGCATTTGTTTGTTTATAGGTTCTTGATTGTTTTATTGACCGTCATCTCCTACGTTTGAAAAATTATTGCGAATTAAATGGTCCATCGTCAGTAAACAAGAATAAAATTCGAGAAATACTATATTTAATAACTGGAAGGGGCGCCAGATCAAGACAAGGAAAATGTCGTATTAGGCCAGCAATTATGTCAAGGCTACAACAGCGTAAATTAAGGTAATTTGTTGAATATATTAACTACTTATAAATAATAATTATAATTACTAATTTAAAAATTATATTTACAGATTTTCTCTTGAAAATCCTGGAATGCTAAAGGTAACAATATATAAAGATGATTTGCTTTCGAAAGAAATCGATAATTAATATTTTAAATATTTTTATAAATCCAATCAAATTGTATAAGTTGGGATATTTTTTTTTAATTGTTTATTTTAGGAAAGAATTTATATTTTTTTTAAACATTCTAAAATTAATAATAATTTTGTTTAGCAGAAATCTATTATATATTTAATACATTCCTTAATAAATTTTTAATTAATCAATATTTTTTATCGTTTTCAATTTCTGTAACTGTTAAATGGGTAAATTTTTAAGGAAACAGATAATTGTCCATGTTTTTTGTTTTAACATAATAGATGTATAGTCATATTTCTTATCAACTATATAACTCCTTTCCAATTTGTTAAGTTAATTTTGGAAATAATTATATAAATTGTTACTATATTTAGGCTATCTATATTATAAAATCGACTATTTAAGGAAAAAAATCTATTATATGAGAAATTTCTTCACTTTTATTTAATTAGAATTAATTATTTCAAATCCATTCTAATTTAGAGTGTTTGAATAATACATTTTATAAATATATTCGTATCAGGCTAGTCAATATTTTCATTAAGATATCCTGGAATTTTTTTTATTTTTATCATCAATTATCAAATATCAGGAAACTTGCCTAATTTTTCTTTCCGTGCAAAATATTATTTTTAATTATAACTCAATCATTTGTTTTATTTTTTCTTTGAGATTTTTTGGAAAATATATAAAATATTTTCTGTGATAAAACAGTTTAATTCTTTTTACAGAATTCATATCTAATAAACTAAAAGCAAGTCGTCTCAAAATTTATAATACTATTATTTTTTATACAAATATCAACCTAAAAATATTTTCTGATGTGTTTAATAATAATAAAAATATTTTTACACATAATTTTAAACATATTATGATAACTATTTTTTCAATTTTCTTCTTAAATCAGAAACAGATTAATTGAAATTATTAATCTTTAAGATCAAAAAAATATATATCACTGTTTTTAAAATAAAAATATATTTTTTTACACAAATAACAAAAAAACATTCTCTCTTATCTAATAATGTTAAAAACAAATTAAATATCCCTGTTATATGGTTTAAGTTATAATCAGTATAATTAATATATTTAATTTTAAAATATATATAATGTTGTTATTTAATCTTTTCTTATTTTATTTTACTATATTTATATATATATATATTATTTTTCGTATTAAATATAAAAATATATTAAAATACTTTCATATAATTAAAATACAAAATGGCCTAACTTAGTACTTGAATATTTTTTTAATTAATTTTTATAATTTAGATAAGAGGTTATGTTCTTAAAAAAAATTTTATATATTGATAATATTTCACTTTTCATAGTATCTTTGTAGTTTATTGTATAAACTTATAAATATATTAAGATATTTTTAAATTTTAAATATAATATATGGTTTTAAAATAAAGTATATTTAAATTGAAGCAAGTAAATTATATATATATACAAAACTTATACAAGTTACATTTTTAATAAATTAATTAGATAACACTTATTAATAACTAATAGATGTTCAAAACTATTGCAACAAAAATTATTTTTAAATTAAATTTATACAATGAAAAAAAAAAATAAATTAAGAGAGTAATTAGAAAGATAGGAATTAATAATATTATAAAATAAATTCAAATCGAATCAATAATATATTCTATGTTTATAATTTAAGGAATTAATGGATAAAGTGTAGAAAAATTATTTAGTGAAATAATCAAAACAAATTTATAATTTTTTTAAACATTTTAAAGAGAAATGCTAAAGTGACTTAAAAGATTATCATAAACCAGAACTTGGTTATAATATTTTTTTCCTTTAAAAATGATGTCTTAAATAAATATTTTGTTCTAATTTTTATTATGTTTTGTCATATAGATTAGATAGAAAGATTAAAATAATTCAAAATATTTGTATAAGTTAAATTGGAATTTATTTCAAATATCAGAATATTATGTTAAGTCAGCGATTCTCAACCAGTTATAAGATCAATTAAATATAATATTGTGACTTTTAAAGTAATAAAACACATTTATACTAAATTTATATTCAAGATTATATCAATACTTCAAAATAATATTATTTAACTGATATTGAATGTTTATAAGGCATACGATGAAAAGTATAATTCAAAATATTGCAAGGTTGAGAAAGGCTGTGTTAAATACTTTTATAAAATAAATCAGATTTTTAATCAATCTCTCTAATGTTAATGTTCAAATTAAGATATATTTATATTTTTAAGTCATATACATAATTCTAATAACTTTATATTCCAAGAGTGATTTTTCTTAAAATAAATAAATATAAGATATAAGTATATTTTACTTTTTGTTATGTATATTTAACTAATTAATAAAAAAAGCACTAAAAAAATGTATTATTTATTAATTTTTTTTTTCATTGAATGTCTTTTTTTCCTATCTAATTCTAAATAATAAACTTAAATGTTCAAAAAAATCATCAAATTATAATAATATCATTAAATATTTTTTTTCAATGAACAAAAATTAAAATATTTTATATACTTTTTTAATGGTTTTGACTAAAAAATACTTTTAGTTTTTGGTTAATCTGCAGTGAAAGACTTATTACTTATTCCCATATTTATAATCTTCTTTTTAGACTTTTTCTCTCTAAAATAAAAAGCAAAATAATAATGACTAATAATATATAAATCATTAATAAAATAATATTTTAAAATATTTTACCTATGATTTCTCTCATCGTCAGCAAGTGTAGATATTAAAGGTTTTCCAGCTGTTTCTGGTAAGAACAAAACTGACAAACCGCCAATTATACCACAAATACCGAGTACTATCATTGGAAGATGAGAATATACTTTTGCTAAATTCCATAAATAAGGAACAAGCATTAATGCAATTCCACCTGTCACATTAGAAGTTCCAACCCCAAGATTTCGAACTACTGTTGGAAAAAGTTCAGCGGTATAGACAGCAATTGATGAATATGTCAAAGATACCGCAAATTTTCCAATCATGGCAAACGCAATTGTAACCCACGATAATTCTTCTCTCACTAACATTTCATAAAAAAAGAAAAATATTTTATTCTTATTTATTATTATTATTTTCTTCTCAAATAATTTTATTATGTTTACTTGGAACAAAAAGCGTAAATAAACAGGCTATACCACTTCCACCGAGTGTTATGCAAAGTGGCCATCGACGTCCTCGATAAAGTAGGAATAAAATACTTAGTGCGATCGCTGGCACTTCTACAACTCCTAAAATATAGATATTTCAAAATATTTAAAATATAAATGACATAAAATCTTCTTAAAAAAAAACAAAAAGGTAAAATTTAAAAATATGGAATATTTAAATATTTGCATATCACACTACAATCTCGAAGGAGTCTAGATTGTAATACTGGCGAATAAAAATGATTACATAATGTAGAATTTTATTCTCGAATATAGACTTATATAGAAGAAAGGTTCATGAAAAGAATATTAATGGGACTAAGAAATTTTGATTTTTGAAACCAGCTAGCTAGAGATTAGAGCAGTGGTTTCCAAACTTTCTGTACCGGCGCCCCCTTTTTTTAAAAAAAATTCTTGCGCCCCCCTTAATTTTTGTAATAATCTAATTTCATAAATACTCACATAATATAGTAATATATAAGGGAATTTTGTAAATAAAACCACATATTGATATTTGTTATTGTAAATTTATTCAAAAAAATACAAAAAATACCCAACGTTTCGATTGCTACTTCTGCAAAAATACACGTTTTGATTGTTACTTCTGCATTTGCATTTTTGTATTTTTTTGAATAAATTTACAATAACAAATATCAATATGTGGTTTTATTTACAAAATTCCTTTATAAATAAAAATAGCCACCAAAGCTTTAATAATTTAATATAGTAATTTATTTAATGGGCTACAAAATAACACATACACATTACACACCCACACACACTCAAGCAAAAACATATTATAGATTATTAAAGATTTTAGAAAACAAATTGGTTATAATACCTTCGCGTCCCCCAAGAGGGGCGCGCCCCCAGGTTGGAAAACACTGGATTAGAGAGTTTTTTTAGACTAGTTTTAAATTAATAAATAAAATAAAGCTTAATTCAAATTGTATCATGTATTATAAACTAATGCTATGAAAAAATATAACAGCATGTATAGCATATATATATTTCATATAATAATAACTTTGTTCCTACCGCTTATTATAGTGTTGAGATAAATATTTCCACCCAAATTAGCTAAATTAAGAACTAAACCATAATATACTATATTAACAGCAAACCAAATAATCATTAATAGAAGAGATTTTCTTCGCATCCATGGAGTTCGAAATAGATCGTAAATGCTCACATGAATTGAATTCTTATTATTTTCCATATTCCTATTAGTCTAAAAAAAAGTAAACATATGAATATCATTATTATGTATTTTAATAAAAAAAACAACAACTACTTTTTGTTTAAATTTAGATTCTAAATCAATTGGTAAGTTCATTTGATTAACTTTTGCAGCTGTTTTTACAATCTGAATGACTTGATCATACTTTTTTAAAGCTAGAAGCCATCTAGGTGATTCAGGGATCACTCTGAAAAAAAAGAAAGAAAAAATAAATTAATCAAATGGCACTATAGAAAATATGTACAAATGGAGATGGAAGCAACAAACACATTATATTTACCTCCAAAAAGCAAGAAAAACTAATGCTGGTAATGTCACTGTTAATTGTTGAGTTCGCCATTCACGAATATTATAAGCAATCCAAGCATTGAGAATATATGCTAATGGTACCGGGAATACTGTACTCACTCCTGTAATTGTAAGCCATTTTCCACCTACTAATTCCATACCTAAAATATTTTAATACGAAATAAATATAAAACCTAATCCTCTTTACAATTTAAAACAAAAACAAAATTAAAAACAAACTATTAATGTTTTAAGAAAATTAGATTCGAATAAGCTTTTAAGAACATAAAAAAGTGCAAATTTATAAAATCATAGAATCCTAAAATATAAATAAGCAGTTGAACGATAGAGATGAAGCCCCTTAGGATAATCTTGCACGTCAGTTGTTTAATAAACAAAGAAATCAAGATATCAGGAGAAAACAATTAAAAGACTAGATATATAGTAAAACCGAGAAATATGACGCGGTTAGGGATATGGCGCGTTTTAGGGATATTGCGCAAAAGTTGACTAATTTATGCTATGATTACCTAATAGTCCTATGTACAATTAACATAATAATTATGATATAATATGTATTGAGTTTTGACAAAAACCAGAAATTAGAGTCATATCCCCCGGTTTTACCTTATACTATTATATAACATTTCGGTAAAATTTATTATTTTATTATTTACCAATTATAAATTAAATTTAATTATATAATTAATCCTCGAAATGTAAAATTCAGATTAAAATAAAATAAAAACACAAATAATTATGTTTGTTATATTGTTTGAGATGTCTAGTTTTATAATCCAGTGATTCTTAATCTGTGGGGCGCGATCTCTTAAGGGAGAGCGAGATTATCAAAGAAAACATATTATGATAGTATAAGGTAAAACCGGGGGATATGACTCAATTTTCTGGTTTTACCAAAATTCAATACATATTATAACATAATTATTATGTTAATTGTACATAGGACTATTAGGTTTTCATAGCATAAATTGGTCAACTTTTGCCCAATATCCCTTAAAGGGGTGGTGATATTGTGCACACATTCACATAGAAAAACTCTGTTTTGGCAGATTGTTAAAAATAATTTAAAAATAATATCCAAAATACTCATTATATACATAAATATGCATTATTGTTGTTGTTTTAAACATTTTATTGTAAGCGGGGGCGCGATTAAAATTATGTTTGAAAATTACTGGACATAGAATACTGAAAGGATGCAAAGCGCTGATGTAGGCATTTAATCTAATTAACACAATCCTTGATCAAAATGAATATTAATTGATGTTTTTACACATGATATACATATACTTTTTCAAAATGAAGAAGAGATTTCTATTAACATTAAAAATTAGATGAAATAAAAATGCTAATAATCATTTGTGATTAATTTGATTAATAATTTATTAAAAGATTTTAAATTTCCTATTAAAATATTTATTAATTTGTTGCTTTAGACTTACATAGAACAAGTCCACTGAAAACTATGGAAACAGAAATAAAACCAAGTGCGAATCGAAAAATAACAAAAAGTGAAAACCATGGCGTTACAGAACAGCCAACTCCCAAAATTACTTGCAGGACAAGACAAATCATTAAAGTGCGTTTACGTCCAAAACTATATAAAAGAAAAGAAAAGAAAACAATTATTATGAAAATGTTATAATAATATTGGCTAATTAGAATATATTAGAGAAATAGAAATCGGCAGGCAGCAAGTGAAAGTAAAAAATAAAAATCATTTATTTTTATTTTCACCAAAATGTCAACGTTTTGGTCCCTGATCAGGACACTCTTCAGGAATTGGGGTATTATTTTTTGTTATAGAGTGAGAAAAATGTACCACGCAACCCGTAGCTTTGATCTTCATTCACCTAAAAAGTGATTTTTATTTCTTACCCTCACTTCCTATTGGTTGTCCACCAATTTCCAATCCTCTATAATTATTACGACATTAATTTTGATTTCATTACATAAAAATAAATATATTTTACGAACCGGTCCGAAATAAGCCCTGAAACAAGTCCTCCAATCGCTACTCCTGTTAAAAACATCATTTCAGCGATATTAGGAAGTTGTTCATATGAACATACTAGTTGCCACTAAAAATTTTGGAGAAATAATTTAGGTAATCTATATATATTAGTAAAAATGTATTTTATTTTTATAGGAAAAACAACTAACTAAAAATTATAAGAGTAATTATAATAATTGTTTCTGAATAATATTAATTATTATTATAAAATAAATAAAAATATTTTTATTTATTTTATTTATTGATTTCATGCTGCATGGGATTAACTAGAATAATTTGAATAGATAAAGAACGATATATTTGAAAAAGTATTCTTCTTACCTCTGAAATAAGAGTTGGACCAAATTCAGATGTGTCAAAGGTCCATTCAACGCATGAAGAGTTTAATGGAGCACACGGATCATATGTCTAATAAATATAATGGGACTTTATTATTATTAATTTTATAAATTATAAGTATATACAAAATATATTTGAAAATATTAGGTAAGGGGGTGATAGAATTTTAGAATATGTACACATACATATATGTGAACGAAACGTTTACACCAGTGATTCTCAACCTTTTTTTTTACCGCGGCACACTTTTAACGGTTTAAAAATTTGGCGGCACACAAAGAAAAAGATAAGTGTAAAAGTTGAAAAAATATTGTAAAAAAGTGGTCCCAAAAACGGTTTAACTTTTTTTTTAGAACCAAATTGAAAAAATTTAGAAAAAATCTGCTCTTTCTTTTTGAATAATCCTGTATATATACGAGGGTGGGGTGAAAAGTTTCCGGCTTGGCCAAGAAAAACGATGTTTTTAAATTTTTTTTTTGCTAAATTTTTCAACATAATCTCCATCATAACTGATACATGTCTCATAATGGTATTCTAATTAATTTAATTAATTAAATTTGATTTAATTTAAGTCTCATTAACAGTAATGAATCGACGTAAAAATTCGTTTGGATTACGCCTAATTGTCGGTAGAAATGGTTTTTCGAAGCAGTTTTTGTTCTAACGTTAGCAAACGCGGCACCCACGTTGCACACAGCTTTCCATGTTCAAATGGTTGTGCAAAATAATTCGCACACGTTCAGCTGACATCGTATAGGTCTCAGCTATCTTGAATGTTAAAAAATAAACAAAAAAAAAAATTTAAAAACATCGTTTTTCTTGGTCAGGCCGGTCACCCCACACTCGTATATAAATATTGTTATATATAAATATATATTATATGAATAGTCACCTTTTCCTTTAAAGATTTATTATTTATTGATGAAAAATTATTTCCTTCTTCATCTCGAATACACCAATAATCAACAGGTATTGTTTGAAATGTATAACTAAAGATTTGCCATGTACAAGGTATGTTAATTATTGAGATTAAAAATGTTAATAGTAATTGCCATCGGCCATAAGTTCCAATTAGAGATGATATTGGATCATCAGCGATTATATTATTTTCTACAAAAGAAAAAAAAAATTGTAATAATTAATTAATAATCTATGTCAGAGGTTCTTAAACTGTGGTCCGCGGACCCCTGGGGGTCCGCGAAGCCTTTACTGGGGGTCCGCAAAGCCATCGTACAGGTGCACGAGAAAATGATGAGTCAGTTAAAACTTCATTTAATATAAAAGGAGCGATGGCATGGCTTTGTGAGGAAACAGATCAAATACCCAAATTCAACGAAATGTGCAAGAAAATTATTGCTACCGTTTCCATCTTCATATTTAGCTGAATTTTCTAATAAAATCTGTTCTACAATATGCAAAAAAATCGTTATTCACCAATCACTGTTAGAAATATTCACCATATATCCTTGTTCTTATGAGATCTTAAGCCAGAAATTAACTAATAAAATGACGTAAAGTACCTAAAGTTGGGATGGGGTCCGTCAAAAAGAATTTTCTCAAGTGGGGGTCCGCGGAGTACATAAGTTTAAGAACCTCTGATCTATGTAACATAATATATATAGGTAGATTGTAAAAAAGAAAAAGATATTGTAATGAAAAATAATTATATAATAATTTTTAAAAAATTTTATGTGTCAGAATTCAGATTATAATAATAAATAAAAATAAATTTTGTAGTAATTTATATGGATATATCAACATATAATAATAATAAGTACATTTTTACTCTTTTCAATTTTCATTATAGATTTACAATATTATTTTATGCTTGCTCTATGCTAATATTTTGATCTTATTTGCCTATTAATTAGATCCTGAATATGTTATATTATTATTGTTATTATTATTATTATTATTATTTGTTTATTATTCTAAAGAGAATTCTTTTCTTATTAATACACAAATAATAAAGCAGAATAGGGAATAGATGGGATTTCAACAGAATTATTAAAATATGGAGGAAAACCTTTAGTAGAGTGTATGCATAAATTAGTTCTTTCGATCTGGCATAAGGAAAAGATTCCTTTAGAATGACAGGATGCAGTTATTATCCCACTCTTTAAGAGGGGTAATAGAACCAACTGCAATAACTAGAGAGGAATTTCTCTTTTGACGACATCGTATAAGATTCTCGATTATTATTTTATTAAAATTATGACCATATGCAGAGGATATTAGGAGAATATCAGTGCGGGTTCAGGCCAAACCGATCAACTGTAAACAGATATTCTCATTAAGGCAGATATTAGAAAAAAACGCGAATTCAATATCTCGGTTCACCAAATTTTTGTAGATTTTACAAAAGCATATGACTCAATAGACCGGGAAAAACTTTTTCAAATCTTGATCTTAATGAGAATTCCAAAAAAACTAGTACGTATGATTCAAATTTGTCTTGTAGGTAGTAAAGGAAGAGTAAGATGCGGGAATCAATTGTCAGAAACTTTCGAAATTCGAAATGGGTTAAAATAAGGAGACGCACATTATCACCAATTTTATTTTATTTAGTTCTGGAATATGTAATTAGACAAATTGGGGAGAGGCCAAATGGAATCGAATTAAACAAAAAAATTCAAGTATTAGGTTACGCAGACGACTTAAATATAATAGGAGATTAGGCAATTGCAATTATAGATAGTGCAGAAAAATTAATTGAAGCAGGAAAAGAGGTGGGACTAGAAATTAATATTGCTAAGACAAAGTATTTAGTAACAGAGAGGAATAGTATTAACACACAAAGTCTTAACATACAAAATATAGAATTTGAAAATATATATTAGAAAAATTTATAAATACTTAGGTTCTGTAATATCGAAAGATAATAATATTCGAGAAGAGTTTAAAGCGAGGTTACAATCGGGAAGCGCTTGTTATACATGCAATAAAGGGGCTTATCGCATCAAAATTATTATCAAAGTTAAAATATATAATAAAACAATTATTTTACCGGTTGTATTATATGGATGTGAGGCATGGTCTATCGAGAATAGATTTAAGAGTATTTGAGAATAGGATTCTGCGAAATATTTATGGGCCAAAGAAAGATGAGGTCACCGGGGAATGGCGGAGACTACATAACGAGGAATTGCATGACCTCTATGCATCTCCAGATATAGTTAGAACTACGTTATATACGAGTATAGTAAATCAATGATTTCTTGTATTTATCTTACTATTACTATATGTTTAGACATTTGGAACTTTGATTGATAGCCATTGAATGTAGAAGAAAATGGAAAAAGTGAATTTCATGTCACTGATTAAGGATAATTTTTTGCCTATAAAACATTACTGAAACAAAAAAAAAGGCAAAACTTGATAAATACTATGAAAACTTTGTACTAACAATTTCAGTAGTTAAGAAGTTTGTTTATTGAGTTACCAGCACAACTAAACAACGTTCTGGTCGTGCAAAAGAGATCGTTAGGTCTAATATTGTTGATAAAATCCATGGAATGAATGAATGTGAATGAAGTGGCTAAGGTAGGGTTGCCATACGTCCCGGTACACCGGGACATGTCCCGGTTTCTGGCCCAATGTCCCGGTGTCCCGGTCCAAGCCTTAATTGTCCCGGTCCATCAAAAATTTAAGCATATCACTATCACTGCATTGGAATTGGAACTTTAAAACAAAGCGCCGCGCCGACGTCACGGACATCGCATCGTCGAGTCCCCGTTGAGTCCTACCACTCGAAAGTTCCCACTCCTCAACCCCCCCCCCCCCCCACAAGAACACGTATTACTTGCAAAGCGCACGCGGCACACACTTACACAGGCAGTCGAATTCAACTCTTCGCGTTTTTCGTGTGGTTCTGTATTGTTGCTTGTTTTATGGAGACTGAAGCGTATGCATATCATAATGTAAAATTTCAGGACATCTTACAATAACTAATAAATTCACTTTTTTATTATTATTGTTGTGAAGACGGAACTGAAGATTGCATGGGTATTTAATTATTGTAATTTATATAGGTAATTATGATTAATTTTGCCTTTCAGATATTTGTTTGAACCATATTAATAATTAATTTCAAATACCATCAACAATGCCAAAAAGAAAATGCCATTTTTCTGACGAATTCACCAAAGAGTGGCCATGCATTAAAAGGTAGAAAAATGAATACTAAGCATTTTGTTCAATTTGTAATATATATATATCGGTGAGTCATGGCGGAAAATCCAGTATCAGGGACCATATAAAATCATCAAACCACAAGTCTAAATCAATTTCCGCATCTACATCAAAGGACGTATCTTCTTATTTTATTAAGAAAAATTCTCCGGAAAATATTTTAATAAGTGCTGCGGAATTAACGACAGCGTACAAAACAATCAAACACCACCAATCATTTAATTCGTTAGATTGCTCATCGAAATTGAATTCAATAATGTATCCCGATTCCGAAATTGCGAAGAAACAATCATGTGGGCGGACTAAAGCAACTGCGATAATTAAAAACATATTGGCCCCTCATTCTGTAAATGGAATTCAAAATGAAATGCAAAATATTCCTTTTTATGGAATATCTACAGATTCGAGCAATCATACGCTTAAGAAAATGTTCCCTCTGCTCATTCATTATTTCACGGAAAACGATGGCTTGAAAGTGAAACTCCTAGAATTGCAAACCTTGCCCAATGAAACGTCTGATACAATAACAGCATTTTGTATGGGTGCAATAAGAAGATATAATATTCCGTTGAAAGGCCTCGTGGCATTTGGGGCTGATAACACAAATACAAATTTCGGTGGAAGGGAGAGGAGTGGAACAAATAATGTTTATTAGAAATTGAACCAAACATCGTCAGCAAACATAGAAGGAGTCGGTTGCCCTGCACATGTTATACACAATACAGCTTCTACTGCCGCCGATGTATTATCGATTGATGTCGAATCTGTCGTTTTAAAATTATACAAATTCTTTTCAATAAATACTTTGAGGAATGAACGTCTTAAAAATTTCTGCGAGTCTGCTGGGGTCACATATGCAAATATTCAATCTCATTCAAGAAGTAGATGGTTATCGCTCCTTCCAGCGATTGAAAGAATTCTACAATTGTGGGAGCCATTAAAAACATTTTTTCTGGAAGAAGAAAATCCTCCACAGGCTATAATGATTTTTTTTTCAAATCCTTTATCCGAAATTTATACCTTGTTTGTACACAGTCAAATGTTTTTGCTTGAGAAGCAAATTAAAAAGCTTGAAAAGTCAATCATAAGCGTCATTGAAGTGAAAAATATTTTAGAGGACACAAAAAGACAATTAATGCAGAGATTGACCAGCAAATTCCTGGGTATTCAAACCAGCCAGAAATATAATAAACTGAAAATGCATAAGGAAATTACGAAGGCACAGAAAGACGAATTTGAAAATAATGTAGAGAAATTTTTGAACGTTGGTATCATTTACTTAGAGAGGTGGTCAGTTCCACTGGCGAAATATGATGTTTTTTCTTAGATGCTTCTCCACGAAGAACCCGAATGGGAACAAGTTGAAAAAACCGTTGGGTATTTAAATGAACTGGGTATATTTTTTACGGATTCAATTTATGAGGAAGTAATGTATTTGAAGTCATTTATTCATAATGAAATCTGCAAAGAATGGGATAGCAAGGATGTGCACGGCAAATGGCAGTACTATTTTACAAAGACTGAAGAGTCCGAAAGGAAAGCGAACCTACTTAAAATATGCCAATATTTGTACGCCATTCCACAATGCCATGTTGAACGAGTGTTTTCGTTAATTAAAGCTCAGTGGACAGATGAGCGCAATTTGCTCTCAATCGACAAAAGGATTTGCTTGAAAAAGCGACAAAATCTGATAAATACGATAAGAAAGGAGAATCAAACGAGGAGGAATCATAATGATCAACCCATTAATCAGAGAATCAAACAATTAATTATTTAATTATACCCAGTATTGTTGTTTTGTTCTTGTTGTTGTTTTATTATTGTTTTCTGATTTTTGCTTTGAAATTAATAAAGACGTAAGCGTACGTATTTGCCAAGTGTTTTTTTTTTTGGGGAGCTGGGTGTCCCGGTCTGAAGTCCAACGATTATGGCAACCCTAGGCTAAGGATTTAGGAATTTCAATTGAGCTGGTACATTATCTATGAATATTTGGACCAGAAAGCGTATGTGGCAGCTTAAATCTATAAATTAAGCCAGTGGTTTTCAACCTTTCTGTCCCGGCGCCCCCGTTTTTTTAAAAAAATTCTTGCGCCCCCCCCCCCCTTAATTCTTATAATAATCTAATTTCATAAATACTCACATAATATAGTAATTTATTTAATGGACTACAAAATCATACATACACATTACATACCCATTCACACTCATTTAAGCAAAAACATATTATAGATTATTATATATTTTAGAAAAAAAAATTGGTTCTAATACATTCGCGCCGCTCTTATAACAGTCTCGCGCCCCCAGGGGGGGCGCGCCTTACAGGTTGGGGAACACTGAATTAAGCTGTGAACTGCAGCATATTTACTGGATTTAGCCCTCTGCGACTATTTCCTGTTTCTAAAAATAAACCATAAGATAAGAGATTTGAGTCAAATGTGTATAAATCTTAGAAATAAGACATAAAATGTGTCCACATATGATTATGAAAAGTAAAGGTGTGGTTTTTTCATGGTTCAGAAACCGTTTGTTAAAACTGACAAGGTTATTCATTATTAATTGCTATATTTTCATGGTTTTAATTAGAATTCAAAAAATAAAATAAGAAAAAAATAAACAGGAAGCTGTTTATCATGAGGATAAAAAATTAAACAATTTATCGCTATTAAATAAATATAATTAATAAAGTATGTTGATATACCTATTACAAAATCACATGAAAATTTATTCATTGGCTTTGATTCAACTTGATTATCCTCTTCTAACCATGATACTTTCCTTTTATTTTAAACTAATTCTTTCTTATTAGTTATTGATATAATTAACTATTTTTTTTTATATTATAATACAAATCTAAATCTTAATCTTAAAATTAAATTAATTTTATAAATTTTTAAAATTTCTTTTATTTTAAATTGTAGGTAAGTATAAATATGGAATCATAGAAATTTACAAAGATTTATCTTTTATGTTGAATAGATCAAAGATCAAGGTTATTCTTGTTATATATGAATATACCTGTGTGATCCTGAATATCAAGAATATCTATTTAAATATTACGGAATTTATTAAATTAATTAAATTTAAAAAAAACAATAGAATTTATATTAGTTGTTTAATAATTAACATAATATATAAATCAAGTTTTATTTAATTATATTATTTAAATATTTTTCGTTAAAATATTTATATAAAGTCCAACCATTGAATTTTGCATAAAAAAAGTCACAATTTTTTATTTATTTTAAAGAATATTTTATATTATTATTATTATTCATTTATTATGACATATATTATTTATATGTAGTATAATATTAGTATATTATAAAGCATGTTTAGGAAATAAATTCTTAAAAATTTTCATTATAGTTTCAATATAATTTAAAATTAGTGCAATTGATTAAACCGGATTGACAAGTTTTATTTTTTAAGAGAGAAGAATTCACATGAAATGCCCTTGAAATTTTTTTTACTTTGTTGAATTACAGGTGCGTGCGGTTTTTATAGAAAAGGGTAAGAGAAGGTGGTTTCGATTACAAGAGGACAAGGTTAGGGTCAGCCTTTCTAGCCATGTGAATGTAAATTGAACTTCAATCACTTTTCCTAATACCTACCTAATATATGTTACTCTCGTAAAATAATCCCTTTATATTTACTATCGCGCCAGAGATAGTATTGCGATCACGAAAAAATCATTTTCACAAAGGTTGAGAAAAATGTCTGTGTGTGTGTATGTGTGTATGTAGACAAGATTACGCAAAAACGGTTTGAGCTAGAATCATGAAATTTGGTATACGGGCATTATTCAAAATTCGTACTTTTCTATCAACTTTTGAGAAATGTAGCTCAACCGGAAGAGGGTCATTACCTACAACGTTTTGATTTGTTTTCCTCTAAAGTGACCGTAAAAATAAAGATATATGTTTGATAGTTTTTCACATGATTAATAATTGTATAAAAATGCTATATTTAGAATTTCAGCTTGATTGAATCGCTGAAAGTACCAGAATTAATTTTTTAACAGTGCAAATCTCACGTGCCAACACGTGACTTGGTACCATCAAACAAAGAGCCAAACATGCGCTGATTTAATAAATATTATTTATTAATTTATAATTTATAATTAATTAAATTTAATTTAAATATAATATATTATGTTATTTAATCCAATTCAAATTGCGAGATAGTCAAGTGGAGACACACCAGCTAATTTTTCTATATAATTATATATAATTATACATTATATATACGAGTTTAATATCTAACATCAATCTGAGTTAACTAACTACTAAATGGAAATAATGAGTTATTTGAATAAAAATCTTCATCAATTGTATAACACACTTATTGAAAGAAAATTGGATTAATTATACAATATGAAGTATTTTAATAAATAAACATTTAAAATATATTACACCTCATGAAGGGTGTATTTATTTTAAATTATAGATGGGAATTTTACTTACTTAAAAAAAATATATATAATTATCATTTTTTTGAACATTAAACTCTAATTTAAAATTGAATTGAATTTTAAATTTATATAATAATAATAGTAATAAATAAAATATAATATTTTAATTTCAATATTGTTATATTCAGACTAATAAGCCCACAACTCTCGAATATTTTTATTAATATTGGAATTTTTAATTAATCATTTTATTAGCGAAATAGTGTTTAGATCATTTTTTATCAAAGGGCCAAACGAATGTTCGACATTTCTTAGCTGACCGCAGACAAAAACGATACAACTTAGATAGGTTTAACAAATCTGGAGTGTCTCCACTAGACTATCTCCCAAATTTCAATTCGATTAATTAACATATTTTATATTTAAATTAAATTATAAATTAAAATTAATAAATAATATTTATTAAACCAGCGCATGTTTGGCTCTTTGTTTGATGGTACCAAGTCGCGTGTTGGCGCGTGAGATTTGCACTGTTAAAAAATTAATTCTGGTACTTTCAGCGATTCAATCAAGTTGAAATTCTATATATAGCAGTTTTATACAATTTTTAATCATATGAAAAATTATTATCAAACATATATCTTTATTTTTACGGTCAGTTTAGAGGGAAAAAATGAAAACGTGGCAGGTAATGGTCCTCTTCTGAATGAGCTCCAATTCTCAAAAGTTGATAGAAACTACAAATTTTGAATAATGCTCGTGTACCAAATTTCATTATTCTAGATCAAACTGTTTTTGCGTTATCTTGTCTACATACACACGGACATTTTTCTCAACCTTTGTGAAAATGACTCAGAGACCTTCAAGGTTTCAAAAAATTATTTCCTTATTGTAGTAATTATTATAATATATACTTATTTAACTTAAGTTAGGATATCAATAAAATGATATACCATTAGGATTGGCGAATTAATTTATTCGACGGGCCGCATGCGGCCGGATTGCTCATCACTGGTTCAGACGATAATTTAATGAATTGTCATCAATAGGAAGAAAGTGTGTAAAATTTTTAATCAATTAGTATTAATATTTACTTAAAATTAAAGTATATAATTACGTTTAAACAGAAAGCATGTGTTAAAATAAAGTACATGTAAAATATGGTAAGTTGTAAAATAAATGTTATTTTAAAGAGAAATCATATAAAATATGATCTGTCTTCAAATTTTAAATAGTAGTATTTTTTTTATTGGAAGAGAAATGAATTAATATAATTTTTTCAAATGAATAATCATTAAAAGGCATTGCATTTAATATATAAATGATTTTTTTAAATAAATAATTCAATAATAAATCTTGAACTCTTTTGAATGTGGATTGAAATTTAATCATAAATTGTATTAAAGTTTATAATGATAATTATGAATAAAATAATTAAATGCGTATATAATAAAAAAAGTATTTAATTTTCATTTCGAAATAAAAAAACATGTGGTTATTTATAATAATAATAATAATAATAATAAATAATAATAATAATAATAAATAAATAATAATAAATAAATAATAATAAATTTATAAACTATTATTCTTGAAAATAATTTATCTATATAATTATATATATTAATATATTATATATACAAAAATTATTTTAAAATATAGAACAATAAGGAAAATTTAGAAAATAACATAAGACATTTATGTATTTATATGAAGTCATTAAAGACAAAATAAAATACAAGGAAAGATCATATCTTTAAATTCCTTAATTATAATTTAATTATGTCTTTAAATACGTAATATTTAGGAAATAAAATTTGAATTCTTTTTATCTTTTTTTATTAATTTATTAATTATATTTTATATCTCATCATATAATAATAAATATAATATTATTTTTATCAACGATTTGATTTTTTAAAGAGAAAGTAAATGAATGCTAAAAAAAATGTAAGTCACAACATTGTGCCAATTCAAACTGTTTTACATCAAACACATAGGAATGTACTACCATATATATATATATTAATAATATAAAAGAAATATTGATATTAAACAAAAAATAAAAAACACCAACTTAAATTCAATAATTTGGAAATGAATAGATATTTATATTCTATGTCTGTCTGTTTTAGAGATTAGAGAAAATAGGAGTTATTATTGAATTCATTCAAAAGTATTATTAAATATAAATACGAGGCATGTTTTTAAGTACCGTTTTGGAATTAAAAAATCGCAATAATTTTATTTTTACTTGAAAGCCTGTACCTTAATCTATTTTTTCTACATAATTTCAATATTGAGGCACTTGTCATAACGTGGCACCAGTTTTTGAATACCTTCCACATAAAATTCTTCCGCCTGACTTGTTAACCACTGTATCACAGCTGTTTTGACTTCGTATTGATTGTCTCATTACGAGGCAGAAATCCCACAAGCAATACTCCTTTTCTGTTCCCAAAAAACTGTGCATATGATTTTCCGGGCAGAAATTCTTTGCAAAAAAGTGAAGTTTAAGCACTTACTTAAAAAACATGCCTCGTATATAATGAAAGTATAAAGTACCACAAATTATTGTTAGTGTCTCAAAATTAGGAATTAATAGTCATGCGGTTCGAAGATAGTTCAGTTCAGTTCCAAACGAGTTCAAAATAAAAATAAAGGAAAAAAAATTTAAATAGCCTCTCTTCTTAGGAAAAAGTGAAATAAACCATAATATTATGTTAAACTATATAAAACAATTGGTGAATGTAATTAAGATTCCCAAATAGTATTAAATTTTATTATAATTGTTTTTTTAAAAAAATCAAATATATACTTTACATTTTTATAAGAATCATAAATAATTTGGACACATAATTCGTAACAGAAATACAATAAATGTATTAAGAATTCTATTGCGAATAGAATGAATGAATGAATTTTTTCAAAGAATGTTTTGTTATTATTTTTATACAATTATTATATGTAGGTTATTTTAATGCAAATTTTATATATATATATAAAACAAATTATGTTAGAATATCATATGTCTATTTTTAAAAATTTTAATTTTCATTGATTGATCATTTGATTTGTTAATTTTAAAAAATAAAATATTAAATATTTCTACTATCATATTTTTAAAAGAAAGCCTTTGAATGATATTTGGAAGTTAATAATTTTTTATTTTTGAAAATTTTTTAAACAATTTCCCAAATTCTCATGAAAAGTTTTTAAAAATATCCTATCCAGGTAAATCATTTCAAATTAAGCTATCGATTCCATTTGAAATCTCAACTTATATTAATTTTATTTTTTAAAAACTAAAAAAATGACAAAATAAAATGAGTTTATATCTGGAAATTAGCTGGAGTGTCTCCACTCGACTATCTCGCAATTTGAATTGGATTAAATAACATAATATATTATATTTAAATTAAATTTAATTAATTATAAATTATAAATAATAAATAATAAATATTAAACCAGCGCATGTTTGGCTTTTTGTTGATGGCACCACGTCACGTGTTGACGCGTGAGATTTTCAGTGTTAAAAAATTAATTCTGGTAATTTCAGCGAATCAATCAAGCTGAAATTCTATATATAGCAGTTTTATATAATTATTAATCATGTGAAAAATTATCAAACATATATCTTTATTTTTACGGTCACTTTAGAGGAAAAAAAATCAAAACGTTGTAGGTAATGACCCTCTTCCGGTTGAGCTACATTTCTCAAAAGTTGATAGAAAACTATGAATTTTGAATAATGTCCATGTACCAAATTTCATCATTCTAGCTCAAACCGTTTTTGCGTAATCTTGCCTACATACATACACACACACATACACACATACACACACACATACACACACACATACACACACACAGACATTTTTCTCAACCTTAGTGAAAATGATTCAGGAACCTTCAAAACGTATAAAAACATCAAAATCTCAACATCGAAAATTTTCATGATCGCAATACTATCTCTGGCGAGATAGTAAAAAGTTGTAATTTTGATTAAAATTTTGTCAATTACCAATTTAACTATTATTAAAATACTTATTGCATTAAATTTTAATAGAAAAATCTCATATTTTATAGTTTATAAAGATTGATTTACATTAAATACACTAGAATTAATGAATTAATTAAAGATATTAATATTAAGTTCTGTTTATGGATGATTTTTATTGTTTATTTTATTGAAATAATAATAATTACAAATTTTATTTATTAGCGTTGAGAAAAGAGCTTTAAGTATTTATTTATTTATTTTAATTTTAATGAAAAATCAAAAAAAAACATACGAGTTTTTTATACAAATAGAAGGCTAAATATACTTATACATCTCTCTCTCTCTCTCTATATATATATATATATATATAGTTTTTAATATATTTATATTTTATTCTTCAAAATTTAAACTTGCATTTATTTAGATTTATCATCCATTTTGTTAAATACTATGTGATTTAATTTTCAAGTCGGTTTTTGAATTACCAGATTTTATTTAATTCTTAAGAATATACAAACAAATATTAAAAACAAATACATAAATAATAAGATAGAAATGTAGAAATACAATACCTAAAAGAATAAATTAAATTACAAGTTATTTTATACCATTATATCGAGAACGATAAAACATAAATAATTAACAATAAAAATAAACAAACTAATTAATTTAAATTATAAAGTTAATCCAGCGCCTCTAACGTTCCTTCAGTCAAACATGCTATAACACTATTATGTATATATATATATATATATATATATATATATATATATAATTTACATATGTATATATATAAAATAAATAAATAAATGAAAACGAAATATAAAAAAATAATTTATTTATAATGTTATTTTATATTGCCCCCGGCTTAATTTACTTTCCTTTTTGCTTTAGACATATATATATATATATTAAATATGTAACGTTTAGTAGATAGAAAAGTGATATAATTCGAAATTGAGAATATATATATATATATAGGATATATTACTATATTACTTACTTAGATGAATATTATATTTTTTCATAATTTAAGAAATTGATGACAATACCTGTCTCTGTGTTTTTACTCTCCGAGTTGTTCTCGTCTTGTTGATCCATCTCAAAAAAGTATTTTTACAAGAGGGTATACTTGAGCATGGCAAGTCCAATCTTAAACTGTTTCCTAGGTATACCTTTATTGAATCCCCTACTTCCAAAGTGAAGGTGGGGAAGTACACTCTTGAGGGGGCGATGCATAGCAGTCCTGATCCCTGTCTACTTTTAATATTAATTCAAAAACACTTTATAACAACTCTTTATTTAAAAGTTCATCTAATAGAATAATATCGATATACATTTTTTTTTATTTAAATATTTTAGATAATAATAATAATAATAATAAATATTTAATATTCATTCTAATTTTTGTTTATAATAGAACTTCTTATATTTTGTTTTATATATAATTATTTTAGAAGATAATATAAAATTTATGTGAAAGTATACAAATCTTTATATGTATTGTTCAACATTAAAAGTTTACAAATTTTTAAGATAAAATTACATAATACTATTCAATTTAGAAAAAAAAATAACAATCCAAATTATATTAATTATATATATAACTATTATTAGATAATATACAAATTCATAAATAATAGCAGTGAATCCTTGAAAATCGTTTATAAAAAAGAAAATTTAATAATTATAAAATTTTTAAATTTCTTTTTTAGAAGGATGCATTTAGATATATCTTTAACAGAAAGAGAATAATTAAGTTTATTTATTTACTCTAGTGTACTATCCCCACAATATAATATTAGTTATAATTATACAAATTTATCAAAGGATTATATACATATCATATTATGTTTAAGAAAAAGTAGGTTGCATTTTTTAAAAATATAATTCAACTGGTTTTATGATAGTGAGAACATTAATTTATTTAAAACTAAATATCCAATTCGCTAATTCCATTCTTATTGGTAATGTTTCAGAAAGAAGTTGTATATTTTTGGTTTAAAAAGTGAATCAAATGGATTTAAGCGTTTTCTTTTTTATCTTTTGAAACCAGTTTAAATTAAATGAAGAGTTCTCTAGATATTAGGACAAGTGTTAATCAGAGGGTGTTATGTCTAGGTAATAGGTATAGTCATAGAAAAATGCAGGGTCCGCCATGTAACATTTTATTTTAAATGCTATAAAACATAAACGGTTGGATGAATTTTCACATTTATTTTTTCATAGGGAAGTATACACCTTCCGATTATTTATGAAATACTATTTCATTCAAATGGCTGCCTCGGCTGGCCTTGCAGTACGCCATTGAAGGAGACGCCGATTTTGGCCAAAAATCATCTTTTCGGATGAGGCGCATTTCCATATTGGCGGATACGTCAACAAACAAAATTGCCGCATCTGGGGACGGAAAACCCACACTTTATCATAGAGAACACAATGCATCCTCAGAGAGTGACGGTTTGGTGCGGATTTTGGTCTGGCGGCATCATTGGGCCATTTTTCTTTGAAAATGAGGCAGGAGCCGCCGTTACGCTTAATGGCGACTCCTATCGCTGCGATTTGACAGCGTTAGACTATTATTTGCGGGAAGCCGTCAAAGACAAATGTTAAACATACAAACCAAAGACAATTCAAGCTTTGAAGGACAATATTCGTGCAGCCATAGCTAAAGTAGAGCCGTATACTATCACAAATGTACTCAAAAATTGGACCGACCGTATGACATACTGCAAGGCCAACCGAAACAGCTATTTGAATAAAATAGTATTTAATAAATAATGGGAAGGTCTATACTTCACTATGAAAAAATAAATTTGAAAATTCATCAAACCGTTTATGTTTTATTGCATTTAAAAAAAAAATGTTACATGGCGGACCCTGAATAAAATAAGTTGACCTGTGGCCAGGTTCGAACCGACCGACCGTTTGAAGTAAATTAATTTCCAGCTACAGAAACAATTTCATAATTTAAATGTATCTATTAATGCAATAAAAAACAGATATGGATAGAACATAAATATTTTTAATTTTATTTTATTTATAATATATAAGTAGTAGCTGGCTGTGACGTCATGAAGGGCTGGGTGACGTCATATAATTTAAAATTAAGAAAAAACTAATGAAGATGATTTTTCCCGAGGATAAAACCAATACAAAGTTCATGATTAGTGGAGATATGTAAAAATCTCCACATGTGAAATTTGGTGTGAAAACAATACATCCCTTACTATCGTCGGTCGGTAAAAATTGAATAATATTGGGTTTATTCACGGATGATATTATTATTTATGTAAACCGAGACATTTTTATCTCCCGGAGAATTTTTTCGGGGACACTGGGACAGAATACACATAAGAATAAGCAAAATGATGGTATGGGATTTGTAAGTCAGCTAAAGAATAAGAATATTTGAGCTATCAAAATTAAAAAAAATTTTAGGAGATCTAATTTTATTTATTTATTTAAAATAAGTAGTACCACATGTTTATAATTAACAAAAATTATACATTAAGTTAATTTTTTAAATAAGCTTAACTATTTATTTTATTTCTTTCTAAATATGATCTATCAGTACAATGATTAGAAAAAAATTTGATAATTTATTAATATTAAATTATTATTGAGTATAGATATATTCGATTATAATATATTTTTATATTCATATGAAATAATTTCCATAATAAAAAAAAATAAAATATTTTTATATTTGGTAAGTTAAAAAGAAATAATAATGAAAAAAAGTTATATTTTTAAAATATATATGATTTTTTTTGTGATGTTTGCATTTTAATTTTAAAAATTGAGAAATTCTAATAATAATTAATTCTACCTATATAGTAAAATATTTAAAATAATAAAGAAAATAATCGCGATATTCAATTATTTTTTTATTATTAATTAAATTAAAAAAAAAACAATTGAATATTTAATAGGGCCTCCTCCTTTCCCCATAAATTAGCCCTTCCAAGCCTCGCCTTCCGAAATTTAGAAAAAGTTTTAAATTTAGAAAGTTTGCCTTAAAAAAAAAATTAAAAAAAAATAAGGCGTTTGGTCTGTAGCCGCTTTGAATCAGCTGAGAGTGCCTTTGATTTTTTGGATTTCGAAATGAAATCGCGACATTCGGGGCAACCTGAAAGAAAACCTACCTAGTAAGGGAGTGCATAGCCTCCATCAAATTGGATGGAAGGCCCATGCTAATCGAAAAAGCCCTGCGCTCAAAAGGTAACCAACAATTTGTTCCTGTTCAGGCTAATCCCATTTCAGAACTGTGCTGAATTACCTTCCCGAATTCCCGTTCCACCAATCCACCTCAAATACACTCTCAGTAATACAAAAAGGCACAATTCAGACCCGACATGCAATTCATGCAAATCATCCCTTAAATAATAGCATGACATTTGTTTTATCCACCCACATTTTATTTATTTATTAATTCTAATCTAATCTATGAATTAGTAGGATGAGAACATGCATGGATGTAGGAGGCAACCACCTCAAAATTCCTATCAACTATATATATATATATATATATCTATATATATATATATAGATATATATATATCAAAAAATAGCCACCCTCCCAGTATAACGCATCGAAACCTACTAATTCTAAAAAATACCTTTGTCTCTTCTGCCTCCTTTATCAATGCTTCTTCTTGAAAGATGTACTCTGAAATTCCCTAATCTCACTAAATTCTGTCCTATAATTTAATATATTTCTCTACAATCTCCTAATGAATATTATCAAAAGCAAAAAATCATTGTAATTTAATTCTTTTTTCTATATTCTATTAAACTTTACTATAAATATTATATTTACATTATCTATTTTAAAGTGCGCCATGCTAAATAAATAACGATTCTTACTTACATTTGGAGAGCTGTATTTCAATCATTTCATCGTCATGAAGGATGGAGAAGATAATCAAGAATTCAAATCAACATTCAGTAGCAGGAACGAAGATGGAAACATGAAATAGAAGAAGAAAAATAACTTATTAGTTTATAATCAATAAATTTAAATTGAATTAAAAATAAAATTAATAATAAATACTGACCTCGGAGTTAATAAAGGGTTGATATTTCTCGCAGATGAAACTCGAAGAACAGCTCGTAGACTTGAATGGATGTCCATCACTCTCGCCTCGATAAAGAAAAAATAATTAAGATTAGATATTTATAATACAGGAAATAAAAAAATAAGATATAAATAAATCAATAAATAATATTAATAGGATTAAAAAAGTGTATAGATTTTTAAGAATATTATCTTATTTCTGTAATATTAAAATACTAAAATTATTTTACATCCTATATAGAACGATGATTATAATAATTTAGTTATAATACGCATTTAATAGACATATAATAAAAATATCTTAGAAAACATCAGAAAACTAATTATGATTATATTATTAATTTCACGAAGATTTTATTCTGTTTAATTGATATATTATAGGTAATAGAAATATTATTCATTTTCCAAAAGTGTTATAATAATATGAAATTGACAAAACAATATTCATATGAGATTGGAAAGGAACGGTGTGAGCGATCATGAGATTAGAAAGAATATATAGAAATTATATATTAAAAATTATATATTCCTATATGAATATAAGAAATTTATATATTTTTGATTTATAATTATATTATATGAATTTTGAAAATAATCAGCACATATTCATATTTTTTAAATAAATAAGTTTTAATAGGATTAATATATATATTGAAATTTAAAAAATATTTCAATAAATATATTTAAAGAAAAATAAATTTTTGTAAGTATATGATTTTTTAATTTTTAAATAATTTTAATTTAACTTTTAATAAAATTTAATTAATGAGATCTGATAGAATATTTAAGATTAATTCTTTTCAAAGATTTGAATGAAAAATTTATAAATTTATTTGGGTATATGAATAAAAAATTATATAAATGCACTTTATAAAATTTAATTTTTATTGAAATATTTTTTTTTTAAAGTTCACTAATCTTCCTTTTAATTAATAAAAGTAAATAATAAAATTACAATTAATTCTTGATTAGCGACTGATTAAGGGATGATTTCAGTGGAGAGGCCGCTTACACTACGCAGTGAAGGGGAACTAAATCACTGAATGCGTACGAGTCGGCCGTCAGGCAGGAGGAGGTGAGCCAGGCGGCGGCGGGGCATGGAGAGGGGCGAGCGGGGAGTGCAGAGGTGACCGCTCTACTGCAAATTATTTCAAATAAAATACATATTAAAATAAAATAAACAAATATTAATTTTTAAAATTAGTGGTGTTTTAGAATACATCTTTAATCGAATCAATAAGTTTAATTCTATTAATTCTATTAAATCAATAAGCTTAATTTTATTCAAAAATCTTAATGAAAATTTAAAAAAAAAATTATAAATATATCAGTAAGAAGTTCATTAATGAAATTATCATATTTTGAAAAAAAAACAAGGAGGTGGCGTATTAATGTAATGGTTCAATTTAAATTTAAAATTGTTTGCCGAATGTGATATAATTTTAATTTAATGTAAATATATTTCATAATAAGTTGACCTGTGGCCAGGTCCGAACCGACCGACGGTTTGAAATAAATTAATTTCCAGCTACAGAAACAATTTCAAATAATTTTAATATATCTATTAATTCAATAAAAAACAGATATGGGTATAACATAAATATTTTTAATTTTATTTTATTTATAATATATATGTAAGACCAGGCTGTGACGTCATGCATGGCTGGATGACGTCATATAATTTTAAATCAAGAAAAAACTAATAAATATGATTTTTTTCGAGGATAAAACCAATACAAAATGCATGATTCGTGGTGATATATAAAAAAATCTCCTTTGGTGTGAAAATAACCCTTTCCTTCCTATCGTCGATCGCTAATACTACCACTTCCGGTTTCCGGAATTGCACCAAAAGTTGATCAATTCATCCCACTGATGCATTAAGTAAATATACCAAATTTCATCAAAATCGGTTGAGCCGTTCAGGCTGTACACATCTATACGGACGGACAGACGGACGGACGGACAGACGGACAGACATCATGCTAAAAATACTTTTTTCTGTTTAGAAAATGCATGATTCGTGGAGATATGTAAAAATCTCCACATGTGAAATTTGGTGTGAAAACAATACCTCCCTTACTATCGTCGGTCGGTAAAAATAAGGGCTGGTGCTGCATTCGGCTACAGTAGAGCAAAGAAGTTGTATATTTTTGGGTTAAAAAGTGAATCAAATGGATTTAAACGTTTTTTTTTTATCTTTTGAAACCACTTTAAATTAAATGAAGAGTTCTCTAGATATTAGGACAAGTTATGCAACCTGCATATTCGGTCTGTTAATTTGGTAAACCACTCTCGGCTCCAGGTGCTCTCTTAATTTTTTTTTTTAATTATAAGAAAAAATCTTAAATTTATTGAATTAAGGAATTAATTATAATAATTATAAAAGTAAAATATTCTTGTGTTATTAATAAGTATAGTATCTGAACACCCCCCCCCCCGAGCTATCACTCAACCCCCTTATATAATTTTTAAACTTTATATTTTAATTATTTATTACGATCATTAAATAAGTTTTCTAAAAATTTGTATTCTAAAATGGTACAAATTAATTAAAATAACTCGATTTCCATTTCAAAATGCAAAAAATATTCAAGTTTAGTTGATAAAAATATTTGATACTACATTATATATATAATAATATATAATATATATATAATCTAACTTCAGTTATATTTTTCCAAGTAGCAATAGCTTATAGACTGTTTCGGTCAAAGTTTACTACTACTAATAATAAATTCTGTAATTATATTAGAAGGAAATTGGCATTTAATATTAAAATTTCTTATTTTCTCTTTCTAATTTTTATCTGGAAAACTAGAAATTTCTGTTTTTTATTTAATTGAAAAAGTTTCTTGGAACTATAAAAGTAATCACCTACTGGTAAAATTTCATTGATATTCAAAATGATCCACGCTATTCTATAATTACTAAAAAAGAATTTGCCATGGGGAGGGGGAGGGGAGACACCCGTCCTGTTTATTCGAAAAATATATAATTTTGTCTTTTTATTTATAATAATCAAATATCATTTATATATAATTTATAATTTATTCTAAAAGTTCTCACACACATTTTAATTAATTTAATATAATTTAGTATTAATAGATCAAGTTTATTCAATAATATAATTGAAATAAGATATTATTTAATTATCATTTTAAATGGATATCAATTAAACAAAAAAATTATATTTAAAATATAAATAACAGACCACCCGTTATATAAATATTCGACAATTGTCAAGTGTTTACCTCACCAATAAGATAAATTTTAGATTAATATATAAATTGATATAAATTTTAAACTACCGAGCCAAATTTGAATATAGGAAATATGAATAAATTTGTTATTTCAAAATCTCAAAAATCTTTTAGTATTAAACATTTTATAAAGATAATTGTCCGGATTAGTTATGATTAGTTCATGACGTCACAACCAGCGCCTCCTTATATCTTATCTTATATAAATAAAATAAAATTAAAAATATTTATGTTATATCCATATGTTTTTTTTTTTGCATTAATAGATACATTTAAATCATTTGAAATTGTTTCACAACATTTACTAAATTTATATTTATTCAATATAGAAAAATTAAATGACGTCATCAATTCATCAGACAGTGCCTCCTTAAATAATTCCGTACAAAATATAAACTAGTTGCTCAGATTGCCTTGGGCGTTCTTCACACCCAGATGGGGGATCTGCCCCTATACCCTATATTTGTTTCGAAGTTTATATGTAAAAGGTTTTCTATCCATTTTGTTTCAATTAGTATATTACATAAAACATTAATTTGTTTTTGTGTTCTTAGGCAGACAAACAGACATGAAAAATTGTAAAATCACTTTTGGATTCTAGAGGTCATGAAACGCGAAGATGTGCAAAAAACTTTAAATTCTGAGCAATATGCAGACAAAAACGTTTTATATCTATTTTTTTAATTTAGTTTCAAATATTTATTTTTTAAAGATATATTATTGAACATAAACTTTGTAATATATTTATTTATTTAAAATTCTCTAATTATTTTATTTATATCGATGAAGTTTTAAATAATTTTATTAAAAATTTTATTATATAATAATTTAAATAATTTTATTAAAAATTATCATTATTTTTGAAATTAATATTTGTTTATTTAATAAAAGGCGGGAGAAATCAAATATCAAAATCACATAAAAAATTCACCCGCAGAGGACTTGTAAATTACCTAAGCAGTTTCAAATATAAAGATATCATTGGTTGCGGTTGGGTTCGGTTCTGATATTTTCGACCGAAGCCACCCACAATTCTTGAAATGATTCAAAAGATTTGCTTAGTATAGGTGGGAAAGAGATAAAAAATCAACATTTATATGGAACAAATTTTTCCGACTGATGCCGAAAGTGCACGAAAAATTAATCATCTTTCTCTTTCTAACATGATAATTTTTTAATTTGTTTAAAAATAAAAGCATTTTTCTATATGATCAATTGAATAGAGAATAGACTATTTGAATTCTCCCGACATTTATTAACCAAACGATTATAATATTACATAGGTGAAAAAATATATATTTTATATAAATAACTATAAATTAATTATTATTTCTTATTTCTAAAAATGTTAAGGTTTGGGGTTTGGGGTAAAATGAAGGCGGACAGACATGAAAAATTTTAAAGTAATATTTTAATTTTCAGTCATGAAACGATTCTTTTTAATTTAAGCAATATTTAGACAAAATACTTTATATAATTCAAGATAATTACTTTTTCTTATAATTAATTTATTCAATTTAATCTGAATATTAAAATATTCATATCCAGAGTATATAACTCCTTTGTTGATCACTTTTAAGTAGCTAGTAGCATATCTTCTTTTGTCGACTTTTAATTGTTTATATTTTTATATACCATATTAATAATGACAAACAATCTTTTATTGTATGAAAATATCTGTATAAATGTCCTCAGAAATTAATATGGTTTAATAAACCAATATTTAATTTATATCATCATAGGACATCTTGTATTTATTAAAGCTTTTGTGGTTATTTTGATAATTATTAAGGGAATTTTTATTAAAAGACTACATTGTTTGTTATAAATTATTTATTAAATTAAAATAATTTTATACAAACAATGTGGTCTTTTAATAAAAATTCCCTTATAATTATAGGACATCTTAGTTAAAAAAATATTTAATGAAATTAAATACAATAAATACTACTTTTTAGTGATATTTACAACGAATACAAAATAACAAAATATGTCAAGAAATAAATAATTCTATAAAATATGTGTACATATATAGAAAATAGCAATTCAATATCATCAATAAAAATTGTAATAAATAATTAAAGAATTGTATATCAGTATTTTAAAGAGTGGAGCGATAGCTTGGTGTTCCAGGTATATATATTTAAAGACTAGTTATCGTTTAAAATAATTTGCTGTGTGTTTGATTTATAAATGGATTATCCTCAATTAAATATAATACTAATACGATGGAAAATACAGTATATAGTCTTGCGTGGTTGAGAAAGCGGTATTTGCCCTAAACGACAGATTTTAAAGTAATTATTTCGTTTTTGGATAATAACTAAATATTGGATTTTAAAACATTTTTTTACGATAAAATATTTTTTCTAGTTTCTAGAATCATACTAAAGTCATTTCAACTTTAACTTTTAAATTCGGTTTATTTTATTTTAAAAAAAGTTAAATTCATACTAAAGTCATTCAAAAAAATTATTTTATAAGCATATATATTTTTATAAAGGTTTAGGGAAATTTTGCAATCACCAATTAAAAAAAATTCTGTTATATTTAATGTATATTCAAATTGTATATCCCTCCCATTCAAGTTTGCGCTATCTACTGTTTGGACAAAGCAATCACAATGGTGAACGTCTCGCCATCTCTTGACCTAAAGCCATGCTTGGGTGAAGGTGTCGCCCTCTTGGATCAATCATTTTCAACTCGAAGCCTAAATTGTAAACCATTATCACAAATTTTGTTTACAATTTTTGTCTTAATATATTAATTTGAATAAAATAGTTAAAGTTAATTATCAATTATATATAATGGCTAATAGAATGAATATGGTGTCTGCACCAATTGAATCAATTTTGGTTGAAGAAAAACCGGAACCAGAGAAACCTGTCGATCGTGAAAAGGTTAGATTCTCAATTGTTTTTTGCATTTATTTTAACATTAATTTGATGTTTTTTTATTTTTTTTTTTTTATTAATATCTAAAGACATGTCCACTTTTACTTCGAGTCTTCTGCTGCACAGGAAGGCATAATAATATTATGGAATATGCTCGAGGGAAAGTACCGTCAAATGAACTTCAAATTTATACATGGTATGAAATATTCAATTATTTTTATTAGGAGAGAGTAAAATTTGAGGGAATATAATAGAGAAATGACTAAAATTCATGGAAACTTTCTGAAAATACAGTATTTGTACATTATTTTCAAAAATATCAGAAAGTAATATTAAAAATGATAAAAGTTCTATATTTTAAAATATCATCCTAGTTATTCATATATTATATATTAATTTAGAATTTGTTCATTTCGTACCTAAAAAACAAATATATTATTAAAAAAATATATGTGATTTTCAATATTAACTCTGATTTTAAAATTACATTAAATAATTAAACACGTTCCCGCCGGCATGTACCACCGGTGGCTAATGCCGCCACATAAAATAAATAGACAAATTATGGAGCCGGCGGGAACGTGTTAAATAATTCTTTCTACCTTCTAAATCCCAATTAAAAATTATTTTTATTTAATGTAAAAAGCCTCTAATTATAATAAATAAATCTCAACCCCTGATCTAGATTTTCACTCTTTTTTTTTTTATTTATTTTAAAACAAAACAAAAAAATATTTTATTTGAAAAAGACACATTGTATTTTTTTTTTATTATAATTTTATTGTTCTTTTTTTTATTGATAACTTTTTTCTTTTACCTTTTTTTTAGGATGGATGCAACTCTTCGAGAGATCACCAGTCTTGTGAAAGAAGTGAATCCTGATGCAAAACGAAAAGGAACTTATTTTGATTTTTCAATTGTATTCCCAGATATTCGAGGCCCTGGATATAAAATGAGAGAAATTGGCATAACATGTTGCGGGCAAAAAGGACAAGATGATGCAAAGACATTAGCCCAAGCACGTTTTTGCATTGGAGATTATATGGATATTTCAATAACACCACCAAATCGAATGCCAATGCAAATGATGCGGAGAGGACCTCGTAATTGGACATGAGATTCATTACTCTCGAAAATTTAAAAAAAAATACATAATTTATAATTCTAGAATTATTTAAAATATGTTTATAAAATTCAAACATTTTTTTTTATTTTATAAATAAAACAAAAATTTTATTTTTGTTTTAAATTGATACTTATTATTTTAGTTTATTAAAAGTAAAAAATAAATTGATTGATTTATTGATTCATTCATAAAACAATTTTTCAGTTTGAATTCATTTACATATTTTCATAAATAAAACCTTTAAAATCTATTATTGACTCATACCTACTATATTATAATCATATATCTATATATATAAGAGATATATTTATATCTAGATATCACAATTATAAATACAATTAAAAATTTACATAAAATAAAACATAACAGGCAGTGTATAAGCCAGAAAGCACATAACTTATGAATTTTTTTAAAAGGACAAAGCTAATAATATTTTTGATTAATAAATTATCCTTTATTTTGTCATTGTTTTAGAATTGTCTTATATATATTTATATTTTTTAATATAATTTTTCTATAAATAATTCTTATAAAATTATATTTGAAAAAAATACAAAATTTTAAAATCTATTTATTTTTTTTCCATTTTTTAAAGTTTTTATTTTAATGTTATTTTAAATATGTATAAAGGTAAAATTTGTTTAATATCTAGGTTGAACTGGCCTTCTTGCTTTATTTTTTATCTGTTTTCCTAAATCTATACTTTGTCCATTGGGTAATACATATTGGTTGGTTTCATAATCCATATATCCAACTGATTCACTTGCTTGTGTTTGTTCTTTATTACAAGGAATGCCACTTGAATAGGTATACTCTCTTCTTACACCGTCAGGATCGACATATCCATATTTTCCACTGACCACACAATCAACTCCAATGGTTTCTTCTTTCCATGTCCCATCATCATTTTCAAATCCCCAAGTAATTGATCCATCCTCATTTTCTTCTCGATATTTTCGAATAACCTGAAAAAAATAGATGTAAAATATTTTTAATGTATTTTCTTGAATCTGTAAACTTAAATAGATAAATTATGGCAAACATAATGAACACCCCCCCCCCCCTCCCCCAAATACTAGAATAAAAAGGTTTTTGTAATATTTTATTAATTATTGGAAAGTGTTAGATTAATTATTGATTAATTTTGGGAATAAATTCTTTTACATTTTTATTTATATCTATATTATTTATTACATCATTTTTAAAATGTTCAAATTATTTTTAACAAATTCAATTTATATATATTTACTTATTTTAAATGAATTTAATTTAAAAATATTCTTTTTTAATTAAAATAAATTTTCACATTAAAAATTAATATTCTTTTTTTAAAATTATATTTTTTAAAAATTCATCATATGTATATTATATAATAATATTTAGTATAAATTTAAATTTCTCTTTTATCTATATATATAAAGGAGAGTGTTTGTATGTATGTATGTATGTAATTTGTTTACTTTTTTGCTGTCATAGAAACAAACAAAAAAGAAATTTCCTACTTAACCGACACTTTACCGGTAATTTTGAATTATAAACATCAAAAAATAAGAAACGATTTCTATAAAATTACATCACAATATTCTTATATACCTCTGTAATAAATGAACTTAATAATAAAAAATCAAATAAATCCATTAATTTAAATTAATACTATTAATGAATGTATATATTATTAATTTATCTTTAGTTTTAATCAATATTTTTATACCGTTAATTTTTATAAATTAATTTTTATAAATTGTCTCAAGTCTCTAACTTTGCATTTTCTCAAATTTTATTATAATTAAAAATAATCAATATAAATCAAGCAATGAAATTAAAATATCGAAATGAAATGATCAAGAAATATTATACTCTATTATAACATATACAATACTTATAAACTATAGGCGGAGGAAATATTAGACGAAATCATTGAGGGTTCATGCCAAATCGATCAACATTAATTAAGATATTTTCATTATGACAGATATTAAAAAAACCGCGAATTCAATATCTCTGTTCACTAATTATTTGTAGACTTTAGTAAAACCTACGCATGACTCAATAGATCCGGATAAACTTTTTCAAATTTTGATCTTCAAATTTATCTTGAAGGTAGTAAAGAAAGAGTAAGATGCGGAAATCAATTGTAAAATATTAGGTGACCCAGACGACTTAAATATAATAGGAGATTCGGCAATTGCAATTACAGATAGCGAGGAAAAATTAATCGAGGTAGGAAAAGAGATGAGGTTTGAAATGAATAATGATAAATAAATATATTTAGAAACAAACAGGAGCAGTATTAACATACAAAATGTAGAATTTGAATATGTAGAAAAATTGAATGTAATCACGAAGGATAATAATATTTGAGAAGAATTTAAATCGAAGTTGCAATCGGGAAACGCCTGTTATCATGCAGTAAAGAGGCTTATCTCATCAAAATTATTATAAAAGGGAATGAAAATTAAAATATATAAAACAATTATTTTGTCTGTTGTATTATATGAGTGTGAGACATGGTCTATGATCTTAGGAGATGAGAGTGGATACAGAGTATTTGAGAATAGGATTCTCCCCAGCATTTATGGGCCAAAGAAAGATGAGTACATCAGGGAATGACGTACGAGAGATGGAACAGAGGCTCAGGATAAGGACACTTGGAGAAATGTGGTTGTAGCTGCCAAGAACTTTCGAGTACCGTTTAGCCACGCATGGTCTATGACCCTGGGAGATGAGAGTAGATTCAGATTATTCTTTCCAGCATTTATTGGCCAAAGAAAGATGAGGTCACCGGGGACACTTGGAGAAATGTGGTTGTAGCTGCCAAGAACTTTCGAGTAGATAGATATAACATATTCAATAATAATATATATAATTAATTTACTAAATAAATTAAAATATATTTTACACAATAAGAAATGAATGTTTTATGTTATACATTGTTTGAAACAAAATGGATGAAAACCTTTTACTACTTTCAACCAAATACTATGTACCACTCGGGGGTACAGGGGGCGGAGCCCCCGTCTAGATGTGAAGAGCGACGAAGGAGCTCTGAGCAGCTAGTAATTCATAAAATAAAATGATAGTAGTTTTGTTTCTGTTTTATTTAACAAAATTTAAGAATTGATCTAATATATTTTATTGTGAACGAACTAGATTAGTAATTTATAAATAATTTAATTAAATTTAATTTAAAAGGATATTCATATATTTTTTTTCATGACAAAAAACAAAACGATGCTTTTATGTTTAATTAAATTTATATATTTAAATATTTATATTTTCAGATATCTTAATTTTTCATTATTTCTCGATTTGTATTTTTAATCAATATTAAAATTTCAAATAAAAAAAAATAAATTGCGTATGGTTCTTTATCTTGTCATCAATAAATGCATTTATTTATAACGAATATTCAAAATTATATTGTAATTATAGAATAGAAATCAATGAATTTGTGTCAAAGTCGCCATCTTTTAGATTGACATTGAGGATTATTTTTACCTGAGCTACTGGTTTCTTTTCTCTTTCTCCTTTTCCTGAGGAAATGGGTCTTGGAACTGGTTGAGAATCTCTTGGGCGAACGGTCAACTGTTGAGGTGGAGGTGATGGCTGCACTGCTGGTCGAGTCTAAGTATTTTATATATTAAATTGTTTAAATTTTATTTTTATTCTACATACAATTTCTATTTTATATAAAAACAATAAAATTACCCTTTGAATTGGACGTGTTGGTCGTTGTATCGGTGCTTCAAATACGGATTGTGGTGGAGGAGGCAATGGGCGTAGTTTTTGAACTGGGGCTGGTCGAAATGCTGGTTGAAATTCATCATCGAAATCTGGTTTAAAGAGAGCCCTTTGTGGTTGTTTTAAAAGTGGATCATCAAGCCTTGAGGTGGTCCTAAAAACTTTAGACTCCAAAATAGGTGTGGGGGACGGTGAAATTGTTGGAGAAAATACAGGCAATGCTGGTGTCGATGGCGATGCAGGAATTACCTTTTAAAATGGAATATTATTATTATTATTATTATTATTAAATTAAATTAAATTAAATGTACCTGAATATCTTCTTCAATTTCTTCAGTAACAGGTTTTGGGGAGAAAAAAGAATCAATGCTGGGTGTTGGAGAGGGAAGAGATGCCTCTTCAGGATAAGTTTTTGATTTTGGTATTGGTGACTGTTCTAATGGTAAAGGTTTTGCGCGAGGAATTGTATCTTGAAAGGGAATTGGTCTTGCTCTTAGAACAGGTGCCTCTTGAGCAATATGAGGTCTTACTCTTGCTGATGATGGATCTTGAGCAGGTAACGGACGAACACGGCCACTTGGAGGTCTTCTTATACGAGGAGGAGGCGCTACATCTTTAACAAATACAATGTTGAAATTTATAATACTAGTATATAATTTGATAAGAAGGCGCCATTGGGTGTGCGAGTAGCGAACCTGCCTCACATTCACATGGTCCCGGGTTCAAGTCCCAAGGGAATTTTCCTAGCTGGGGTCTATGGGACGGAGTCAACCCAGCCTCCGGAAACAACATTGGGGAAAAGCTACTTGATAGCGCCTCCGATCAAGAAAATCAAGGTAAAGGTTGAGAGGACCCATTCATTATTTGTTTTACTTATTTCTCTCCCTATTCATATAAGCTTTTCTCTTTTCTTATTCTTGTCTATTTTAAAATTTAATTTTTTTCGTTTATTCTACCTCTTGCTTATTTCTTTTAAACTTATTTCATCACCCGCCAATAGGATTAGAATAAATATCTTTATTATTTATTATATGATAATAATGCCCCTTTAAAACTGATCCAATCTTTATCAAATTATAAAAAAAAACCTCTGACTTTGTACAACCTACGCAAGGACAACGCCTATCAAGCCAGTTAAATCAATGAGGTGTCCTATGATCAGTAGAACGGGTCCTCTCAACCTTTACCTTGACTTTCTTGATCGGAGGCGCTATCAAGTAGCTTTTCCCCAATGTTGTTCCCGGAGGCTGGGTTGACTCCGTCCCATAGACCCCAGCTAGGAAAATTCCCTTGGGACTTGAACCCGGGACCATGTGAATGTGAGGCAGGTTCGCTACTCACACACCCAATGGCGCCTTCACACAATTGATTATAAAGTAAAGGAAACATCCACTGGAATGTTCCCTACATGACTTAATAATAATAAATCAACAATTTATTTAATATTATCTTGTAACAGCTTGTAAATTTATATAATAAAAAAAAATATTATTATTAAATTATTATAATTTATCATTAATATTAGATTTCAAGGAATATAATTAATTATTTATTTAAAAATATAAAATCAAATTGATTTACCTTGATTAGGTACAATTTGAGGTTGCACTCTTCCACGTATTCTACTTCGACCAGGTGGAGGTCCAATGGGTTCTGAACCCTGAATTATTGCCCGAGGAGGAAGCGGACTATCATATTGTCCTTGGACCAAATAAGCCATCTAGAAAAAAAATAGAAATATATAGAAAGGTGTTAGGTTTATTTTGTACAATTTAATTAAATTTGTCTAAAGCAATATTTTGATTTGGATATTTATTAGCATCACTTATTATTAATTACTTAATCAACTAAAATGTTTTCCCATAAATGAAACATGTACAGATCAATTAATCATATCAAACAAACCCTGATACCTGAATTTCAAAAAGGTCCTATGTACAATTTTCAAGAACAGAAAGCCATAGAATATACAATTCTTATTAATATATAATATAACTTAGGTAGATAGATAAATAATAACTATCTCGCCAGAGAGCTAGAATCATGAAATTTGATATACTGGCATTATTCAAAATTTGTAGTTTTCTATCAACTTTTGAGAAATATAGCTCAACCGGAAGAGGGTCATTACCTACAACGTTTTGATTTTTTTCCTCTGAACTGACCGTAAAAATAAAGATATATGTTTGATAGTTTTTCACATGATTAAAAATTGTATAAAACTGCTATATATAGAATTTCAGCTTGATTGAATCTCTCTCTCTCTCGCTGAAAGTACCGGATTAAATTTTTAACACTGCAAATCTCACGCGCCAACACGTGACGTGGTGCCATCAACATAGAGTCAAACTCGTGCTGGTTTAATAAATATTATTTATTAATTTTAATTTATAATTTATAATTAACTAAATTTAATTTAAATATAATATATTATGTTATTTAATCCAATTCAAAGAATTGCAAATCGAAAAAATAGAAACATTTGTTTTATTGTATTTTTCTTTTCATTGTTGTTTTTATAATTGAATTTACTAGTTGAATCAATTTGAAAATAATAAATAATAAATAACAATTTATTTAAAAATAAGTTGACCTGTGGCCAGGCTCGGAACCGACCGACGGTTTAAAATAAATTAATTTCCCGCTACAGAAACAATTTCAAATAATTTTAATATATCTATCAATGCAATAAAAAACACATATGGATAGAACATAAATATTTTTAATTTTATTATATTTATAATATATAAGGAGGCGCTGGTTGTGTCGTAATGAAGTGCTGGGTGACGTCATATAATTTTAAATTAAGAAAAAACTAATGAAGATGATTTTTCCCGAGGATAAAGTATTTTCACTAATAAAAAGTATTGAAGATAGATAATTTTAAAATTTCCATTTTTCAAATAATCAATTTTCCTGAATTAAGTTTCTTTTGTTGGATTTATAATCAAAAGGATAATTTAAATACTTCTTTAAATATATATATTTATTTAGGAATATAATGATTAAATCCTATATAATTGTAAAATGAAGTCACCTTTTTTGTCAGAAAGATAATTTCATTTCAATATTTATAAACAAGAGTTTAAATGATAAAACTAGAGGAAGTGAACAAGTACGGTGAAGAGAATAAAGAGGGGGTGGGGTATGGACCGACCATATCGATAACAATCACTGTGAAATTGAATATTTTTTTTATATTCTTTTCTTTTCTCCGATCGACTAAACATGAAAGAGATTTACATAAGATTTGGAGCTCATGTGCGTATGCGCTTACTAAAAACTTTCTCCAAGATTGCATTAAAAAAAAACCACATCGTTTGAATATTTAACTATCTATAAATACAATTATATATAATATTAGTTTTTCAATTATTATTACTATTATTATTATTTTTTTTTTTTTAAGAATAAGTGAAAGACCTCTGATCTAAGAATTGAAAATCATATTGTATAATTATTTATTATTTTAATTTTAAAAACAATTATTTTTATATGTTTATATATCAATTATATTTTTAAAAAATCTATAAGAAAATGTGAAATTAAAATTAAATTTACTTAACTAATACATGTACTATTGATTTTTTTTTTATACATCAAATTTTTTCATCTTTCATGTCATTTATTTTTCTCTTATAAAATAAAAGTAAAAATAAAAAATTACATTTTTATTCAAAATATCTGGTTAATAGAATTTTGTCAATCATTTCATACATATTTTTTTTTTTTTACATTTTAGGTACATAAATTACGCTTAAGAGATATTTTTCAAAATAAAATTACATTTAATTTTCATTATTTGAAATCAGAATCCAAAAAAGGGAAACTTGTTTATTATTCTAGACTAGAGCAAAGCATTAATATTAATCAGAAAGAGAATTTGTTCTCGTTTCCATAAATATATATTTGTTTATTCATTTCTTTCTTTTTTTGGCTTCATATCAAAAAAGGAATTTCTTTTAAATGTAATGCTTTTTTTCTAATAAAATATGATGATACATTTTTAATGCTTTTTAAAAATTGACTAACGTCATAATAACTATAATAAACAGATTACACACACCTTTCTCTTATAAAAACAACCGTAAAACATAATGCGACACAGTCATGCATAAAAAATTTAATAATTTGTATCTGTAAAAAGTATTCATTTACTATATATATATATATATATATACACCTATATATGCTACTTTATCTATTATTATAATTATAAACATGAAATCTAATAATTAATAAATTTAATTTTAATGATAAAATGACGGAAATAATCTTATTTATTTCCAAAGACAAAAAAGATGTGCTAAAATTTTACTTCTAAATTATACGTTTAAAATAATTTAATTAAAAAAAAAGATTTTTGATTGTTTATTATTATTATTATCAAAAAAAAAATATATTTGTAGAATATAATATACTGATGTATGTTGTGATTACCTTTATATTTACCTTTAAAAAACAATCAATGTATTTTATTTATAAGGTGTGTCTACATATATTATGGTTTTATTTTATTTTTGACTAATATTTTAGGGAAAGTACTACTTTTTTAAATACAAGGGATAAATTTATTTATTATATATGATTTTCTTCCATTTCTGATTCTAAACATGAATCAATTCATATTTCATCGATATTTTAATTATTTTCTTTCATTTCATAGAAAAAGCGTGATTTTTTACTAATATTTTAGGGATATACATATAATAGAATTAAAAGAATACATCTCTAAATGAGAGAAATTGTCATCTCCCCAAGCCCCCCTACTCACGCCTTAATAATGATCTGGGCCGCGCCAACATTCCACCTTATGATGTAATCGATTGCCGAGGACTTCTAGATCAACCAAACTGGAGAAAGCCAATTGCAAATAAACTACACCATTCAATCGAATATGGACCATGTCAAATGTAAACGCCTATTAATAGGTATAATCTCTTTTAATTAAAATTAAATATATACCTATATATTGAATAATCTTTAAAATATTATTTTTAAATTTAACAGATTAATATTTTTATTTTTTTTTAATTTTATTATTAGAAGGTTATTTATTCCATTTTAAATGAAAAATTGTAATTATATATATATGTAATAGATCTTGGAATGAACATAATATAGATTTCTTTTCAATGTTATATTATATTTTACTCACATTTTTTTTTATTTATTATGATATTTCATTTCTTTGATTTATTATAGTAAAATCTTGTAAAAATATGTAAGTATATATTTTTTTGTCTTTTATGAATCTATAAAAAAAATTATTATTAATTAGTAATTAATTAGATGCCATATTGTTCTTTTTTTATTTTGTACCAATAAATAATGTTTTAAATTTGATAAAAAATTAATTCAATTTAGTTAAGTAATAAATACAGAAAACAAAATGTTTAATTATGATAATATGGCAAGATTTGAAATGAGATTTTATTTTCATTCATTTAAATTATGAAATTATGAAGTTCTTCTATAAAATATAATACTGCATCCAAGAATTTATATTATAATAACAATATTTTAATAATCTTAATGAGAAAATGTTTTTCTTATCACGTTTGAATTAAAGAATACTTTATATGTACCTACATATATACTTCCTTACAGGAAATGTATTGTTAACTGTCTTTAAATCTTGATTAGAATATAAATACGAAAATATTTAAGAAATACTCTATTAGATTATTTATTTATTTATTTATTTTTGTTTATTATTAATTATATCATGACACTTTATAAGATAAAAAGGTTTTTATCTTATCAATCAAAAAAAAAAAAATATTTAAGTAAAGTGGTATTTTATTTAGATTAAAAATTTATATCGAAAATTCTAATGAGAAATTCTTTTAAAAAATACCTTAAAACATGGACGATTATACCTATAAATATATAAATCCTATACTTTACTCACCTCACCGCGCGCCCGCTCTAACTTTTTTGCCGCCCTGGACAAATTACCGCCCATTTAAACAATTTTTTTTTAGTCAGAGCATAAGATTAAGACGGGTAAGATATTGACAATAATTATTTTACAGGATTTTATCAGAACCTACGAAAAAAAATTTGTAATATATTCACTTTTACTGGACTTAACCTTTTGGCATTTTAAACTGAACAATTACCAAAAAATCAGTAAATATATATTTTGGTTAACTGATTATCATTATTTTATGTCAATAACAACCAAAATGACGCCCTTTAGATTTGCCGCCCCGGACAAATGTCCGGTCAGCCGGTTCTGGAGCGGGCGCTGGTCGACCATATTCCCATGGGGTCCATTTGAACCCCGTTGGGAATCCCCAATATATATATATATATATATATATATCAATTGATATCAAAATATTTAATTAAGATTATATTTTCTCATTTCATCTTCATTAGATAATACTATTAGATATAACAATTTTAAATTTTAAAAAGAAATTCTTATATTTGTTACAAATGTGGTATTCCTTATTAATAAAATTAATTGTCTTATTATAAGACCCCTTTAATATTTATTTATAACATGAAATAAATTATTTTTTTATTAATATATAAAATAGTTCTTTTCTAAATTAAAAATAATTAGCATTCACACATACATATAATATCAATCCTTGGCATAGTTGGTTTGGTTTGCACTTCAACTGACCACAAGGTCAATATATACAGGAAAAATTTACCGTACTTTATAGTACATTCTTATATGGATTTTTTTAAAAAAAAGAAAATAGATCCTTGAATAAAATGATTGATTAGTAATTTTTCAGTTAATGAACCTTCAAATTTTTTTACCAAGAATTGTATTGTATTGATAAATATCACTTTTTTACTATCTCGCCAGAGAAATTTTCGATGTAGAGATTTTGATGTTTTTATACGTTTTGAAGGTTTCTGAATCATTTTCACTTAAATTGAGAAAAATGTCTGTCTGTCTCTCTCTCTCTCTCTCTCTCTCTCTCTCTGTGTGTGTGTGTGTGTATGTAGACAAGACAAGGTTTGAGCTAGAATAATGAAATTTGGTATACGGGCATTATTCAAAATTCGTAGTTTTCGCTCAACTTTTGAGAAATGTAGCTCAACCGGAAGAGGGTCATTACCTACAACGTTTTGATTTTTTTTTCCTCTAAAGTGACCGTAAAAATAAAGATATATGTTTGATAATTTTTCACATGATTAGAAATTGTATAAAACTGCTATATATAGAATTTCAGCTTGATTGAATTACTTAAAGTACCAGAATTAATTTTTTTAACACTGCAAATCTCACGCGCCAACACGTGACTTGGTATCATCAAACAAAGAGCCAAACATACGCTGGTTTAAAAAATATTATTTATTAATTTTTATTTATAATTTAATTAATTAAATTTAATTTAAATATAATATATATTAATTAATCCAATTCAAATTGCGAGATATTCGAGTGGAGACACTCCAGCTTATTTTTATATATCTAGTTTTTATTTTTTATTTTTTTAAAAAATAAAAAAAAAAAAAACATATATCTTAATTCCTCATGTGATACATAAAATTTAAATTTTAATCGTTGCAAATTCTATGATGCATGAATCTGTAACATTCGCTTTCTAAATCTGAAATCAAGTCTACGCCCAATGTCCATGAGACGATTTTATGCGTGCTCTACTAGAAAGTTCATTTTTCAAACCGAGTATATTAGAAATGGTTTTTATTATGACGTGAGATTTCAAGGTCCCACGAAAGAATTAAATATTAAAATAAATATATGGGTTAATCGTTAATATATAATTTAAAAAAAAAATTCTCTGTCACAAATTATAACAGTGAAGTTTCATTTTTACTTTAGAAATTAGCTGGAGTGTCTCCACTCGTCTATCTCGCAATTTGAATTGGATTAAATAACATAATATATTATATTTCAATTAAATTTAATTAATTATAAATTATAAATTAATAAATAATATTTATTAAACAAGCGCGTGTTTGGCTCTTTGTTGATGGAACCACGTCAAGTGTTGGCGCGTGAGATTTGCAGTGTTAAAAAATTAATTATGGTACTTTCAGCGATTCAATCAAGCTGAAATTCTATAGATAGCAGCTTTATACAATTTTTAATCGTGTGAAAAATTATCAAACATATAACTTTATTTTTACGGTCACTTTAGAGGAAAAAAAATCAAAACGTTGTTAGTAATGACCCTCTTCCGGTTGAGCTACCTTTCCCCCAAAAGTTGATAGAAAACTACGAATTTTGAATAATGCCCATACACCAAATTTCATGATTCTAGCTCAAACCGTTTTTGACTAATCTTGTCTACATACATACATATACACTCACAGACCTTTTTCTCAACCTTAGTGAAAATGATTCAGGAACCTTCAAAGCGTATAAAAACATCAAAATCTCTATATCGAAAATTTTCGTGATCGCAATATTATCTCTGGCGAATAGCAAAAATTATAAGACGATTTATACGTATAAAAAAAATTAAAGAATTTAAAATAAATGTGATTTCAAAGTTAATAATTACATCACACTCGTAGACGAAATCAGATTTCATATAGTTATAATGTTATAATATTTCAAATTTGAAATTCTAGTATATTAGATTAAATATGTCAATATATATGGGGTAGTTTTAATTATATGTAATATATATGATGCTAAATAATTAAGAAGGAAGTATTTTTATTTTCCAAGAAAATGTTTTATAGGGTAATATGTATTACCTACTTAATTAATTATCAAATTTTATTGTAACTCTAACGTTTAAGTAACATTTTATTAAATAAATTATACTTATTAAAATAATAATTAAATCATATAATTATAAATTTTTTTAATTTAATTTTGATTCGTCATTAAATTATTAAAGCTTTGGTGGCTGTTTTTATTTATAAGGGAATTTTGTTAATAAAACCACATATTGATATTTTTTATTGTAAATTTATTCAAAAAAATACAAATAATACACAACTTTTCGATTGCTCCAGTCGGCACTGGATGCTCGGACAGTGCAGTCGCTTGATAGCGATTGCAGAAGTAGCAATCGAAACGTTGTGTAATTTTTGTATTTGTTTGAATAAATTTACAATAAAAAATATCAATATGTGGTTTTATTTTGATTCGTCATATTAATCAAAAATTGAAAAAATTAAAATTGAAAAATTACACAATAATATTACATGTAATTTTAGTGTTATTTATTTATTTATTTTTTTAATAAATAAATTCCATAACATTGATCTAAAAAGGTTAATAATCTTGAAAAAATAAAAATAAAAAAATACAACATAATAACATAATAAGATAATACAAAAAAAAAAAATAAATAAATATCATGCCATGAATTTGGGAAAATATTTGAAAGAAGATTTCCAATCATCTTTTATAATAATAGAAACCAAAAAAAACATCATCATTTTTTAAATAAATAATAATAACATTAAAAAATGTTATATCATTTGGAACGAATTGAAATTGAAAAAGCATTCAATTTAGCGATTACAATATTTGTATCAAGTTCATTTTATTTAAAAATTTTATAAAAAATATTTTACTTTTACTTTAAATTTTATTGATAAATTATTTTTGATTTTTAATCAAATTGTGCATCATATATGTAAATATAATAATATTTTCATAATTGATGTCCTTTCTTAAATATAATTATTTATGCATATTTTTTTTAATTAACTGATTTATTTAAGATTACTACAAGATAATTTATTTCTTAATAAAATTTTATAATAATTTCATTCAATTAATTTTAGTATTTAATAATTTACCTAAACAATCCATTTATTTAAAAATATAATACATTTCATTAAAATATAATATTAAATTAAGAAAAATTTAAAATTAAATTAAAAATTTAAATATCATTACATAAATTAATGGAATTTATACATTATTAATGGTTTTTTTTAATTCATCAATTGATACAATTTCTTAACTATAAAAAATATGCATAAATATAAAAATAATAATTTAATTCAATTACCATTAATACACTCCAGATGATCTTCATTTTGTTGTTATGGTAAAAAGGGGGATGAAAGAAAGATTAAAAGATTAAGGAGTTCACTGTTGTCCACTTGAAAACCAAAACTGACTGTACCTTGAATACTTTCAGCTCGCTCTTAAGTAGACTTAAACGCCGAGGCCAATTTCCCTCCCTCCATTCATCTCCATCAGAAGATCCATTAAAATAAAATAAAATAAAATAAAATAATTTGAATTAGTGATTGGGAGAAGGTATTAATTAATCAATTTGATATTCTATATTGTACATCATATAAAATATAGATAATTATTATAAAACAAACAGAAGATAATAAAAAAAGTTTTATTATTATTATTATATAGTTTTTATGCTAATTAAATAAATAATTAATTAATTTTTAATTTTGAAAGATGCTTTATGTAAATATATACATTATTATGCACAAGGTGGTATATGATTTTTCTTTTTTTTATTATTTACAATAAAAAAGATTATTTAGAAAAAAAAAATAGAAAATCTTCTCTAAAATATACTAATTGAAATTAAATATATATTGTGTTTAAAAGAGTTTGAGGTAACCAAAAAAAACGAAATTAAGATATTTATTAGTAGGTATATATTATAATATTTATTTTAAATTGAGTGAATTATAATATTTATTAGAATCTAATTGATCAATATGACATTCCCTGTTTTGTAAATCTGTCTTTGCCAGAGATAGTATTACGATCACGAAAGTTTTCGATGTCAAGATTTTGATGTTTTTATACTCTTTGAAGGTTCGTGAATCATTTTCACTAAGGTTGAGAAAAATGTCTGTGTGTATGTTTATGTAAGATTATGCAAAAATGGTTTGAACTAGAATAATGAAATTTGGTATACGGACATTATTCAAAATCCGTAGTTTTCTATCCACTTTTGAGAAATGTAGCTCATGCGGAAGAGGGTCATTACCTACAACGTTTTGATTTTTTTCCCCTCTAAACTGACTACTGTAAAAATAAAGATATATGTTTGGTAGTTTTTCACATAATTAAAATTTGTATAAAACTGCTATATATAGAATTTCAGCATGATTGAATCGCTGAAAGTACTAGAATTCATTTTTTAACACTGCAAATCTCACGCGCCAACACGTGACGTGGTGCCATCAACAAAGAGCAAATCATGCGCTGATTTAATAAATATTATTTATTAATTTTAATTTATAATTAATTAAATTAAATTTAAATATAATATATGTTAATTAATCCAATTCAAATTTGCGAGATAGTCGAGTGGAGACACTCCAGCTTATTCAATTCTGGTATCATTCTTTCTTTCAATATGGACTGGTACTTTTCACTATTCATCATACCTGTCACTAGAACAAGAGGACCAAGTGTATAATATGAGAAACACCCCCGGGAACATGTTTTCTCCACTTGACTATCTCGCAATTTGAATTGGATTAAATAACATAATATATTATATTTAAATTAAATTAATTATAAATTTTAAATTAAAATTAATAGATAATATTTATTAAAACAATCAAGCTAAAATTCTATATATAATAGTTTTATACAATTTTTAATAATGTGAAAAATTATCAAAGAAATATTATTATAACACAGTGGAAAAATTAAAAACCGCAATTTTCAATATATGGTTTAGAGATGAAAGTATGCTGAAAACCTGCCAAAACCTTATGGCAGTGGTTTCCAACCTTTCTGTAACGGCGCCCCCCTTTTTCTAAAAAAAAATTCTAGTGTCCTCTTCCACATTTCTGAAATAATATAACAACAGGGCACAGGGGTGAGCCATAGTTCAGAGCATAAACTTTTTTTTTTAGAACCATACTGAAAAAAATTGAAAAAAATCGAAAATGTTCAAAAGTTTGGCCACAAAATCATTGAAAAAAAAATCAAAAGTTTCACATTTCTGAAATAATATAACAACAGGGCACAGGGGTGAGCCATAGTTCAGAGCATAAACTTTTTTTTTAGAACCATACTGAAAAAAATTGAAAAAAATCGAAAATGTTCAAAAGTTTGGCCACAAAATCATTGAAAAAAAAATCAAAAGTTTGTCCACAAAATCATCTTACCTTTTTTTAGAACCATATTGGAAAAAAATTCAAAAATTTTCAAAAGTTGCGCCCCACAGGTTGGAAACCACTGCCTTATGGATTCAATCCACAGAGCATCCATACCATCCATACTGATCAATACTGATCCCAACTGATCCATACATCCATTCAATGCCAAAGATCAAACTCTTAATTGTGGCTAGGAGAGAGGCCACATCGGCCACATAAAATATTAATCGTAATAATTTGATTCTATTATTGAAATGATTGAATGATAAATAAAAGATTTTATTCAAATTTTCATCTTGTTTCAATTAATCTGTTCGATACTGTAGGTATAAGAATACTTTGCTGTAATTTTATCATAATCGATCGAGTCAATTTTTGAATTTATAAGCCTTACAATTTTCCCGTAGACAGGCATGAAAGGTCATATTTGATTTTCCAAATCATGAGATGTAAAAAAATTTTAAATTATAATTAACGTATAAAAAAATCTTTATATATAATATTTCTAAATTAATTTATAAATATAAAGTTAAATATATTTTTGATATCACATTTAGGAAAGATTTCCTTTATAATAAGTAAACCAAGGCCCTGTGGCGCAACGGATAACGCGTCTGACTACGGATCAGAAGATTCCAGGTTCGAATCCTGGCAGGGTCGTAAAATTTTTTTTATTCAGCTATTTAAAAAAAAAAATTATTTTTTTAATTATGATATTATTAAAAATTTAATTAAAAAAAATATTATATATATATATATATATATAAAGAAAAAGGAAGATTATCTAAAAGAATTCATTAAAATATAAGAATGAAATATCATACACAGTATATAATAAAATGAGAATATATTTGAATATTTGTTAATATGTACTAGAAAATAAAAAATATATAAGTATTAAATTTAAAAAAGAAATTATATAAAATTGATAAATATTTGTATAAATGATTTTTTTTTTTAAATAAAATAAAATATTTTTCGTAGGAAAACAAAAACAAAATATCTTGTCTCTATATAAATTTACAAACGAATTAAATATACTCCTATATTATAAGATTAAATGTATTAAATGAATTAAAAATAAAAAGAAAGCACAATTCAATTTGTTATGAAATCATTCCCATTCGTGTTAATTAATTATTATTAAAAATTAGAAATACTTAGGTTTAATATTAAGAATATTTTTTAAAAATAATATTAAAATATATTTTATTATATATACCATATATATATATATATATTTAATACAAATTTAATTAGAAAAAATTCATTTAACAAAAAGTTTTAAATTTAAATTAATATTTATCTCTTTAAAAGAACATCTTTAAAATAAATGATATCATTTTTTTTCTCTTCTTCTTCTTATTTAATTTATTTTTTCATTGTTTAATTTGTTTGGGAAGAATTTTTTTCTACACCACCCTTTTTAAATGTAATTGTAACTTCTTTTAGAGTGGCCATTTTTGTTTGAATTTCTTCTAAAATATTCTTATAGATATCTTTATCAGATTCACCGGGTGATGGAAGCTTTTGAAGCTAAAATTATTTTAATGTCATATAATTATTTATAAAAAAAATTTAAATACAATCTCATACCTCTATATAAAAATCATTTATTATTGTAGATGTTTCTTTAGGAATTAATGGTTTTATATGTTCCATCAGCCAATTAGTAAAACGTTGAAGATCAGCATAAATTGGGATGTTATAAATCGATTGGAAAATTGTTAAAAGGCTTAATAAAAACACTTTTGAAGGCTCCTGACATGATGTTAATTCTTGAATTAAATTTTGCCGATGATTTTGCAACCAAGCCCTACAATTGAAAAATTAATAAAATTAGATGATAATAAATAAATTTTTTATTGTCATAAATTATACCTTTCTTTCTTTTTATCTGTTTTTTTTATAATCATATCACAAATTCCATTTCCGATGGCATTTTCAAGTGAATTTAAAAATTCTTCTACATCAGGGGAATCTGACATAGTACTTTTATATAAATTTTGAAGTGCATCTTTAACTTTTGGTGGTAAATCCGTTATGATTTTTATTCTATTCTCAGGTAAATGATCATATTTCGTTAATTCACGGCCACAATATTCTTGAGCAACATAAGATAATACTTCATTTGCTGCTGATATACCCAAGGACCTCAATAAATATCTAAATTAAATAAAATTTCTTAATATTTTAAAGAATAAATTTTATTAATATATTATTTTAAAAAAATATTTATATTAATATATTTTGATGAGTTTAGAATAATTGAAATAATAGAAATAAAATTATTAAAGTAAAAATTGATTATATTAAATAATTTTTAACACAATAATTTTTTTCTACAACATACTTTCCAAATTGCTTTTGTTTTGTTTCATCAAATGGTTTAATTGCTTTTTCATAAATTCGAATTTCTTGTACTAGTAAATTTATTTTATCTTGTATTTCTCCATGTAAATGACGTCGATTTTGTGCTGAAGCTGCTAACGCTGCTTCAATTGCAGCTTTTGCTGCTTCTGTTGCAATCTTATTCATTTCTCTATAAAATATAAATATATTTAATATTAAAATTATAATAATATGAATAATATTTTTAGAATTTACGGATGAAAATGTTCTGCAAGTTCTGTTATAAATTCTTCCATGCCAATATCACGAACTTCATGATTGGATACTAAAATGCTTTCTATATCTTCCAAAGATATTAGTTCAAGTGGTTGAAGTCTTGATGATATTGTATTATGATTATTCTCTTCATCAGATGAATTATGGCCACCACCTCCTCTCCGTTGACCACTTTTCTTTGATTTAGAACTCTTTGTTTTGGTTTCACGTCCCTGAAAAAATGAATTGTAAATATTTTTAAATACTTATTTTTTTTATAAAATATGAATTTATATTATTTTATTATAAGTTATGAACATAAATTATTAAAAATATTTAAAAAAAATAATTTATTAAATATGTAAAACAAATATAAATATATTTATTTATATATATAGGTATATTTTATAATATTAAAGATATAATGTAATAAAGATTAACTATTCAAAATTCGTATTATGAATGCATTATATACTTAGGACCAATAACAAATAGGTGATTGTGCATGTAATTTAATCAATGGGATTTATTGGTTAAATTTTGAACTATGAATGTAAAAAACCATGTTTTGATATTTCTCCATTTTAATATTATTGAGTAATTTAATGTATCATGAAAAACACTGAAAATTGCATTTTTGATATTCATTAGTTGAAGAAATTTTAGAAAATTATGGTGATAATGTTTCGTTAAATCCAAATTAGCAGTTTTGGTTTCAAAAATTTCAACTTCTCTTTACCATTTGTACAGGTCAAAGCAGCATAGCTTGGTTGACACAAGATTTCGAAATATTCAAGAAATGCCAAACCAACTTTGTTGTAAGATGAGAAAAAGTTTTAGAAAATCATGGAAAATATTTTGACTAAAAAATATTATATTAATTTTTTTCAATATATGCTTTTTAAAGTGAACAAATGATCAAAATATGTTCTAAATATTCGTGAAATGGGTAAACTGCATTTAAAGTACATAATGACATTGCCTAGATATTATTTGAATAAAATAACCTGAGTTCCTCCGCCTTGTTTACCACCACCAGCTTTTCTTCTTCTCTCTTCTCTTCTACTTTCCTTAACAGTTACAAAATCTTCTTCAACCTCATCTCGACGACCTCGCATTTCCTTAAGTCGATTTTCTACTTGGTGTTGTTGAAAAGCACCACAATCAACTGAGTGTTTAGCCTAAATTTAATATTAAATTTTCTTTACAAATTTATGATACATTAATAAAAAAAAATTTAATAAAATTAGGTAAAACCTTCTCGTTGGAGATTTTTATTAAAGGTTCAGCTAAGCTTTGCATCCAAGCATCTGTAACTATCAGTGTATTGCAAAAAATACGTAAACCACATCCTTTATTTTTTTCAAGGACCGCTGTTAGTAATTGCCCTGCTTCATCTGGACCAAACGCTGACGGAAGATGTCCAAGAGTATCTAACCATGATGAAGTTGCCTTTGCTTCTTCTATAGCAGCTTCAAGCTGATCCATAACAAGAGGTCCAACACAAAAACCATTTAGATATTTTAGTTGATCACTAGAAGGAATACGAGTACGAATATATTGTTTGGGATCGGAAATTCCAAGTCTTGTAAGGGCGTCATATTCTATTTAATACAAAAATAAAAATGAATATAAGTAAATAATTGTATATATAAAGATAAAGATTTAAGTACTAACCTAAATAACCATTTTGTCTATAAAAACTTAAGACCCAGTCATGTTGAGTTTTGGAATATATAGTCGGTATATAGAGAGAAGATCCACCTTGCTTTCCACTTAAATTTCCAGCAATTTGTTTAGATTGTATTAAATTTTCAGCTACAGCTTTTTTTTATTTCAAACATTATAAAAAAAAATCAATTAATTTTTAATTTAACAATTCTATTATTCAATAAATTTTAAATAGGAAATTTATTTACAAAAGAATAATTTTTCTTGTAGGCCTGTATGTGATAAAATTGAAGCAACTGTTATTGGTCGTGTTGCTGCTGAAAGTGCTCCTCGAATACATGCTTTTGTTTGGCCTACAAAAGCTTCAGTAAAAATGAGACGAGGATCCGATTTATCTTGTTGGCCAGCAATCAATCTACCTAATTCATTTTCAATTACCTATATTTGAAAAAAAAAAAATTTGAAAGGAAAAATTAAATTAAGATAAGTTAGTTGAAATTAAATACGTACACCTTGTAAAAAATCACTAGGTAAATCGTAATGCCTAGTAATTTCACCAAATGTAATTTGTCCTTGAAGTCTTAATTTATCATTTACTTCTTCACAAAGACGATTCAAATATTTTTTATCAATTAATTGTCCAAGAACAAGTTTACAATTTTTATCATTTTTCACTATATCATGAGATCTATTCGTAATATGAGCTAGATCTACATTTAAAATTTTAGCCAATTCCACTAGATTAATTCTACCTGAAAAAATGATAAAAACACTAATAAAAAAAAAATCGACAATATTTGTGTCTGTTGATAAACGAATGATGTAATAGTTAGTTATTGTAGCAAAGCAAGTATAATCCACTATTATATTTTTATTTATTGTAAATTATTATATGATAAGACTGATATTTTGTTAATTTTAAAATGTCAAAATTAATAAATATTAAGATAATTTAAAATCAGTACCTCCACTAACATAAAGTTCATCTTTAATTTCTTGTGTCAAATGAGATGGAGTAACATACTCTTTACCATCAGTAGTAAATATTACATCAAGTAAATTTTCATTAATAAGAGATTGAACAATTTCAACACAATTACGTTCTGAAAGTCTAAAAACAAAAAAATTTAAACCACACATATTTTTATTATAAAATAATATGATATAAAATATTTAAATTACCTCTGAACAGTTGAACTTAATTGAGCCCTTTGAAAATCTGCTGCTAGCCGTTTCACTTCTTCCCAATCTACATTAGACATTTTTATATATTTGACATATGGCAAATAGTGACACTGAGTGACACGTAAATCTGATTAAGGTAAGGTTACATTTAGAAGAATTAATCGAGTAGTTTACAAAAACTCCCTCTCTGAAGACCAATTGAAAGTAAATAGTCAAATCCTTTTAATTTAAATCATTTAAAACTATATTAATAATTAATTATTTAATCAAAACAAATTTAAATTGTATTTCAGTAATATTAAAAATTTATTAAATCTATCTTTTTAATGTTTGTAAATATATCAATTTTTACAATATTCAATTTTTTCTTAGGACAAAAAGAAAAAAAAATGTAAGAAAATATAAAAAAATAAAAGTTACTTAATAAAGTTAATATTTTAATTTATTTATTTTACAATGAATAAATAAATAATAAAGGTTGCGATATTCGGTAAAGGTTTTTTAATTGATCTTTTTTTAGATGTCTGTAGTCAGACAATTATGACAAACCTATATAGAGGGTCTACTTGTAAAATTGATTTTTTTTTCCAATAAAAATACATTTTTTAACTCTTAATAGGAAAAATTTGTTTTAAATAAAAGGAAAACCTTCTTCAATAATAATATATTTTTTTGACAATATAAAATAACAAGCAGAACACGGACCAATTTTTTATTATCACCTGAACATTATTTTAACATCACTTTAATTTAATATATTATTACTAGTATCTCAATTTTTCTCAAGCCGCCTATATTTTCTCTTTTTAAACAGAAGGTTCCACTTTCCCATTTATTTTGTTTTCATCAATATATTGAAAATTTAATCTCTTCGTTTCATTAATTTAATTTTTCTAATTTCATCCATAAAATAATAATATACATATTTATATTAATAAAAATATACTAGAAAACTTAATCAAATAGAAATTAAAATTATTTCAATTTTTCTTTACATAAAAACCTTTACAGGACTATTATAAACAAAAATTACCAAATCGATCTAGTCGTTCTCAAATGATGAGTCTACTATCAAACAGTATTTCATTTTTATCACATCAAATGAAAGTAAATAAATAGTTATCCTTATATTCTAGTTAGGAATTAAGATTTAAAAATCCAATAGAAAAATAAATTTATACATTCATACATAGGTTTGAATTTTATTTATATATAGACATATATTAAAAGTAAATAAGAGATTTCATTTGAAAACAAAATTTATTATTTTTTTTATTATAAAAATATAAAAAAAAATACCAGATCTTTAACATGATTTAAACAAAAATTCAAAGAGATGCTACTCGATTAAGTGAACTCCATAAATCTTCTGAAAAAGAATAATTTTTATCACTGGAAATACGGCATAAAGTACGACATAATCGTCGATGTTCCATTTCTCGTTCTAGTTTTTTAGAAAAAGCAAAACCTCTTCGAGCAATCGATGCAGGTAATCCTGCTAATCGTGCTGCATTGAATCCATACGATTTAGGACAAGCTCCGGAAGTGAGAGTATAAAGAAATGTAACAGATTCCTCTTCTGCAGCAGCTTCTGGATTATCTATATCTGTGTCTGTTATCTCGTTTTCAACCATACAAGCCTTAAAAAAAAATAATAGTGTATAAATAAATAATAATAATAATAATAATAATGGAAAACAAAGTGAGTTTTGGACATGTTTATGTAAAAAGTGGAATATTCTCTCGCCTCTTTGGTTTTGTTTGGCAATAAACAACGCTACTAAATTAATATGAAATTAATAAGACCGAGTAAAATCCCACTCCATCTAAGGGTTAAGTGAAAGTTTTCCGGTAGCAATGCTGAGAAAGTACAAACAAATCGGATAATAGTAATAAACTGAAAACCTTAGGTATATCTGACTATTGTGCAGCAGTTTTAATAACTGAATTAAATGGACAGAAAGTATGCCAACCAAATGTAGATAAGTAGATTCCGAAAAATTATTTCACCTGAGTAGAAAAAGCGTTTGGAACAAAACATCAATGTAGTGAGAGCAAAAGTATATTTAAAAAATTCCCGATCCAAAAGAATAAATCGAAAGGTTGCTATGTTAGTAGGAAACGCTAGGATAGATTTTTGTAACCTGGACAGTTGACAAGTACTTGTATATCTTAAGCAAAAAGCAAAGTAAAAAGGAGCTAGGTTGAGAAGGTAAAACATCAAAATTATATTGCAATAGAAAGCAGTCCTTTAGAAATTAAGAACACAAAGAAAATTCAACAGATACTAATGGAACCCATCTTGATGTCACTTACAAAAATATAGTTCTATATGGTCCCTACCTAAAATTTACTCCAGGAAGGCAAGACTGGATAGAATGTTTGGAACAACGATATTGTGATGTGAAACCCATAATGTCTGAAGGGTTTACCAGTTCTCAAGCTGTAAAAAGATTATGTAATTGGAAAGCTCCAGAACCAGACAAAATTCAAAATTATTGGCTGAAATAAATAACTCTCTTGTTATGAGCCATTTTCATATTGTTTTACACTAGCGTTAAATAATCCAGAATTAATACTCCTTTCAACCTTTCATATAGATCGCAAATTCCTTCGCTAATTATTATTCCATACGGGCATGGGGGTCAGAGTGATTCCCTTTAACATAGCCAGAGCCTAATTCCAAATCAAAGAACATACAAAGAAAGGCGAAAATTACCAAATGCTGAGAAGAGGGCAGATGTAGATAATAATAATTATAATAGTATAAAATAATATATAAAAATATTTTTATATAGAGATAGATTAGTATTCAACTATGTATATCTGTGTCAAATTTCATTGCAATCCGTTAATTCATATAGATTATTATTCCAAATTAACATACATACACCCATATACATTCTTTCATTTTATAGAGATACAAATATATATATATATATATATATATACCATATGTTTGAGAAGAACTTGTTTAGAATGTTGAAATTCATTCACAAGCGTGTGATAATGTGTAGAAAATAATGTTCTGCATTGCAATTGAACCAATTCGCTTATAGTTGCATGAGCAATTGCTGTTCCATCATAAGTAGAAGTTCCTCGACCTTAAATTAAAAAAAAATGAAGGATATACTAGAAAGTGAAGGAATGTTTTGATTAAGAATTATTATATCATAAATTATATTATATATTATATTATAAATAAATATCTTGTAGAAATATTTGAATCTACCTAATTCATCAACTAAAACTAGAGAATGACGTGTTGCATGTTGAAGAATTGTTGCAGTTTCACTGAGTTCAACGAAAAGAGTACTTTCGCCAGATCGAATATCATCATGGGCACCAAGACGAGTAAAAATCCTATCAACTGGTGTAAGTCGACAAGAAGATGCAGGAACATTAGCACCCTAAAAATACAATAATTACAATTAATTAGTATTTAATTAATATTTCTGTTTTAAAATTTATTACCATTTGAGCTAAAACAACAATTAATCCCAATTGACGCATAAGAGTAGATTTCCCTCCCATATTTGGTCCCGTAAGAAGCACTAAACTGCCTGGGTTTTCATCATTTCCAATACAAAGGTCATTTGGAATGAAATTATCAATAGAAGTAGCAGCACATGGATGACGACTTTCCGTTACTTGCACAATAGTTTGCTAGACATTATTGCAAAATAAATATATATGTATATATAAGGGATTATATTTAAAAACTGCTTTACTAATAATACCTCTTTCGTAGGCGATATAATTTCAGGAATACAAGTTCCATTGGATTCTGAATTAGCATATTCTATCAAGGCCATGAAAATATCTAAAATTGCTATTGATCCTGTCAATTTATTCCAAATTTCAGCCCTAAAACAATATATATATTTATATATCAATAAATAATTATTTTATTCTTATTTTTTAATTCTAAAAAAATATAATTACTTATTTGAAAATTTCTCAAAAATCCGTCTACTAATGTTCTTTAAAGCATTGCTTTTGCGTTCTTCTGCTGCCATTTGTTTTTCCAGAATTTCACGACCCTTGGGGGTGTAAAATCTTTTGAAACCTTTTCTGGTAGATTGAAGTTCATGATGTGAAGATGCACGCTTGGCAGATGATTCAGAAACTTCAATTTGAAATCGTTTTTTATCTGATCCAAAAAATGTAACTTTTGATCCAAAATGTGCCATTTCTTCCTAATAAAAATATTAAAAAAATTTTAAATTTCATAAATAATCCAATTATTGACAACTTAAAAATTATCATGTGTATTACTAAAAAATAAATAAAAAAAAAAACAGTAAATTAAATATGTGTGGTTTTTCAAAGATTGTTTAATGGTAAATTTTAATTTTAGAAAGAAATTAATATTTAAATTTATATAAAGTCTATAGATAAAAAGTAACATTACAAATAAATAAAGAAACAAATTAAAATTATTTACTTTAAGATATGAATCGGCTTCTTTTTTCAATTGAGCAATTTCTTCAAGAGCTTCATCATAATCTGGATCAACTCCTTCCTTGGTAGGAATCATACTTCCATCACGGACAGAGGCATCTTGGTCATATGCAGATTCAAAAAAATCAAGATCTTCCTTAATAGAAGGTATTTCAAATAAGTGTTTAAGAAGTGGTGATGTGATTTGTTCAGATTCAAAAATATGAAAAAGCTAAAATAAATAAATAATTATATATATCTTATCTTCTTATACGAGTAAAAATTGTTTGTTTGTTTGTTTCATTGTTCTCAAAAACCGCTCTAACGATTTTTTTGAAATTCACAACAGAGATAGTATTTATAAAGAAAAATTGAGTTTTATTGACCACATCTCTGGAAAACTACATCTTTATTAGTTTTTTCTTCTAAATTTAAATGTATATATGTGACGTCACAACCACCGCCTGTGAGATATATACATATCTATTCTTAAAATAAAATTAAAAATATTTATATTATATTCATATATTTGATTTTTTTTTATTTCATTAATAGTTTTACATTTAAATTATTTGAAATTGTTTCACACAACGTTTAAAAGAAGATTTACCTTTATATTCGATTCGATATATAGTAGGAGAATTAAATGACGTTATCAATTTATTATACTCCGGTAAATATTATAAAATATTATATACTAAATATTCAATTAGTATATATTAGATATTTAATCAGTAAATTAATTATATATATTATTATTGTAAATGTTATATCTATCTATATTATATAATGTGTCCCTTCATACATTTTGAATTCACCCATAATATATCTATATTCTTATATACTTACTTGAAAAAAATTTAAAAAGTTTTAAAAGCTTTTTTTTAATATTTTATGAATTCAAATCGTCAATTGAAAATGAAAATCCAATTATGAGATCAAAATTAAAATTATTTATTTATATAATTTTGAATGTTTTCGTGTATTATAAATAAAAACAAATATAGATATTCTTTGGATGACAAATTCCAATTTATATGATCTTAATATATTTTTATAAAAAGGCCAATTATATATATATGCAATTACAACTGTAGTGTCAAACACTGATTTTGAATTTGGCGACATATAAGATCATTGACTGGGCCGCTACCCAAGGAGTGAAAATAGTGTCGAATAGAAATAGACGATATTACTTGGATTAATCTTATTATATAAAATTGTTTGTTTTATAACCACTTGGGGCGCTAAACAGTTTTTCAAAAAAAAACTATAGAAAAAATATATATGAACCTATATATTATATATTTATGTATTATTGAGGAGCACAAGTTCATTCATTTTAATCAGATTGATGCAAATGTGTAACATTTAATAATTGTAATAAATAATTAAAGAATTGTATATCAATATTTTTCAAAGGGTAGAGCGAATGCTCGGTGTCCCAGGTATTAATATTACCAGCCAAATCCAATAATAATGAATCATTTTTTTAACTTAAGTACCGAGCAAGGCTCAGGGTCCCGGTATATATTATAAAAGTGCAATGTGGGTATGTTTTGTGGAGGTAAAGGTTCTAAGGAAACAAACATACTATCAACAAAGCTCAGGGCCAGACACTCAAGTGCTGCGGAGTTCATTTGCAATCCCCATGTTTTTCCCTCAACCAATTATATGTTGCATGTTGTGAGTATGTGATTACACAAATTGGGAAAAAATCACTCGAAATGCAATTAAACAAAAAAATTGAAAAGTTAGGCTAAGCAGACGTCTTAAATATTATAAGAGATTCGGCAATTGCAATTAAAGATAGCGAGGAAAAATTAATGGAGGTTTGAAATTAATAATGATAAGAAAAAATATTTAGTGACAAAGAGGAACAGTATTAACATACAAAATCTTAATATACAAAATGTAAAATTTGAATATGTAGAAAAATTGAATGTAATCACGAAGGATAATAATATTTGAGAAGTCGAGGTATCAATCGGGAAACGCCTGTTATCATGCAGTAAAGAGGCTTATCTCATCAAAATTATTATTAGAACTTTCGAGTATCTTTGAGTTATATAAATAGATAGATATAACATTTACAATAATAATATATATAATTAATTTACTGATTAAATTAAAATATATTTTAAATAAGAACACAAAAAGAAATGAATGTTTTATGTAATATAATGATTGAAATGGATGAAAACCTTTTACTACTTTTAACCAAATACGATGTACCACTCGGGGGTAAAGGGGGCGGAGCCCCCGTCCAGCTGTGAAGAGCGCCGAAGGCGCTCTGACCAGCTGGTATATATATATGGTATATATATATTTTTCTTCTTTAAAATTACAATAATAATGATTTATGTGAAAAATTAATACCTTTTCAGCAATTCTAAATCCTTTAAGAGCTGTGGAAAAATCTTTAATTTTCTTCTTTGATAAAGTATTTTCTTCGAAAAATACTGCTCGACTATCTGGGTGATCTTTGCTTAAAGCGGGATTTCCCTAAATGCAGATAATAAAAAATAATTTTAATAAATTTATTTTCCGATATATTCTTTTTAAAATTATATATTATATTCACAAGTGTATGTATTTTGCTTAAAAGTCGTTCTAGATCTGGCATTTGACGCATTAAAGCCCGAGCGTCTTGAACAGAATTGGTCATTGAAGTTAATTCTTTTATAGCTTCTTGACGAGATACTATAGCTGAGATGTCACATAAAGGATTACAAATCCATTTAGGAAGAAGTCTAAAAGTATAAAATTAAAAAAAATATATTTATTAGCAATTTTCTTAAAAATATAATTATATAATTTCATATTAAAATAGAAAAATATTAATAAAATTAATAAATAATTAAAATTTTAAATTATATGTCCAAATAAATCTATAACTTTAGAGGACGTGCAGAGTATTTGAAAATAGGATTCATCGAAGCATTTATGAGTTATTTATGGTATAGGATGTATAACATGCAATTGTATTTATTCATTTCCAAACCTAGTTAGGATCATAAAATCGAGAGTTTGGGTTGGGTAAGAATCAGTGAGGAAAGAATAGTGAAAATTTATAAGGAAATTTTGTAAATAAAACGTCATATTGATATTTTATTGTAAATTTAAATATCAATATGTGAATTTATTTACAAAATTCCCTTATAAATAAAAACAACACCAAAGCTTTAACAATTTAATAGTGAAAATCTTGTTTCTGAGGAATGCAAATGAAAACGACCGGTTCGTTGGCCAAGGAAATGATGAGTAGAGAATATAATGCACGAAGTAGGAAAGTTGGAAAAGAATAGAAATTAAAAAGGGAATGCCTCAGAACTTTTGGAGGTATTTGGTTGTTGCAGCCAATAACTTTTAAGCACTAGAGAGATAAATATTTAGTTCAAATAAATAATCAATACCTTCGGCCGAAAGGCGTAACACAAAAATCTAATCTTTGAAGTAAAGTGCCTTCTTTGCCTCCTTGAGAATTTCTTATTAAATCTAAACCAGACATAGTTACACCATCTAAGACCTAAAAAGTAGATGAAAATTTATATTACTTATAAATTAGAGAAAATAATGCCATATTAATTGTAGAAACAATATATATATTTACCATATTCTTGGGTAAAGATATTTTCCCCGTATTTTCTTTAGTATCGAAAGAAATATTATCTTCATTTTTTGGGGGTTGGTAAATTTCAATTAATTTGCGAGTAACCAATTGAACATCTAAATGCCCCCGACGGAGATATGCAATTAATGCTCCAAATGATTGAATTGCTAATTGATAATCATCATGAGGAGATAAACATAAAGAATCACCTAAAAAAATACTTGTTAGTTATTTATTGATTTTATAATACGAATATAATTAAATACCATCACTAAGAAATTGTTTTAATTTCTTTGGATAAATTTCTGAAGGTCTTCCATCGCCATAATAAGCCCGTTCATTTATCATATTTAATGTTGAGGATGCATCAGGTACATCCGCTGAAGAAGAGAGTGGTTCTAAGAGAACATCGAGAGCTCTTAATAAAATTAAAGTTCTGTCAGAAACTACTCTTCGATCATAAATAACCTATTAATTATTAATGTAATCAATAAAATTAGTGGTAAATTAAGAAAAAAGCAACTAAAATCAATACCTGAATTGGTGGATGATGAGCAAGTAAAGTTCTTAAATTAGATGAATGCTTATCATCTTTAAATTGTCCAATATGAAATAATCCAATAGTCGCATCAATAAAACAAACCCCATATTCAACATGTGTACCAGTAACACCATCAATTCTCTAAAATATTTAATTATTTATTAATATTAAAAATAAGTATCACATAGCGGGTAGATACTCATTTATGATCCCGATAGGTGACAGATCTACTTCTACTAATACCATAAAGGGAAATCATTGTCCTACCCTCATTCTATGTCCAAACCTAAATTTCCCTCTCCTTTTACAAACGGGTAGATGCTACACGATTCTCTTGGTAGGGGGTTAAGGGGAGGCCTAGAAACCACCCTTATAAAAACAATAAGCAATAACCAATAGGAAGAATAAGCCAGATGGATCAACCAACATATCGACCAATGCAAAATCAAGGAAAACACGATTATGAAAACGGAATACTCTTGATTTTACCACCTGGATTATCGGAACCTGGAGCGGCAAAATTCAAGAAATCATTTTGGAGATAAATATGTGCCACTCAGAAGCCAAACCGATTAACTCGAATTTTTAAAATTTTTCTAGTAATGTAATGTAATGTAATCTGCAACATATGAAGTGAATAATGAACTTTATTATCTTAATATTGCAATGCAATATACATTTTTCTGTAATCAATAATCCTGAATTCCCTACAAGCTGTGAACTTTGGGCTTCATTTTCTCAGTTTGTTTATATGTGGAGTTAATCGTTTTGGCTTCTGAGTGGTACATATATGCGCACTATCAGATACCAAAAAAAAGGAAGTTTAACAACTAGAATAAAAGACTACATACTGGCATATTCGAAATAAAAACATCTGGGAATGCTAGAAAGCATTACTATCAACGAACTTTTGACGACCATTTATAAATTTAATTGTTTATGAATATTTTGTTATTCATTATTAATTAATATCTTTAATTTATTATACTTTCTTAATATTCTCGGTAATTTTTCCATTGTTTCCGGGAATACTCCCAATGTTCCCAGGCATTTTTTTAATCTTAACAATAATGTCTAAACATTTTTTTTTACAATTTTACATTATAATAACACTAATTACAGTAGTTATAATAAATGGGAAATTTTCAACTTTGACCGCCGATTTGACCATGTTCCCAACCGAATTTTAAAAAACCAAGACCACTTTACATTTACACTTTTTTAAGCTCTACTCCAATCCAAAAGCAAAATTTAAAAAAATCTAAAATTTTTGGCGATAGACACACAGACATATAGATTTTATAAACAAACTAAAAGTTCGTTGAATGATGATTAAGGTTATTCTTCCATGGGAAAATAACAGGCTTCTTAGTCTACAAATAAGAAGAAAAAGAAAAATAAGTCAAAATTTGAGCTTCTGGTTAAGAGAATGCTCATACCAAATGATGATTGATTCGAGAGAAATTTATTCAAAGTAAACAAAAGAAATAGTTGAATTACCTGGTGACTTATTCAAATTAATTTTAAATGAATTTACCTTTTCCACAATACTGAGTAAAAAGTTATTTTCATCGGAATGAAGTTCTCCATCAAGAACTGAATAAGTACATGTTCCTTTTGTAGTTAATTGACAAACCTCACGTTTAACAACACGATCAAATTTAGTTGGTTTATTCACTAAAATATAAAAGATTTATTTTCAGATAATAAGTTTATTTATTAAAAATTATGTTAAATAAATTTTCAATTAAATTGGATTACATACTGGTTTTGCATCGTTCGTTCATCATATCAGGTGTTTCAGTTTGTTCGATTCTAGCCACTTTAAAACCTTTTGAAATAAGTGAGGCTGAATAACGCCCATATGCAAGTTCAGGAAATCCTGAATGAGCTGCTTCACCCTTCAAATTTCATATTTTATTTTTAATTTAAAATTTAAATTTATTTATTTAATGAAATATCAAATTAATTTTATAATAATTACTCTCATCAAAGCTAAACCAAGTTCACGTATTCCTATAATGGCATCCATATGATAAAGTTCATAGAATTTTCCAACTTTAAAAAAAAGAACACAATCGAAATATTTTGATTTCAATTCCCACCATTGACGCATCGCCTGAAAAAATATTAATTATTATGTTATATATTTAAATTGTAATAAATTAAATAAAAAATAAATTTACAGGCGATTGTTTGATTTTAAAGTCTTCAGGAACATATAAAGTTTTAGGATCATAATTTTGATCGGTTTCTAGCCGACGTTGACCATCTCTGATTCGACCCGGTTTTAGAAAATCTAAATTGGTGTGAATGAATTCTTTATCTTCTAAATCAGTGGAAGTAGATTGTGTTATTGTAGAAGGTGTAGGTGTGCTTGAAGCTTTGAATTCAGTTCTATTATTTTTAGAATTCTTTGATGAAGGTGTCGATAACTTTGTTTTGTTATTAAAAGTCCCTTGACGTTTTCGCTTTCCCACCTAAACAGATATATAACTTATTCAGATTTGTTTGAATAAAAACTGAAGAAAAAAATTCATTTTTACAATCAAAATATAATAAAAAGAGAATAGTCGAATACTTTAATTGGCGATTCCTCCTTTTCATCTTCATCACTTTGTGCTTGAAGTTCTTCTTCAGAAACATTATCGGAACTTATATCATCTTCACTCTCTTCACAATCTTCTTTTACTGCAACATTTAAATAATTTTTAAAATAAATGAAATATATTATTGTTTATTAAGGCATACCTAAGACACATTACTTATTCCCAAAAATTTACTTTTAAATTTGAGGCACGGACAAAGAAATGGATTTCGCCAACCCTGATTTAATTTAATTTTTAAAATATGTTATGGATAACATCTGCTAATTTTTCCTATACCCTCATTCTAGGGCAGAGAGTCGTCAAACTTTTTTGATCATCGACCCCTATATTTTTTGAAATCTCCATCGCCCCCATAAAGGTAATTTTCAGGTAATTAAAATAAAACTAGCTATTAGCCTCAATATTTAATAAATCAGATACAATAAGTAAAGTAGCTACAGATTTTTTACTTTTCACCCGAATAAATATACACATATACAGTGATTTGCAGTATTGAAAGGGTTAAGAATTGTTTTTCCTTCGAGTCCCTATCGAACCCCTTCGACTCCTTGGGTCAGATCGACCTCTGTTGTTAAATAGACCCCTGTTCTAGGGTATAGGTTGTTATCAAAGATGTAAGCTTTTTTAAGATTTTTTGTAGTATAAAAATGGAATAATTAATAAATGATAAATACATGATTAAACAAATGAAAATGTTGAAAAGCAGATTTCACATTAAAATAGCAATAGTAATATACACATTATTTTATATATTATATAATATACAGAAAGACAAAATAAAAACAGAATACGCTCATGTTAAATGTAACTGTTTTTAAAAAAAATTGTATGAGTTTATAACAGAGTAAAAATTAAAAAAAAAGAAATTTACTTTTGAAAGTTAAGTCACCAAACAATATATTATAACAAAAATTTATTTATTCTTTATAAATTATGGTTAATGATTAATTTTAAATCAATAAGAGTGAAAGTTTACTAACAAGGTTTGTAATCATCAGCTGAATCATCGCTGTCAAGGAGAGCAATTCGTCGGCGTTTTGGGTTTGGAGAATCCTTTGAATCGTTCAAAACATTCTCCTTGTCCAATTCTGTGAAAAAAAGCCTCTTAGAATATAAATTATACATACACAACTATTCAACTATTTTAAAAAATCAACAAATTCATTTATTTAAATTTAATTAAATGTTCATTTTATATTTTGATATCTTTAGCATAAAATATACATACTATTATTATTATTATAAAATGAAAAAAAAGGAAGAGGGTGTTAAGATAAAATAAAAATCAATAAATTAATATAATGTATATACATTTAATAAATAAAAATACATAAAAACAATTGATATATATATATATATATATATATTTATATAATAAATATATAGCATCTGGTAATTTATATATTATAAAATAATTTCAATTGTGAAAAATATCACAGTTGTTATATAATAAAATTGGTCCTCTTTATAAAAAAATATATTAAAATCATTATTAAAATTACTAAATTTAATATATAAAAATTTATTTTGCTGAGGTAATATTGAGAATATTTAATAATTAATCAGAAATTAACTCAAGTCCGCTATCTTCATGGAATTGAGTTATTTGACTAGAATTATTTGGATATTTTTCAATAGTATTTTCATTAAAATTTTTATTAAAAATAAATTTTTGTTCTATATCCGTGATGATTTGTAAATGTTTCATTTTAATGTCATTAATTAAATGTTTTGGAAATTTTTTGACAGTGAGTGAAAGACTTTTATAAAATAGATCAATTTCATCATAATTTTCAATATTATTTGAAGAATTAGTTTGAGTCAGAGATTGTTCTATTCCATTAACAGTGCAGTTTGAATTTTCTCCAATAATTTTTCTTCTTTCAGCGTTTTGATTAAAATTACTCTGATATGTAATTAATACATCATCTTCATTGCTAAAATTTAATTTGTTTATTATTAAAATTATAAATTTATATAAAAATATTAAACTATTGTTTACAAATATTAATTTAAAGTATTAAATAAAAAATGATAAATACCTTTTAATAGTCAAGTCTTTAGATTCAAATGACTGAGTTCCATGCCATTTGAAAAAATTAGATCGAGAATCTGAATCCGTATTTTTTACATTTGTTAAATTTTTACAAATGTGTAACTTTTTAGAGTGAGTAGCTGAAAATAACTTAATGTTTATGAATTTTTTACAATATAATTATTTTTTATTATTAATTATTATGTACCAACATTATCTTGAATCAAATATAAAACACATTAGAAAAAATAAATAATTACCAAATAATTAAAACTTATATATTATAATGAATAATATATTATTAATCAATTGTAAAAATTTTCCTGCAATAATCACATTCTTTCAAACATATATTTTGAATAATTTAAACCAAATCTCCAACGTCTTATATAATCTACTAATAATTATATAATATATATTTATACATAAATATATATATATAGTAGATATTAAATACCAATTTCATTTCATCGGAAAATATGATTATTATTATGAAGAAAGAATTTATCAGGAAAACTTTTTTAAATTTCAAAAGCTTTGATATACGTATGTGTATGAAATAATCAATTAAATTATTCAAATTTTTTTATAAATAAAAAATAAATTAAAAGAGGAAGAAAATATTCAAGATAGAATAAAAATTATTAAATTAAAGTTTTTTATAATATAAATTAATTATAAATATAATTTTAAAATTAATACTCTTATTTTTTTTAAATTATATTTGAATTTAAATTAAATAACATACCTTCTTCACTCTCATAATTCATATCATTTTTGGAAAAATCAAAAAGAAGTTTGGTACGATCTTCTTGAGACAATGAGAGAGCTTGATCTGCCTCATTCACAGCTTTTTCCCATTTTTCTTTATCTTCAAGTGGGGGAAATTTTTTTATTTTCCCATAAATTTCAATAGCACTAAAATATAAAAAAAATGTTTAATAATGTTGAAGATGGTTTTATAAAAAAATATATAAATTAGTATGATCTTAAACAATAAATGATTCTATAATTAATTTGCAAATAGATAGCTATAATTTTTGTCATAAAATAAGAATATATTCATTTAAATTGATTTTTAATATTAATTTTTGCACGAAATTTATTATACATAGCCCAATTAATATAAAATGTTGTATTAATAGGAATCAGATAATTATGCTGTGAAAATTCAAAAAATAAAATTAAAATTACTTTTTAGGAATCCATGCATGGGTTGGAGGATCATCGAAGAATTGGACATGAATGTCTTTTTTGCGATCAAATTTATCACTAGTATGATGCCTACAAATTATACTAGGCCACCATGGAAAACCACTCAATTTTGCCCAAACAATATCTAATTCTTGATAATCTGAAAAATAATAAATGAGTTTATTAAAATATAAAATTGGTAATTTTTATTTATAGTATGTAAGGTATTCAAGGAATGAGATTGATAATTAATTGTCCAAGTGATATTTTCAATTTTTGAAAATTAAAAAGACTTATTATAATTTCAAATATAATTTATAGACATATTTTTAATCGAAAAAAATAATTAAATATATCTTACCCTTTTCAGAGATATCTGGTGTGGTAACTTTAGATTTTTTTGAAGATTTAGGAGTTGATGGAGTATTTAAAAGACGTTTTCTAGATGATCCTTTGTTTTCAGTTTTAGGTGTTTTAGGTGTTTTCGGTGAATTTGAAGAATCATTGTTTGTTTTATTAAGAGATGGTGATTTAGTAAAATAATTTAAAATTGTATTTTTTTTATTCATATTTACTTATCTAAAAAAGAAATTAAATTAGTTCAGAATATTGATATATAAACAAATATATATATTTAAAAACACAACTCGAAAATGAATTAAATATATTTAGATAAAAAAATATATAGTAATGATTAAATATAATAAACAATATTTTAAAAAACTTACTCGAGTTGAATCTCTATTTAAAATAATAAATTATATTGATTTATAATCAGAAAATAAGATTTTATTCACAGATTTTATTAAAGGTCTCAAGCAGTCTCAAGATAGATATTGATAGATATATAATGACAAATACAGAGACAGATAGGCGGGAAAAAAACATTTAAAGAGACATCTATAATTATTATTTGTCATTATTATTTAATTATATATTTTAAATTAATTATTTCATATATGTCATTAAAATAAAAATTATTAATTTATTGAGTATAAAAAAAATTGTAAAACAATTATTAGATTAAAAAGAATTTAAATTGTGTGATTATATCATTTTTTCTTTCTTAATTTTTTTTTTAAGATTGAAATTCTATAATAATAAACTTATATTAAATGAATATTCCTTTTTTAAATTTAAGGTTTTAAATGAATAACTTTAGTATATATTAAATAACAATTTCATTTCATCGGAAAATATGATTATTATTATGAAGAAAGAAAATTAAAATTTAAATTGTGTGAGTATATCATTTTTTCTTTCTTAATTTTTTTTTTAAGATTGAAATGATATAATAATAAACTTATATTATATAAATATTCCTTTTTTAAATTTAAGGTTTTAAATGAATAAATTTAGTGTATTGAAAAGTTGCGCTGCATAACGAAGAACATGCAGCGCTCTTTAATTTTGTTTGAACCCCTCGCAAAAGCACGAGATTATCGGCCCATGCCCCTCAACCAAGTGAGGAGAATAACCAAAGGTTGCTTTTGTTGCCTCACTGACTGACAAGTGAAAGGGAGACATCCACTTCAAGGAAGTACTTGTTCACTCGTCAGCTAACCCTGGATCGAAAACTTTCAAAAAATTGTACAAGTTGTAACATCATTTATACAAATAGATCCTGTCATTAGAAGGACCCAGGCAAGTGCTCACCTTAATTCAAGGTATGCCAATAATATTTGACATAACTAAACTACATATTACATAACATGGAATTAGAGTATGTACTTACTAATTTTTTCTCTTTAAATTATTAATTAGTTTCTCTTGGAAAGTTGCTCAAATTTTATAGAATATTATCACGCAATTAAAGAAAATTAATTTTTTTTTCTTTTTATATTTCTAAAATTGAAATTAATCACAATCATTTTGAAGAAATGTTAGAATATTGCTATTATTCTTGAATTTTAATTTTCCATTCCCTTGTCCTGGAAAAATTGACACAATTCTGCAATAAATAATTTCAATTTAAAGATTCAATTACAAATTTGAAATGAAGAAAGAAAATATTTAAGGAAACTTTTTAAAAATTTTCGTGGATAAAACATTGGGAATATAACATTTTTATTTTTTATATATTTATTGAAAATAGATATTAAGTAAAATATAAGATTAGTAGTACAAATATTTAATTTTAAATAAAATTTTCATTAATTAAATATTTTCTTATATTATTTCATCCTTATAAAAAACTATTGAATCGATAATTTATATTATTATATTATTTCTTTCTTTTTATATTTGTATTTTATAATTTATTTTTATTTTATTAATTATAATTTTCTAGATTAAAACATATTGTCAAATGTAAATCATTGTATCAAATATTTATTGAATAAATAAATAAATTCAATATTAAAAAATAATTATTAAATTTTAATTTAAAAAATTAAACTTTTAAAAATATTTCTAATTATAAATAGTTTCAGATAAAACAACAAATTTTAAATACTATTAAGAAACAATTAAACAATAAATATATAAATAAAATAGACTATATAAGACATAACATCATTATTTTATATCCATATTTCTTATTATCAATCAGCAATTTATAATTGTTCTTTTTCCTTTCACTTTATTTAAACCCCTAACGAATTGATACTTTCATTTCAATTATTTTCACGGAAGCGTGGCATAGTATAATCGACATTTTTTCATAAAATTAAAAAAGTGCTAGTTAAACTTTTTATGTATTTGTATTTAATTTATTATAAATATTATATTTAAAAATGTAAGTACACTTTTCCATATTGGCAATATATTAAAAAAGAATTTAAAATATTTAATATTATTTTTCATATATCAAATAATTAAAAAATATTTTTATTTTTAAAATTGAGAATTTGAAAAATTTAATATTTATCACACACACAGTAGATAAATTTAAATATGAAATATAAAAAGTAGTTGAATCTTGTTTAATCTCATTATTTTCACATCCTAGCATAAGTCAAGTATACAAATGTCATGTTTTTTAAATATTTCAAAATTAATATATTTTTTGTTAATGCATATATTAAATTTTTCTTTCTGGAATGAGAACCTCAATTTTTTCTGAATGAGAGCAGAAAATATCCGATTATTCTAGCATGAAAATCCCATCTAGTCTAATTCTAAACACAAAATAAAATTTAATTTTTATTAAAGCTTTGGTGGCTGTTTTTATTTATAAGAGAATTTTGTAAATAAAACCACATATTGATATTTTTTATTGTAAATTTATTCAAAAAAAAAAAAAAAATACAAAAAATACACAACGTTTCGATTGCTACTTCTGCAATCGTTATCAAGCAACTGCACTGTCCGAGCGTCCAATGCCGACTGTCAGTCGAAACGTTGTGTATTTTTTGTATTTTTTTTTTTTGAATAAAATTACAATAAAAAATATTAATATGTGGTTTGATTTACAAAATTCCCTTATAAAATTTAATTATTAAGTTATAAAATGAAAACAAAATAAATTAAAAAATTCTTGTTACAAAACAAGGAATTTTTATCTATCTATGTGTAATATATATATATATCGTAAAGTTTTTAATATTTGATATTTAATAAAAAAAAACAATAAAAAGAAATTTAACAAAAACAATAAAATTAAGATATTAAATTGCATTTAAAAATAATGTCTGTTTTTCGAATAATTGCTTTTTTTTTATTTAGAAAGATAAATATTTAAATCACATTATCTTATCATAAATAATTAATTTCAGCGACAGTTTTAGACTCGTATTAAGTATTAGAGAGTTATTGATAGCATTTTGAAGTATTTACTTATACATATATAATAATATATACAAAAAAACTATCAATTAATCATTAAATTTAATCTTACACGTATTAAGAAATTTATTTTCTTATTTTATAATATATTTAATTATATTAATATATTTAAAAAAAAATTTTTAAAAAAACAATGAGTAAATATTACCCCAAACTTTATCTTCTTGTTTCTAAAGAATTAATGTTCTTCCTATTTTATAAGTTTATTTTATTTATGTTTATTTTAACATTCATTTGACATTGTAAATTAATTTTGATATCTTAATCACTAGACGAAATTTTTAAACTATTGTCGATTTGATTTACTCTTTTAATAAATATCTATTATCATTTTAAATTATTATCTTATTTCACACGGCACTAATATTTTTTTTTATCTAATAAATTGAACTTTACATTTAATTGAAATATATCTAATCAAATTATTTGAAAAATATGTTTAATATTTCTTATTGCAAATTTATTTTAAAAGAATAACTAAAAATCATTATTTTTATATTAATAAAACAAAATCATAATTAATACCGATCGATATTTTTAAAAAGTAAATTTTATGATTTAAATATACCTACTATATATTAATTATTGATGATTATTTTTACCGACCGACGATAGTAAGGGAGGTATTTTTTTCACAACAAATTTCACATGTGGAGATTTTTACATATCTCCACGAATCAAGCATTTTCTTAACAGAAAAAAGTATTTTTAGCATGATGTCTGTCCGTCCGTATAGATGTGTACAGCCTGAACGGCTCAACCGATTTTGATGAAATTTGGTATATTTACTTAATGCATCAGTGGGATGAATTGATCAACTTTTGGTGCAAATCCGGAAACCGAAAGTGGTAGTATTAGCGATCGACGATAGGAAGGGAAGGGTTATTTTCACACCAAATTTCACATGATGAGATTTTTTTATATATCACCACGAATCATGCACTTTGTATTGGTTTTATCCTCGAGAAAAATCATCTATATTAGTTTTTTCTTGATTTAAAATTATATGACGTCATCCAGCCATTCATGACGTCACAGCCTGGTCTTACATATATATTATAAATAAAATAAAATTAAAAATATTTATGTTATATGCCTATCTGTTTTTTATTACAATAATAGATATATTAAAATTATTTGAAATTGTTTCTGTAGCTTGGAATTAATTTATTTCAAACCGTCGGTCGGTTCGGACCTGGCCACAGGTCAACTTATTTTTCTATCAAAAGCAATTAATATATTATAGTTTGTATTTATTTAAAAATAAAATTACCCTGAATAAATTCATTACTTAAGTCGATTTACAATGTTTGTTTTTTGCGTCCGATATTGTCTAATCCTAAGGGTGTTGTTTTTCTCGACGATACAATCGTCAAAAAAAATTGGAACTCCATTGAGATATTGTGTCACATCCAACATATCGCCCTGAACTTGTGTCTTCAGATAACCATTTGATTCGTTTCATTCAGAACTCCTTAAATGGAAAATTTTTAATAATACTGATGATGTGAGATCACATCTAATTGAGATTTTTGAAAGAAAAGTTAAGAAATTTTACTAACATGGAATTTTGGCACTCCTAGAACAATGGCAAAAGGTCATTGACAAGAACGGTCAGTATCTAATTAAATAATTAAAAATAAAAATAAACAATAATTTTTAATTTTTCCTTTTTATTTGATATCGGCAATCAATTAGTTAAAAAATGTTTTTAAATAAATACAATTCAATTAAAAATAATCAAGTTTAAATATTAATTTTTCTAATCAAATACTTAAATAAATCTCACAATCAGAATATATTATTAGATTTAGAAAATTATGAATTATTCAAATAATAAATATAATAATAAACAATAATCTGTTTTTATTTAAGTTTTGTTTATTTATTCAAGATTAATCATCTTTTTTATTTTGATTTATGTAAGAACAAATTTTTTTTATATTTATTTTTCTGTTAAATTTTTATACTTTAGAGCCCATTCTAATATATTAATCAACATATTATGTATAATTAGATGATATTCAAAATAACTTAAATTGATGAATTTGGAAAATTGTGAGAATTTTGAACTTCAACTGGGATTCGAGTGATGGTTTTCCATTCATGGAGTATATTTCAAGTAGGCTACTAAACCAGAGCTCATATTAATTTTCAATAAAGAGAATTCAAATCCCTTCCCATCCTTTTCCACTAGCTTCTTTAAGCATATCAATTATATTCCCTTACTAAACAACCTGAGGTTAAAAGGATATGTAACTTTTGCATTTCAAAGCTATTAGAAATTGGTATACCTTATGATGATCAATTAGCTGGAGTATCTCCACTCGACTATCTCGCAATTTGAATTGGATTAATTAACAAATATATTATATTTAAATTAAATTTAATTAATTATAAATTATAAACTAAAATTAATAAATAATATTTATTAAACCAGCGCATGATTTGCTCTTTGTTGATGGCACCACGTCACGTGTTGGCGCGTGAGTTTTGCAGAGTTAAAAAATTAATTCTGGTACTTTCAGCGATTCAATCAAGCTGAAATTCTATATATAGCAGTTTTATACAATTTTTAATCATGTGAAAAATTATCAAACATATATCTTTATTTTTACCGGTCACTTTAGAGGGAAAAAAATCAAAACGTAGGTAATGACTCTCTTCCGTTTGAGCTACATTTCTCAAAAGTTGATAGAAAACTACGAATTTTGAATAATTCCCATATACCAAATTTCATTATTCTAGCTCAAACCGTTTTTGTGTAATCTTGTCTACATACGCATACACACATACACACACAGACCTTTTTCTCAACCTTAGTGAAAATGATTCAGGAACCTTCAAAACGTATAAAAACATCAAAATCTCAACATCGAAAATTTTCGTGATCGCAATACTACATTCAATCTTACATTTTGTATTTTCTGGCGAGATAGTAAAAAGGTAAAGTAAAATTTTTTCCCGATTGGCCTGGAATTACAATGTTGCCTAGAACCCACTTTAGCCTTAGTCCGCCACTGATCACAATAGAATCTATATATATTTATACATAGAAAGAAGATTCACATATGTATGTAGTTTATAAGTACTCACAAGGCATCCAAATTTATTAAGTAATTCATATTGTTATTAATTGCAAAGTAAATTCATTCAATCTTACATTTTGTATTTTCGACCATGGCGAATAATTATTATTCAGGTGAAATAATTTTTCACTAAACTTAAAATTTGTCAGTTATCTCATACGAAATTATATTTAAAAGAAACAGTAAAATTTGATAATAAATTAAAGTTAAATTAGTTTAAGATAAGAAAATAATAAATTATTTTGGATAAATATGCTAATTAAATTAAAAATTAAATCAGATATTAAGAATTTAAAATATTATCAAAGACATATCAAAAGTATATGTTTATGTAAAATATACCGATATACAATTATCAATTAGTTAATCTATTTTAGATAATATATAACAAATTTAGTTAGTTTTTGTATGGATAAGATTCCATAATACAAATTCAAATGGGACAAAATCATTTTTTTAATTTTTTAAAATTTAAATAATCAACAAATTTATTAAAAGAGAAAGTATTAATTATTAATAATAAGATTAATATTATATTTTAATAAGAGTTTTTTACATCTTTTGATATTGTTCTGGATAGGAGGGCAGAGCAAATTGATTCTGATGATGGTTTTTGATAAAAAAAAAATATTCAGACATTTTATTATGAAATGAATTATTTTATAAAATAGCGAAGGTATTTAAATCATCTCGATGTCTAAAATATGGGAAGGGGAAAGAAAGATATTGGTTGAACAGGTGTATGCACCTATACAGTAGAAGAAGAAGATAATTAATTTGATAATATAATAATAATGCATTTTTATTCAAGATATTTATTTTTATTATTCATTTATGTTATTGAACTTTTGAATTGTTTTATTTTTTACTTTTAAATGATGAATTTCATTATGTATTTATTCAAATATTAAGATAACCTTTGAATAGCTTAAATATATACTTATTAAGTTATAGTAATAGGATATATTAATTAATAAATGTTTTTATATGGGAATTTTGTAAATAAAACCACATATTGACATTTGTTATTGTAAATTTATTCAAAAAATACAAAAATTACACAACGTTTCGATTGCTACTTCTCCAATCGTTATCAAGCGACTGCACTGTCCGAGCAATCGAAACGTTGTGTATTTTTTTGAATAAATTTACAATAACAAATATCAATAAGTATGTGGTTTTATTTACAAAATTCCCTTATAAATAAAAACAGCCACCAAAGCTTTAATAATTTAAATGTTTTTTATAATTATAATTAAATAAAATTAAGTATTAAATGTGAAATAGATAAAAATTTTTCCAAGTTCTTTTTTTAATGAATATTAAATACGAAATTTTAAACATTAAATTTTTTTCTATATACCTCATATATATATATATATATATATATATATAAATATATCAAAATAAATTTTCAATAAAAAAAAATTTAAATATACATAAATTGGTACAAATTAATTATAAAGAAATATCCATTTTATAAATTATTCATAATAATAATTTATAGATCTATAGATCATGTAATTCTATTATATATCAAATATACCTAGTTAATATTTACTTAATATTTACTATTTTTTTTTTCTTATCATTGAACAATCTAAATAGATAATGTATTAATAAAAATAAAATATTTCCAAAGTGAAAAACGTTAATTTATTTTTTGAAATAGAAATAAAAAAAGGAAAAAAAAAATGAGAAAACATTTTCTTAAGAAAATTAAACGAATAATAAAATTTATTTTTCTTACTCAATGAAATCAATAAATAAATAAAAACAACTATAAAATAAATATTTTGTTAATATTGACTTAACTAAGCTATTTGCTATCTTTTACATGAAATAATATATATATATATATTGAGAATAAACATGCTTAATTATTGAAATAATTTAAAAAAACTATTATAAGATTTATAAGATTATATATATGATATATTTTTAAAGATATATAAATTATAAAATTATTAATAATACATTAGATAATAATATATATATATATATATTTTTAAAAATATTTATTATTATAGATTCATTATATAGTAAATCTACAGAGTTTAAAATTAATTTTTTACTTCTACCAAATTAAAAGAAAAAAATTTATAAATACTCCAAATACCAGAGACAGAGAAAATCAATAATCAGAAGCTTTCAATGAATTTAATATCTTAAGAATTCACATGAAAAGGAATTTAATTTAAAACCATTTAAATTTCATTTAACGAACAAATTTAACCAAAATTTAAATTCATATATAAAAACATATATTAAATATTTAAAAGTTCAAAAATTAATCAATTTATATATAAAGATAGATAGATTAATCGTAAAAATGACAAATGGACAATTAGTTATATTAGTATCTAGTCATTTACTTATTTTAATTATTTTAAATAGTCGAAAAATTTAACAAGGATTATGAGTTATTGCTAAATTGTCAGTTCAATTTACAATTGGTCGATCCACCCAACAGGGATTAGGGAATAAAATAAATTTCCTGTCGTGATTTAATTAAAATTGAGTCAAAAGAGTTTCACAGAAGTGGTATCTCCCTTTAATGAGGAAATATCTATAATAAAATACAATTTCTCTCTCTCTCTCTCTATTCACATCTACACCTAAAAATAAAATTTTTAATATCAAAATCTTTCAATTTTAATACATTAAAAATATTTTATACATTATTGATGTCTTTGAAGATATTTATATATTCAAAGAATATATATATATATATATATTTATTTGCAATCAGCTTTCTTATACAACTTTTAGCAAATTTAATAACTTGACATGAAGAGTCAGTCATCCAGCGATGACTGCCCTAACTAAATTTATTTTTCCATTTATTTATTTGCATTCGCTCTTCTGTGTCCAATATTTGGTCTTTCTTTCTTCTTCTCACTGTCAGGCTGTTGTCCAGTAGAGCTACAGCCGATATATTGGCAAAGAATATATATGAATTCGTTTTCTATTTAAATATTTTAAATATTATTTATCTTAAATGTTAATGTTCAATTGAAATATAAAATACATATATAAATAAACTTATAATATGCTAGATCACTGATTCTCAACCCTTTTTGTTTACCGCGGCACCCTTTTAACGGTTTGAAAATTTGGCGACACACAAAGAAAAAGATGTAAAAGTTTACCATATTGAAAAAAAGTGGTCCCAAAAACGGTTTACCTTTTTTTTTGAACCATATTGAGAAAATTTAGAAAAAAAGTGGGAAATATTTAAGAGCCTCATAATCTCGCGGCACACAAAAGTGCCGCGGGGCAGTGGTTCAGAAATCTATGCTAGATAACTAATTAATTTAATTTCAATGGAGCTTTCATTAATTTTGATTTATTTTTTATTTAAATTTACAATTAATATTTTCATTATAATAGATTAAAGGTATGAGAGCCAGCCATGGGAGAAGATGGGAATTGGAAATAGATGAGATGAATATTGGATGAGTGTGGTAGCTAAAACTAATTGCGTTCAAACTCAGACTTATAGGCAAATAAATGAAAATCTATCTCATGGATATCCATCTCCTTCAAAAATTAGATTGATCAATTGGTATAATACTATAAAATTTACATAAATATTTTTTTTTTTTAATTTTAGTGACTATAATCATTGTCACTACATAATAGAATATCTAATATTCTTTTTCCTTATTTACATATATCTATATATATATATAATGATAATAAATATATATATATATATATATATATATATATATAATGGATATAATATCTATGTCATATATTTTCTAATTCCTATAAAAAATTCAATAAATAATAATTTAATCTATATTTTTTTTATAAACTTTAAAATACTTTATTTTTCAGATTAATACAATAAAATAAATTAAAAGGAATTTTTATGAATTGATCTTTTTTTATTTTAATTTAATTCATATGGTAATAAGACACATACCTACTTTGGGGTTCTGAATTATGCATTAATATGAAAAATTACAAATACTAAATTTTAAAAATTTGATAGGAATAAATAAAATGAAATAAAACAAGGCAAAAAAATACTTGTTTGTTTCATTTATTTTTTTCTTTTCTTATTTTTCAATTATTATAATGATAATATTTTTCATATGAACCATGTATAGTAAAAAATAATCATATATAGATTATCAGAGAATAATTATTAAGTTCCACATATCGTTCTGTCACAAATTTCCTTATTTTTCCTTAAATCCAGGATGAAATTTAAATGAAATATTGATAAGGAAAAACAAATATCATGTATTTTCGAAATTTTCCTCTTATTATATATATATAGTTTATATATAAATTGAATAATATGATAATGTCTATATCTTGTATATACGTTCCCAAACTGATCATTCGAATTAGATGAAATTTGAAATAAATATATTTTAAAACTAGTAGAAAAGCACTATAAAAGTAGAATATAAATTCAATATAAAAATGTAAAAATAACTTGTTATTATCAGTTTTTCAAATAAAAAAAAAACTTAAATTTTTTTTTACATTTCATCAGAGGTTCCCAAAGTGGTCTATATCGATCCCCAGGGGTCTAGGGTAGCGAATAAAAAATTTGAGAAAATGGGGGTCTACGATAGTGGATCTCAAGCCTTTATTATTATTATACTATTCTTATAATTCAATTCAATATGGCTCTAAAAAAAAGGTAAAATTTTTTTACAAGAAATCAATTTAGGGGGTCTTTTCCTAAAACCTAAAAACATAGCAAGGGTTCTACGGTAAAAAAAAAAAGTTTAAAAATCTATGCTTTAAATGGTGGTTTCTTTTTGAATATTATTTAGGTATACATATTTATAAACTAATTTTTTTTTATACTTTAAATCACACTTATAATTTATCCAATTTCGTTGATTATATAAAAACCACACATGAAGACTTCACTTCTTTATTTATTGTAAGTGATAAGTAATTTTTTAAGTTAACTTTCCTTTTTATCAACAATTTTTAGATAAAATATACTGCAAATTCAATCAATAATTTTCAACAAATCATTAACTCTTTTTTAGATATAATTTTTGTAATTTTAACAACACATTAGAGTTAATTTTATATTAAATATAATAATCTTAAAATAAAAATCAATATTATTTCAAACTAAAGATAATGTTTTATTTTATATATATATATATATATATATATGATTAATTTGAAATTATTAAAAATTAAGAAAGATAATATTAATTTAATTTAAAAAAAATTATCTAAAATCTATGGTCTTGGTGTATATCCGCAAACCGGAAGTGGTAGTTTACCAAGTATTAATTTTATATTCATTGTCGGAAAATATTTTACTTAAAATATAGTAGTGATAAATTTAATTAAACTAAAAATAAAAACTAAGATAATATAATTTACTCATTTTAATTCAAGTTTTAAAAATATTTTTTTTTTGTTACTTCATATATAATATAAGTATATAATGTTGTTTGGAATTTATTTCAAATCATCGATCGGTTCTGTGTGCCTGGCCACAACTCTTTTTTTATTAATTTCTCATTCAAATTAACTGAGATATTAATAATTTAATTTATAAAAATTCATAATAGGGAAATATGTGTGAAAACAAACATAGTTTTTGTTTTTTATATTTTTTTTTAAATATTAATTAAATAATAATAATCTTATTCCTCCAAACTGCTTGAAAAATATGGTCCACATACCAGTTATTTTATTTTATTTTGATATCATATAGGCCGTGAGTTTAATGTTTTCAAACATATATATATATATATATATAATAGTTCTTTAAAATATTATTTTTTAATTTAATTTTCTTATTTGAAATATATTTTTTTCATTTACTTATTGTCTGTATTCCAAAAATTGCAACGATGTTAGGATATTTTTGTAAGTAAATTTTATTTTTTTATATTAAGTTAAACTCATCTACACTTTTTATTAGAATAAATGAACTAATGGCAGTAAATACACACAGAAATTTGTTATTTTTGTTTATATTTTTTATTCTTATTATCAACTTATATCTCTTAAATTAAGAAAATTGCATAATTATATAGTTTACCGGGCACGGCATTGGATGCCAATGAAATAAATATTCACCAATAGGTTCATTTTTACTATCTCAATCACGGAAATTTTAATGTCGAGATTTTAATGTTTTTATACTTTTTGAAGGCCCTTAAGTCATTTTCACTAACAAGGTTGAGAGAAAATATATATATATGTGTGTATGTAGACAAGATTATGCAAAAACGGTTTGAGCTAGAATCATGAAATTTGGTATACGGGCATTATTCAAAATTCGTAGTTTTCTATCAACTTTTGTGAAATGTAGCTCAACCGGAAGAGGGTCATTACCTATCACGTTTTGATTTTTTTTCCTCTTAAACTGACCACCGTAAAAATAAACACATGATTAAAAATTATATAAAACTGCTATATATAGAATTTCAGCTTGATTGAATCGCTGAAAGTACCGGAATTAATTTTTTTTAATTTTGACTTAAAAAGCTGGAGTGTCTCCACTCGACTATCTCGCAAATTTGAATTGGATTAATTAACATATATTAAATTTAATTAATTATAAATTAAAATTAATAAATAATATTTATAAATCAGCGCATGTTTGGCTCTTTGTTGATGGCACCACGTCACGTGTTGGCGCGTGATTTGCAGTTTTAAAAATTAATTCCGGTACTTTCAGCGATTCAAGCAAGCTGAAATTCCATATATAGCAGTTTTATACAATTTTTTGTAGGTAATGACCCTCTTCCGGTTGAGCTATATTTCTCAAAAGTTGAAAGAAAACTACAAATTTTGAATAATTCCCGTATACCAAATTTTATGATTCTAGCTCAAACCGTTTTTGCGTAATCTTATCTACATACATGCACACACTCTGGCGAGATAGTAAAAATGAAGTTAAAGGTTTTATTTACGTTGAAAAAACCTAAACAATGTTGATTGCCTTCTTATTTCAATAAAATGTCATCAGTGAAAATTATGTTTAAAACCTTAAATCCTATGATCGGATAGAATAAAATTTTAATTCATTTTCAAATATTGAAAAAAGCTTGATTATCCAAATCAAATTTGCGAGATAGTCGAGTGGAGACCCTCTAGATTTTTCAATTTCAAGCAATCTTTTCAAATACAAAAATCGTCAGTCGTAACATTTTAAAATAAAACCCAATCGAAAATAAAGCAAAATATTATTTATATAAAGCATACAATTTTAAATCATGATTGATTAAATTTATTCATGAAATAAGATATGAAAATAGTCTACGTATTTTATTTAAATTCATTGATATCTAGCAAAATATAATTATTCAAAAGAAATACTATTGCTTTTATTTTTAAGGTTCATTTTTCTATTCATTAGGCACAATGAATAACTTGAAAATAAAAATATTCTTTTGTTTATAGTCTTATCGTTCTATTGTATATAGAATAAAGGCTTAAATTATTTTTCAAAGCAGCTCTTTTTATATTATAAATGATAAATGTACTAATTTTTTGCCATTTATAAACGATTTGCAGTAAAAGTTAGATGGTTATCCAAGAGGTATTTATTATATTATATATTTTAAGTATAAGGAAAATTAAAATTAAAGTATATACAGGGTGTCCCAAAATGAAAGAGAAGATTTGTCTGTAATACGAAATTGAAATCTGCTCTTTCATTTTGGGACACCCTATATAAGTAGTATATATACGTGGGTGGGGTGAAAAGTTTCCGGCCTGACCAAGAAAAACGATGTTTTTCAATTTTTTTTTTGCTATATTTTTCAACATAATCTCCATCAACACTGATACATTTCTCATAACGGTGTTCTAATTTAGTTAATTAATTTAATAAATAAATTAATTATTTAATTTTAATTTAATTTAATTTAAGTCTCATCAACAGTTGTGAATCGATGCAAAAATTACATTGCCAAATTGTCGGTAGAAATTGTTTTTCGAAGCAGTTTTTGGTCTAACAGCTTTCCATATGCAAATGGTTATGCAAAATATTTCGCACACGTTCAGCTGACATCGTACAGGTCTCAGCTGTCTTGAATGTTGAAAAATAAAGCAAAAAAAAAAATTATAAACATCGTTTTTCTTGGTCAGGGCGGAAACTTTTCACCCTCGTATATATATATATATATATATATATATATGGATTTGTTAATATACCTCTATCTTGTTATGTTTTACGTGTTTAGATGAACCATTCGGACCATGTTCACGATCATATGCACATGCACCATGTTCCATCTTCTCTCCCTGAAACAGACCACTCTTTTCATCATTCAAATCAAGGACTAAATGATCACTCGATGGATCACGGCATGGATATGGGTCATAATATGATGGCAATTATTTAATAAATTAAATTAGTATTTATGTATTTATTAATTAATTTATATATTGATTGATTCTCTTACAGATGATGGTATTCCATTTTGGAACAAATGAAACTATTTTATTCAATTGGTGGAAAGTTACCTCAGCTGGAGGTATCATTGGATCATGTATAGGCATCTTTTTGCTCAGCACACTCTATGAATGCCTTAAATATTATAGGTAAAATTAACTATTTTATAAATTTTACTAAATTTACTTGTTCTTCCATATAAAAATAAAATTATTTTTTATAGGGATTATTTATATTTCCAAACCAATACTCCATGGTGGTATCGCTCAATGACTGTTCCTGCTACGACACCAAATAATTCCGGCAGTAGTATGGATGATGGAAATCGAACGTGAGTCCAAAAATTCATAATAAGCTTGGTTGGCTTCTCAATCAATTCATTTATATATCCAATATATTTTAAATATTCATATAATCCTAATCATAATTATATATATATATATATATTATATTATATTATAATAATAAAGATTTTATATTATCCAAATTTAACACTTAAAAATTGAAAATAAAATAATTTCTTAAATTATGAAGGAAAAATGAAATCAAGAGATAAGAGTCTAGATCAGTGATTCTCAACCACTGTGCCGCGTCACCTTTGAGTGCCGCGAGATTTTCAAAATGTGCCGCCAAATTTTATAAATGTAAAGTTCAAATTAAAAAAAAAGTACTTATTTATTTTATATGTATGTAAAAAAAGGTAAAATGTTTTTGCGATCAGGCTCTAAAACATTTTCGATTTTTCATTATGGCTCTAAGTATCCCCAAGTGCGCCCACCCCTGTTATAACTTTTACACTTATCTTTTTCTTTGTGTGCCGCCAAATTTTTAAATCGTTAAAAGTGTGCCGCGGTAAAAAAAAGGTTGAGAATCACTGATCTAGATACATTTTACATAAATTAAAATAAACAATTCAAAAATCAAATTACCATAATAAGCGAAATATAGTAAATGAAATATTTGAATAATGAATTTATCAAAATAATAATATTGATGAAACTATAAATTCATAAGTACGTAGTGCTTTTATTCATGTTAATATTTTTAAAGTTTATAGCTAATTATAAACTGTATTTTTATCTTTCCAATATTTAGCTTTGAATGCTATCTAATAATCTTTTAATTTTAATTGTGCAGAATGGTTGGAGAGGTACTTCATATTCATAGACAGCAGTAAGTTAAGATATATTTTTTTTGATTCTCAAGCCAAAATTATATATCATAGACTCAAAATTTTTAAAGGTTGATTTGGAAGATCCATATTCTATTGACTATAAATACTTGAGTATTCAATAAATAAAGAGACAAATGACTTTAGCTCAAAAACGGTTTATTTGATTCTTACAAATTTCAGGCTATTTTTCAACATAATCACCCCCCTCCCCCACAGTTAAGCACTTGTCCCATCTTTCCATTGCCAACATTCTGCGGTTTTTGCCTTGCAATACCGGTTGTAAATAGAACATGAACAGTGCTTTCTCCTATATTTTCAAAATTATCCCTAAAAATAAACAATTTAAATTTATTAAATCTTTTATTAATTTTTTTTATCCGCATGGATCTTCCAAATAAACTCATCATTATTATTTTATATTTTAAACTGGTAACCATAGATAATTTTATTTTTAAAAGATATTTAGACGTCCTAAATGGCATAAATGTGGGAATGATTTGGTTAATGGAGATGAGAAGAGATAAATGAGAATATTTCCCCCCCTTTCATAAAAACAATGCTAAAATTAATTACTTTTTGTTTGAATTCTAAAACGATTTAATAATTTTTTCTATATATTATTAAAACAAAAAAAATATATTTAAATAGTGGCGTTTTTTGAACTTTCTTCTCATATTTTTGAATTTCTAGATAAATTATTATTAATTTTTTTTTTATTAGATTGAAAATAGGAACTAACTCCTTCGTTAATCCAGCCATTCTAGAACATATTCATACAATACAAATCATCTTCATCGGAAAAAAAGTTACCCTACGGATATCATCCTTATAAAATATATCACTACATATTAGCATATAAATTTTTTTAACTTTTTAAATTAAATTATGAATTAAAAATTTAGACTTAATTTACTGTGGAGGAGAATATAAAATTATAATCTGGAGGAATTATAAAAGATAGGAATTTTTTAAAGATCGTTGGAGGAGAAAAAGTTGGTGCGGCAAAGAACTTTTGAGATATGTAGCATCTTAGAAAATGATTGATTTAAAAATTAATGATCTATGCTCACAGTTATAATTTTATTATATTCTCATGCTATCTGACAATCGATTTATTTATTTAATAAAGTGAATTTTTGTTTTTTCAGGCCCCCGCCAATGTTAAGTAGAATGCATATCTTCCAGACATTTCTACATGCTGTTCAAATTATTATCAGCTACTTTTTAATGCTTATATTTATGACATACAACGTTTGGCTGTGTTTAGCTGTTCTACTTGGAGGTGTAACGGGCTATTTTCTCTTTGGTTGGAAAAAATCAGTAGTGGTTGATGTTACAGAACACTGCCATTGATACTTACGCAAGAAAATTTAGTGAAAAGATATAAAAAAAAATTGTTCACAATCTGTTGTTAATAGACATGCAAAGCCTAAACATTCTCAGCCTTCCATATCCATAGAATTTGTAATATATTCTTGTTATAATTTGAATTTTATAAGTATATATCTATTTTACAAAAATATGACTAAATGAGCCCTGTTAACATGCCTAGTCAGTATTAATTAAAAAATTCTTTATATATATATATATATATATATATATATATATATATAATTATAATCTAAGACAAATTAATTCTAAAGGATTTTTTAATTAAAATACTAGGCACCTATATATTTTATTTAATACTTTTGTTATATAAAAATATAGTTAAATATAATAGATACTAATAATAAATATATAACTTTATAAAGATATATTTAATTATATATTTATTATAATATCTATTGTTTATACAATATGAAGCATATTTTTAAATTATATATATATATATATATATATATATGTTAATGTTTTATTTTATAAAACATCGAATTCTAATCTTATTTTTATATAAAATAATAATATGTGTAAAAAGTTTTATATATCTAAATTAGACTGAATTTTTTTTAATAAACTAAGATTATAGTGTATATATATTATACATGGTGTCTCTAGAAGAATATCGGAGTTTTAACGCTTTATAATATTTAGTATATTAAACTTATATTGATAAATGATATGTCAAATGAAAGAGCAACTTTACCACGAACCTTATAAGTTTTAAATGTGAGCATTATTTGACACACGGCATACATTACATGCTGAAACTACTGTTACTAGTACTTCTTACCTTGATACACTATACCTTTTCAACTTCAAATTGGGACTAAACACTTTCAAATTGGGAATAATTAATTTGAAGCTGAAAAAGAACATGAACGAGAGAACTTCCACCAAAATGGTGCCTCACTCGCATAACGCAGTACGAGATTGGTTAAACGCCACTGTACCCGACCGCTGGATTGGCCGCATGGGGCTTAACGACAAAGCTTGCTATGCATGACCTCCACATTCACCTGACCTGACGCCATGTCATTTCTACTTTTGGGGCTTCATCAAGGATAGCGTCTATGTACCTCCACTACCAGCAGACCTTCCCTGAATTAAGGATTGTAACAGCTTTAAAACAATTACTGAAAACACATTGATCAACGTAACGTTTGGGAAAAACTCGATTAAAGACTTGATGTGTACCGTGTGACAAATGGTATTCACATTGAAAAAACTGTTTTAGTTGCTCTTTCATTTAACATATCATTTATCATTATAAGTTTAATGTACTAAATATTATAAAGCGTTAGAACTCCAATATTCTTCTAGAGACACCATGTATAATATTAAACAAGTAACATTCAAAGGTTTTATTTTTTTATATGTAGATAAAATAAATTTTTATTTTTAAATTTTAATCGAGAAAATCATTGAATTTATATATTGTATATTTTAAAAAACATTTATTTTGTCCTATTTCAGTATTTAAAATATTAAAAACAACAATAAAATTAATAAAAAATTTTGTTTTTTGGGAGAAAAACATAAAAATTTTTTATAATTAATATTTAACTAAATTTATAATATAGATATATAATATATTAATAAAGTTTATTGGGCAAAAACTTTTATTATAAATCTAAAAACATTAATGAAAGATTTGAATAAAAATTTTAATGTATTTTGATTTAAAATTATGATTGTATAAATAAATATTTCTACTAAAATTATATAGAAAAATAATTAGTAATAAGCTAATAAAAATATTTTTTCATAAATAATTGTAAATAAATTGTTTTATATTATTAATATGTTTTAAGAATAGAAACAGTACTGGTTCAAAGAATCCGGCAATTAGGGGAGTTAGGTATAAGTGCTAAATTTTAGACAAAATGCCACAAAAGATTAAATATATATATTATTATTTGTATTATTAAATAATTTTAAAATAATATATATATATTTTTTTCAACTAAACAAGTCTTCCTCCTGATAAAACATCTGCAAAAATTTCAATATTTTTTAAGATTATTCAATTGAATAACCTTTTAATTTGTTTTGAATAAAAAATTAAAGGATTATAAAATAATAAAAATAGATATTCTGAAACAAATGACATTAAAATTATTAATAAAATTAGAAAGGTCATATCTCATTAATTTGCCATCTGTTAATATTATTAACTAGTGATTAATGATTATATATTTAATTTTTTAATCTTAATATTTTTCAAACTAATATATATATATATATATATAATTTAACATTGAGTCTAAATTATTTACTATTTATTTATATGAAAAACTAATGAAAATGTTCAATAATAGATTTATTACAATATATTAAATAAATAATGTAAAAACATTTTATTTTGATATTTAGTATATAAAGACTTGTTTTAGGTCTATTTAAATTTTCAATCATTCTATTCCAAAGAAAATAATATATACATTATGTATTTAATACTTATAAACATTACGATCAACAAATTTCACTTATTATTTACTATATATATATATATGTAATGTTTTTTTTTAAAATAATAATCGTCATTAAATTCATTAAAGAATCACAAAATATCAAATTTTTTAAAACTAGCCAAAATTAGCTACTTTGAAAAATCTAAAAAAAAAGTGAAATTAAATACTTTAACATTTAATAATAAGCTTTTTGTTCATTGAAGGAAGGATAGGGAGATGGATTATTTAATATTACTCGTTTATCAATGTAATTACATGCTTTTTTGTCTTTACAATAGAATACAACACAGTATAATAAAAAGATATTTTTTTCTAAAACTATTGTTTGAAAAAAATTAATTTAAATTTTTTTTAAAATCGATACGATTCTTTTTTTTACATTTTTTGGGGTAATCATTTTTTTAAAAACTTAACCATAGATACATATTGCTTTCTACTTGTTTTTATTAAATTTAAAAAAAAATCTTTTAAAATTATAATGAAAAAATTAATAATATTTGTATCATAAAAAAAAAACGTTATATATCGGCTAGATTATTTTCAAACAATTCATTTATGGTATCAAATATTTTTTGGACATTATATTATTCATTATTTAATTGCCACTGCATGATGAATAGATAGTCAATCTTATTACGCCTTTCCGTTAATACAGATAGAGAAAATAACACTGGAAAATATTTATCAATACTAACGATAGCATTTTTATACAATATTTACACATTAACACTTTCCCGCCGGCTCCATAATTTGTCTATTTATTTTATGTGGCGGCATGAGCCACAGGTGGTACATGCCAGCTGGAACGTGTTAAGAGAAATGGCAATTCTTTTTCTCCGGGATATATGAATTTTCTTTAAATTTAGTCATGATTTTGTACCTTCATTTTTCTGAAATTTATAGGCTCTATGTTGCATTTGCAATGAATGCAACTACTAAACTAATTAAATTAAAATTTTTTCTATCTATCGTCTAATATTCATTTAGCAGCAATATCGTAATAGCATATTTTATATTTTTTATAGTTCAGAGATTAAAGACACTAATTCTTTTGTAATCTCCTGTTTATCGTATACCAATATTTGAAACAATATATTAAATTATCTAGCTAATATACAGCGTTTTAATATCAAAATATAAATATCAATTGAAAATTTAGACAATATAATAATAGTATTATAAATTCTTTTCATTAATGGCATATATATATATAAATTATTTTAGAAAAAAAAATCTAAAATTTATATACGTGACCAAATTTTTTTTTAATATAAACTTCTGTATATATATAAAAAACGCTAAAATTTAAGAAAAAAAAGAGTTAATTTCTTAATTATTAAATTAATGTTTTAAAAATTATTTATAATACTATTATTATACTCACACTTTAAGGATTAAGATTAAGTAGTGTATGTAATATAGAAAATTTATTCATTTTCTATTTACACTATGGGCGGTCCATATACGAGTGATTAAATATATTTCTTAAAAAAAGCATTGATCATAAAGTTTAGGGTTACATAAAGGGTATTTAAAAAGGGCAGCTATATATTTTTCCGTAAATAAAACAATAGTAGTATTTTAACAATTGTAACTTCAATTGGCGCATTGTTTGCGCATGCTTATTAATTTTGGCGCCAGTACATTGGATAAGATTCCATTCATATAATAAATAGTATAGTAATTACATATTACTTATATTTTAATAATTATTATTGAAATAAATTTATATATATTTATATATATATATATTACAACAAATCTCTCAAATATTAGAATTTATTTTAATATAAAATTTTTTTAGGGTTTATTTATTTAATCTTAAATAAATTTAAGTACCCCATAAATTAATCAAATAAGTTATTAGCTAATATTCAAGAAAACACTTAACAATTAAATATACACATATATATATATATATATATATATGATTTTCTTTATTTTTGGACCTATTTGATCAATATTTTTTAATTATTATATATAAGGCAATTTAAATAAACCTCTTTCACTGTTAATTTATTTAAAAAAAAATAGAAATAAGAGTTAATTAAATGAAGACGAATTTAGGAATAGGGATAAAAAACAATATAGATAATTATATAACATTTATTCTGATATTTATTTAAACTGAATCATTGGTAATATATATATATATATATATATATATATAATAATTACTAAAATTCCATTTTTTGAGAACACATATAGGTGTTAATTACTTGTAATGATTATATTTTTGACATTATATTTAATTTTTTATTATAAAATTGGTTTATTGTTAAGCTCTGATATGAATTCATAAAATTATAATAAATTCAGAATTTTCTTTATAAATAAAAAAAATATATAAAAGTGTTAAGAGCAATAACAAGAAAATTATAAAGAATCCATCGATTTATATTTAGTTTTTACAAAAAGTATCACATTGAATTAAAAAAAAAATTAAAAAAATAATAAAATAAAAAAATGACCTTATGAGGAACAATATTTTGTTTTCTTCTAAATGTATATATATTTGTTGCAAGAGGCTTATTTATATTGCAAATATATGTTATGGCAAAATTCTTTTCAGCCAGCAACAATTTTTAAATTATATTTTTATATACATATTTAGAAAAGAAAAAAAAAACAAAATAAACTATTTTCGAATACAAAAATAGATTTAACAATAGAGACTGTACAAGTGATTGTAGGACTAATATACAATAATATGACTTGTTTTTAAAACATTAGGATATCTCTCATTCACAACTAATGATTAATATACCCAAGTTTTTATTTATTGGTAACTCATAACGAGTATATAAAATAATTGAAAATTTAAGTGTAAGGCCAATCAAACGTTGATTGAAATTATACGTTAATTTAAATTGACCACTATTTAAATTTTATTTAAATTTTCAACTAACAATTTATTATTACTTTTTTTTTTATTAATAGATAAATAACATTTCTATTTTCCTTAAATATATCATACACTATGATTTAATTAGAAATTTTCAATATTAATTTATAAAAAATAATCATTTAATAATAAAAAATATAAATTTACAAATGTATATCAGAATAATGAATGTTACAGGGATTGTGTATCCAATATTTTCTTCATCAGAAATTTTGATTAATATTTTTAAAAAAATCTTATAGTGGTCTATTTAAATAAACAAATAAATACTAAACTAAATTTAAAGAAATACAAAGAATTTAAGATAATATACAATACAAATAAATAAATTTCTCTAAATGGAAAAAAAAAAAAAATGGAGCATAAATATTATATTTATACTGTACATTGATGACTTATGTTTTCACCTCTTGCCTATAATTCATTTTTTACACATGATCTTGAAATTTATGTAATAAAATCCAATATAATAAATCCTAATTAAAAAAAGGGGAAAGGAAACAGAAAAAATAAAAAATAAATAGGAACCCTATTAATATTTGTATAAGATTTGTAGAGTTAATTTAGTAAAATAACATTCGCAGAAGGTTGAAAAAGGAAGTTTTTCTCAAGATTAGCACTAGAAGAGACCTCACTTCTTTTCTTATTTGTTTTTATTATTTTATTTTATTTTTTTTTTTATTTTATTTTATTTTATTTTTTTTTTACTTTTTTATATATCTTTTTTGTAATATATAATACATTACAATTAAATTTATCCTTGTTATATATATAATTATTCTTTTACTAATATTTACAAAAGTGTATTTGGATGTGAATATGTGAAATTTTGAGAATGTGAAGTGTTTTAGTCCTATATAATTGATGATTTTTTCTTTTTTTTTTAAATGTGGAAAACTGAATAAAATTGATTGTATGAAAAGTTTAGAACACACAATAATTGTTTTTTCTAATTCTTCCAGCACATATAAAAACAGGAGAAATTTGAGGATATTATTTATGGAAAATAAAGATTGTTAGGGTTTCACTACAGTCTTGAATAAATAAATACCCTTTTAATTAACTGTTTTAGTTTACCTTTCAAAAGAAAGAAAGTCATTATTTATATATGTAGATTTGTGTAGACAACAATGATTAAAATCTACATTAATAGATATAGTTAAAATAAATTTCACTTTAAACAAAAAGTTTTATATTCTCACTTAAAGTTTTATATTCTCACATAAAACATTCGAAAAAGAGGAAGAATGTTTTTTCATACTTTTCTTTCTTAAAGTTATATGAAAAACAAATTAAAGGAGGTATTTTTCGGTATTATAATGATTCTTCAAAAGCAGCCATTAAATCACTCTGCAAGTTCATGTCAATTTGACCAGCCATCTGAAAGAAAATAAATATTTGTTTTGATTTTAATACAAATTGGCATTTGAATTCTATTATTAATTATAAAATAGAAAAAACAGCAAATCTTAAAATATTGTCTCTTACCGCTTCTCTTCGTCTTCTTTCTTGTTCTCTTAGACGTAACCTTTCCCTTTCGGCAGCTGCTCGGTCCACTCCTCCAGGTCCTGGACTCGCTGAGTCATCAGATGGCGTTCCACCTCCAGTTCCTGATGCATTAATAGCACCAGTAGAAGTAGTTGAATTACTTCCAGTTGAATTCACAGGACCCGTATTCAGTCCTTTATCGTCATGTCTTAATTGTTGCTCTTGTACAGCCATTCTAAATTAAAAATATATAATTAAATAAAAATTAAATAAAATAATGTTTGTGATTCCAAAAATAACAATGATGAGTCTATTAACAAAGATTTATCTAATTAAAATTAACTGTTGTTCTAAAAAGTATTTATAAAAAGTGACCTCGAAAAATAAATTTATAATGCTCGAGAAATAAGGATGGATTTTAGAAAAATGTCTTTTTATTAATAAACAAATAAAATAGAATAATAGACAATTAATAATGGGAATTATTATTAAAATTAAAATGTAATAATATATAAATAGTTAATAATTTAAAATAAAATTATTTTGATCAAAAATAATATTTAAAAAAACTATTGGTATTTGTTCTATCCATTCTTATCCTCCACTGTGTTTGATTTTAACCATTGTTTTTTTGTACAATAATGATTCAATTTTAAAATTATATCTTTTTTAATTAGTTGGAATTTAATTAGATATATAATCTACCTGGCTCGTTCTAAAGCTTCTTCTTCTTCACGTCCACGTCGTCGTTCTTGTTCTTGCCTTATTCTTTCGCGTTCTGCTTGTTCTTTTTGATGACGTCTCATTTCTTGTTGTTCAATCAATGCTCTTTGACGATCAGCTTTTTCTTTTGCTTGCTTTCGAAAGGCCTGAAATATAAAAAATATTAGAAATATTAAAATAAAATTTAATATTGTATTATGTATTCTTATTTCATTACATAAAAATATTGTCTTGGAAAGAAAGAGAAAACTCTTAATTATGTTTTTTTTTTACCTTGTTCCTCCTATTCCTCCTTTTTTTTGAAGGGGTTCTATCCATCTCGCTAATTCCAAGCTTTTTCAATTAGTATTGTAACCCTTGGAAATTATAAAGGGGGGTAACTTAAGATAGTTCGTTCAAATGTCCTCCAAAGATGACTGTATATATATTTCTATCGAATTGTAAATATATATATATATAGAATTAATAGAATTTGATTCATTAATTTAATCTATATAAGCTCATTATAATATATATATATATATATATATATATATATATATTATAGATCACTTTTTTTATTTCTTTTTGTTATCTACTTGCTATTTATAAAATTATTCTCGTCTTTTCTCTTACATATATAAACTTCCCATCTCATCACTTAATTTTTTTCTTGCAAAAAAACTAGGATAGTTCTAAGAGGAAAAAATCTGGAGTGTCTCCACTAGTCTATCTCGCAAATTTGAATTGGATTAAATAACATATATTAATTTAAATTAAATTAATTAAATTATAAATTAAAATTAATAAATAATATTTATTGAACCAGCGCATGTTTGGTGCGTGAGATTTGAAGTGTTAAAAAATTAATTCTGGTACTTTCAGCGATTCAATCAAGCTGAAATTCTATATATAGCAATTTTATACAATTACTAGCTGCTCCAAGCGCCTTCGGCGCTCTCCACACCTAGACGGGGGCTCCACCCCCTGTACCCCCCGAGTGGTACATAGTATTTGGTTAAGAGTAGTAAAAGGTTTTCATCCATTTTGTTTCAATCAGTATATTACATAAAACATTCATTTCTTTTTGTGTTCTTATTTAAAATATATTTTAATTTAATCAGTAAATTAATTATATATATTATTATTGTATATGTTATATCTATCTATCTCTGTGACTCTAAGGAACTCAAAAGTTCTTGGCCGCAGCAACCACATTTCTCCAAGTGTCCCTATCCTGAGCCCTTGTCCCATCTCTCTTACCTCCCTTCCTACACGTCCTTGGTCTTCCAAGCGGACGTTTTCCAATCCAATATCTTTTTTCTCTCCCATTCTAGCCACGTCCCCTGCCTATAGCAGCTTTTTCGTTTTTATAACCCTAACTATTTCAGAAGATGCATAGAGGTCATGCAATTCCTCGTTATGCAGTCTCCGGTGACCTCATCTTTCTTTGGCCAATAAATGCTGGAAAGAATCCTATTCTCAAATACTCTGAATCTACTCTCATTTCCCAGGGTTATAGACCATGCGTCCCACCCATATAATACAACAGGCAGGCAAAATAATTGGTTTATATATTTTAATTTTGATTCCTTTTGATAATAATTTTGATGAGATAAGCCTATTTACTGCATGATAACTGGCGTTTCCCGATTTCAACCTCGATTTAAATTCTTCTCAAATATTAGTATTACATTCAATTTTTCTACATATTCAAATTCTACATTTTGTATATTAAGATTTTGTTACTAAATATATTTTCTTATCACTATTAATTTCAATCTGAATTAGAAGAAAATTATAAAGTGCCTCCTCTTCCAGCCCATTTACATATCCAGGCATCTTAATTTCTTAACACTCCGTTTTTTTTAAACTTAAAATAGAAGGAGAGAAATAGTTTTAAATTATATTCTATATATCAGTATTTTTTTCTGAATACCAAGTTGATTTTCAAAATTTTCCATTCGTTATGCATATGATTGATTACATGTGTTAAAATTAAAAAAAATTCAAATATTCTAATTTTTAATTTTATATACAATTTAATATTATTTTTTATTAATATCGTGTCAAAAAAGAGAATTTATTAAAAATTAAAAATAAAAAAAGAAGCCTATTAATAAAAAAATATAAAAAAGACATAAATTTAAAACATCTCGTTTATATCATTTGTCTAAAAAAACATTTTAATTAACCAAGAAATCATTTTTGCACTTAAAATATAGTTGTAATTAATAATTGAAACAAAAACAAAAATAATATAATTTAGTCATTTTAATTGACGTTTTGAAAATATTTTTGTATTCATCAAACATTAAAAATAATATATTCTGTTTTTTTAACCTTTCACTTTCAAATAGAAAAGAAGAAATATTCAAATATATAGAAAGAATAAATAAAAATGAAGTTATATATGATCTAAATATTTTATTAAATAAATAAAAATGAGAACTTTTAGAATAAATTATTTAATTGAATTGATATTTGAATATTAGAATTTAAAATAAAAAGTGAAATCATTTCAAAGTTTTGTGACACGAGAATTTTATATATAAGATTAATCATGTGAAAAATTATCAAACATATATCTTTATTTTTACGGTCACTTTAGAAGAAAAAAAATCAAAACGTTGTAGGTAATGACCCTCTTCCGGTTGAGCTACATTTCTCAAAAGTTGATAGAAAACTATGAATTTTGAATAATTACCATCATCATTCTAGCTCAGGGGTCGGCAACCTTTTAGCTGTGGTGTGCCAAGCCACTCTACCAATATGATTCAGGGTGCCGCCTTAATTCTAAATTATATAATGGGGTTCTAGAGGAGAATAATTTTTTACCAAATTTATCTTTTAAACATATTTATTAAAAAAATAACATAAAATTCTAACATAAATTAAAAATTTTTAATGCGAACCTTGCCCCTGCACATTTATGCTTAATATTTCAATATCAGGGGTATAATTTGTGACTTTTAATTTAATACAAGATCCTGAATGTTCAGTTGTTAAACGACTTCTTTGTGGACTCAAAATATGTTTCATGTCAGAAAAAATTTGTTCATAGAGATATGTGGAACCAAAAGCGGAAAGGAGAGCACATGCAATTTTCTTTAAACAATTAAATCTTTCCGGCAATGACATCCAACAATTTAATATAGCAGTCGATTTTTCCATAGATTCATCTTCCAGATTTTTTCGTAATTCTTTAAATTTTGTTTTCCATAATTCTGCAGATATTAGTATATTATATTATCGATAAGTTCCATTTCAAAATTATCAACATTCATCCACTCAAAAATTGAAAAATCAAACGGTATTATTAATGGATCTATTAAATCTGGTTTTACGAGGAAAGAAAATATAGGCAGATGAGAGCTTCAAAGTCTTTGCATCTTCTGGATAATTCATCTTTAAGTGCTTCATCGAAGGTTTTATGTTCATCTTTGTCTATGGTCGATTTATTTACAAGCGCTATATCATTTGGGAAGTATTTGTAGGTACTAGTATTAATATCACATAAAAATATATTTAATTTTGTAGCAAATCCTGTCCAATATTCAAAAAGTTCGAGCACAGTTTGGCGCTTTCCTTGCAATCTTAAGTTTAGTTCATTGAGATGTTTAGTTATATCAGTCAGAATCCTCAATTTACATAACCATTCTTTATCGTTCAATTCGGGTAAATGTTGTTAATAATTATAATTAAACATTTTCTCTTATTTAAAAATCACTTCGTCTCGATATTTTCGCGATTTCCCTGATTAATTTGTGGAGTGCCATTCAGAACCCCATCGCGTGCCATAGGTTGCCGACGCCTGTTCTAGCTCAAACCGTTTTTGCGTAATCTTGGTTACATACATACACAAACACAAACACAAACACACACATATACACACACAGAGACATTTTTCTCAACCTTAGTGAAAATGATTCAGGAACCTTCAAAACGTATAAAAATATCAAAATCTCAACATCGAAAATTTCCGTGATCGCAATACTATCTCTGGCGAGATAGTAAAAAGTGATAATTTTCTATATGTTGTGTTATTGTACTCAGATTGGTTATTTGGTAAAAAAACATTTTGCTAGGCTTTCTTCAAGCTAGAGTCCCATTTTTCAAATTTTTAAAAAGCCTCATAGTGGATCAGATCTCACCTGCATATAATATAGAAAGTAATTTAACTAAAAATATTAAACATTTATAAACTTACCTGGAAGCTATCTTTTACTGATTTTTGTGATGCAGAAGATTGACTTCCTATGACTCCTGTTCCAGCACTGGCACCGGTTCCTGCCAAAGTACCGGTTGCTAAAGGAGTTCCTGTCGATGCGGATGCACCAACACCAGTCCCAGGACCAGATACTCCTGATCTGTCTCCAGAACTAACTGTACCCGGAGAATGAGCCAGTGATGACCATCCGCTTGCATTTTTTACATTTTGTTCGACAGATGGTGGCAGCTGTATAAATGGATTCCACTGTTTAAAAATACGAAATTACTGTGCACTCATTCATTCTTAGGAGATTAATTTTAATTTAGAAAAAAAAATTAAATAAAAAGTATCCTGATATTTGCAATGGAAATTATTGATTCTTATTAAGACAGTCACTCTGGAAGGAAATGAATAATAGGAATTTATAACTACTAACCATTTTTTGAAATGCTGAGACGAATTGTGTTCCTGATTTTCCATCCCCTGTTAATGGTTTTTTTTCTAGAGAATTATTCAGCAGTCCTTTACAAATCAAAACAAAAATATGTTTTAATCGATGTGGCCAGGCAGAGAACCACCGACCGACGATTTGAAATAAATTAATTTCCAAACAACATTATTTATATATATATATTTACTTTATTTATATTTACTTAATGCATCAGTACAATGAATTCATCAACTATTGGTGTATATTCGGAAACCGGAAGTGGTAGTTTACAAAGGGTTAATTTTATATTCATTGTCCCAAAATATTTCACTTTAATTAATTAATATTAATTCAAGTTTTAAAAATATTTTTTTTTTGATACTTTATATATATATATATAGTACATATTTGGGACAATGAATATAAAATTAACCCTTTGTAAACTACCATTTCCGGTTTCCGAATATACACCAATAGTTGATGAATTCATCGTACTGATGCATTAAGTAAATATATAAAATGTTATCAAAATCCATTGAGCCGTTCAACCTGTACACATCTAGACGGACGGATAGACATGATGCTAAAAATACTTTTTTCTGTTAATAAAATGCATGATTCGTGGAGATATGGAAAATACTGCACATGTGAAATTTTGTGTGAAAACAATACCTCCCTACTATCGTATCGTCGGTCGGTAAAAATCATTAACACTCATTTTCAATATCTTTATTATTTACCTTCCATATTTGATTTTGATATCACAAGAGAGGGTTCCTCTTTTTTAATTTGTTGTGGGATATGAGGAGGATCGAATATGGATGTAACAGGGGGTGGTTGTAAACCATTTCCATTGTTGGTATACCCAAGTCCTGTATTAGGTTCAATTCCAGTCTAAAAAAAATTATTATTCATATTGTTTTCAAAAAGTATAATATATAATATGTTTAATATTAAAATTTAATTTATTTTATTACCTGTGAATTACCATTATTTGTAGGTTTAAGCATATTGAGATGGGCAGGGTTTGTGAGATCATTTAAAATACCATTGCTTGATAAGGTCGATGTATTATTTGTTAAACCGAGATCAAAACCTGTATGAATTGGCATTGTAGTTGTATTTACTGAGTGGGCAGGAAGGATTTGTTGTTGAGCTGTTGTGACGGCACTGCTTAATGGTGATAGCATTGGGGATATTAATGAAGAAGTAGAACATATTGCATCAGGCTCTGTTTTTATTTCATTTAAAGGCCAAGAAGACAATTGAGATACTGCTGGGTCAACCGATGCCTACAACATTATAAATAAATTTAAAATATTCAAGTGACACAGATCTAGAATAATGAATGAAATATAAATTTTAAAATTTCAAAACTTAAGAAGTAAATTAACCTGTTGCAATTGCTGAAGTTCCTTACTAGCTTTTCTTGTAGTGATAGGAGCTGGCTTTTTGGCAGTTGCTACAGCAGATGGTCTTGCCGGTTGCGGTGGTAAAGCATGACTTGCTTTTGATGGCCCTATAATTTATAAATGAATTTAAATTATGTATCTATAATCAAATGATAGCTATTCAAGCATTTTAAGATAATTTTGCTATTATTTTATTATTATTATCATTATCAAAGTGAAATAATAGCTAGGGTGACTATCATTTCCATCTCAACCAAAACTAATATACTTTACAAAAAGAGTGTATAAATGTAGACACAAATTAGAAAATATTTTTAAGTTAATCCCCGGTTTATACATTTTCCTTAATATACATATCGTGTTTGATTCTCTAAATATTGTATAAATTATTTAGAATGTTTTCTATTTTCTCCAGGATGTAAATATATTTTTTTCTGATATACATTATTATATCAAGCTCTATGAATATTGTAAAATAATGATCTGTATTTTAAACAATATACTTTCGGATACGCTACTTTTATTTATCCATATAATCTTTATAAATAAATTTTCTTGTCATTTTCTTTAACTTGTATAAAAGAATAAAATATACTTGCCATCTAATTCACTTTCTCTTTTAATCCATTAAGGATTCAAGATCGATTTCTTCAATTTTATTGTGGGAAATCCATAAACATTACAAGAAATTGTTTTCCTCAGAAACCTAGTGTTAGTTCCAGTTTATAAAATATAGAACCCACTCAATAATAATAATAGTTGATAAAATTTTTCACAATCCTAAGCCTCATATACCACATTCAAAATCAAATCTTATATAATTGTTATTATTTTCTTTATTTAATCTTTTATTTTGTACTTTGAACTCTTCTTACCTTTAGACGGACCTGATGCAAGATTAGTCGGCGGTGGTGGGACTTGTACAGGAGCTTTGGATGATATATTTTGAGTTTCTATCTTTCGGGCAGCATTTGGCATTTGAATTGAACTTGGGACCCCAACTGATGCTGTTGTTGTTGAAATCGTTGTCGAAGGGGGGACACCAGTGGTGGTCACAGGGGCAGTTGTAGGCGTGGGGGCAATACCACCAGGCTGAGAAAATTAATGTTATGTGAGCCAATCAAGAATATTTTAAGTGATAAAAATAAGTTATTTTTAGTAATTTATAAATTCAAAGAAAAAATTAAAGATATCTTAATAAAATTATTATTTTCCTAGAAATATTTTTTTAAATTATTTAGGCTTACAATATTCTAAATCTCAGTATCTACTTTCTATTATGAAAAATGGTTTAAATTTTCAGCAACATATATATATATATATAATTAATGTTAAAATTTGGAATATTAGACATAACCATTTTAGAAAAAATAGGAAAATTAATCATTTAAATTGATGAAAAATAGAAAACATCTCATAGAAATCATGTTTAAAATTATTAATTTTATATTAATATAATCAATATATAAATCTCATTTAAGTTTTTTTTTAACTTTATAGATAAACTTTGTTAAATATTAATTCTTTTTAAAAATAAAATGAAAACAATTGAATTTTTGTAAAATATAAGAAGAGAGTATGAATTTAATAATTATTTTACTTTTATTCAATACCTGTAAAGGTTGGGGTTTCTTCCTCCTTCTTGTTGGTCGATCTGGATGTCCTAAAACAACAACTTGATAGATGTGGATAGTCCTTTGGGTTCAATAATTAACTAATGAATAGGTAAAACAAGGTAAGTGAGGATATGGATTTTGAATAATGATGAAATGAATAGATATCAATGATATTAAGTCCTAAGTGCAGAATGTGATCTTTGGAGTCGGGAGATGATTTTTTAAGAAGCAATTATACTTAATTAAAAACAAAACCACCAAATACAATGGATTCTATATATTTTTTATTCATATTTAATATTTTCACTGTGTACAACATTTGAGTTTTTTTTTGTTTGTTTTATGATTTAAAAAAAGTACAATAAGGGAAAAAACAGCTACAAAAGAACAAAGTTGAAGATACATGCGCACTTCGTAGTTCTGTTTTTCCTTGATCAATGAATTTCAAATTTTCAAATTATTGACTCATATATACAGAGAATGGAGTCATGAAAAATGCTGGTTATTTAATTTTTAATATAATATATTAATAAATATTTATTTATTTATTTAAATGTTTTACATTTTTGGTGCTCTTAAATAAATGCACATAATTATCCAGAGGAAAAAATCAGTATTTTAAAACAGCCGAATATTTGTCGAGTCGGAACACCCAAAACTTATATATATATATATATATCTATATATATGTATGTATATATACATACACATATATATATAGCCACTTAGCTACTAGGAATAATTAGCGATACGATCGCAATACTATTATATCATAATATATATAAAAAAAAAATCTTATATAAAAAAAATTTTCTTATCTGTAAAAATATATATTATCCAAAATAAAAAATATTCAAAAACCCACACAAGATCAAAAGAAGTCTTAGAATATTGAATCTTTAGCTAGGTGGGTTCATTTTTTTATGGCAACAAACAATCTTGGTAGAGTTGTTGTGCTTTGCAATTATTCCTTCTTCACACATTCCCATATGTACATATCGAACGGTTTATTAATTTCATTATATTATATTTTATAAAATAAATATTTTTATATTTTTATTCTGTGCAAAGCAGATAACACAGTATAAACAGGTTAAGATATTAAAATCTAATGAATTATTTAATTAATAATACCCCATAATAATTTAGCCATTCATATTATAATCATTGTTGAAAATTAAATTATTATATCTTAATACTTTATATATATATATATATACATATATATATATATAATTAAAACCAAAAATAATCAAAAGAACTCAAAAATCATTCGCTCATAATGAGAATTCATACTTTTAAGCATTCATCCTAGACTCTACCAAGATAATTATTTATCCTTTCTCACTATTATATTAAACATTAATGAATACTAAAGTGGATTGAATAAACAGTATTAAAAACAAGCCAGACGTATTCCTCTAAATCCAATTTGCATAAAATTTACAGATAACAATATACAAATAACCGCTAATCATTTTAAAACAATATAGTGAGAGAACACATAACAAGCCCTACTATTAAAAAGAAATAGTAACGCCGTTTGCTGGTTGTTTTCGATATAAAGTAGTCCAAGATATATATATATATATACACACATATATATATATATATATGTGTGTATATATATATATATATAAACGAATGCTTTGTCCAAAGAGTCAGTGTGCGTTAATGTTCCTCGTAGATACACGCCCGGCACATCACAGCACGGTCCCCTTTCACGCAAAACAACTCCCTAGTGTCTTGCGCCCCCAAGTAACCCAAAAACACACACTATGGACTTTTAAAAAGTTCACTTTCAAGAGACAGATTTCTTCTTGCCCACTGCAACATCAAAAACACGCTTTGGAAGGAATTGCTTAAAAAAAGACAAAAGTTAACAACCAAAGAGTTTGGAGTATTATAATTAAATATACAAATATGTATAAATTTGTTATTTATATATTTTTTAAAAAATTTATTATAAAGAAATAAAAAAAATATAATTAAAATAAATTAAAGAAGAACAATAAGTGAATCTAACAAGCTTTGGGCCAAAATCGAAATATATATATATATATATAAATAAATATATATTTATATATATATATATAATTATATAAATTATTAGAATTATAATAATAACAAACATAAAATTATATAAATTATAAAAATATAGTAATAAAATTACTCTTTAGATCGCCAGGGAGTGCAAACAATGTGTTTTGGAGGCCAGCGAGCCAAGTGACCACGCAATCCGAAAAACATCTACTTCGACACTGCACTGGACCAACTCAAAACAGAATATATATTTTCTCTCTTTATAAGAAGATACATTCACATTCAAAACATCCCAGCAGAATCAAATGTAATATTTATTTAATTGTAGTTTCTTCATTGAATGATGTCTTCTTTTTGGAGATTATTTGCCCCGTCCCTAATTCGTGCAGTATCAAAGGCATCAGGCCACCAATTCACATTGTCTGCATCGATCGGGTTGGTCAACTTTGCTCGCCATTAAAAAGCGGCCCCAAGAAAATATAATATATATGTAAAAAAATAAGAAATATATATTTATAAATTATATAATATAAATACTAAAAAAAATTTATTTTCAAACCCTCCCTCGTTTCCCCATCATCTTTTAATGATACATTCATTTTATTCATATTTCTAAATACCAGCATTTTTCATTCTCAATAAATATAAATATATATATATATATATATATGTATGTATATATATATTATATATGTAAATACATATATATAATTAAATAAGTATTTTGTGATAAATAAATTTATAAGAAAATATCTTTTATTAATTGCTTCTAAAAAAAAATTATCTTCGAAAATATGACAGAAAGCTGGCTGACCCCAAATGACACATTCTGCACTCATGGCTTTGCCAATGGGCAATTTTTATGGTTTGACCTCATATGACATGATTATGATGTCAGTCAGTCAGTCGATGAGATAAGCGTGGTGTAGTTAGTGCGATTGAACGTGCAGGTTTTTGGGGAGTGCCAAGGAAGAAGGAAAGAGTGCAGGATTCTTGAGAGCGAACTAAATAAACGCAGTAGGGTCCCCGATATAAGAAAATTTATAGGAGACTAGTTATTAAAAATAATAGATAAACAATTTCTAAATATGTATATTCATAGAACCCATTTAGTACCAAAATGTATTAAAAATACATGTTACAAATTAAATGTATTAAAAAATGATAATATAAACGCTAATCATTTTATTATATATATATTAAATATTAAATATTAATATATATATAATATTGTAAAAAATTTGTATTGTTAAATTTTGGCAATAAATAGGTATAAAATAATTTTTGCAGAATGTGGCTATAAGTTCTCTTATATATGGACTCTACTGATTATAAAATTACTAAAAAATATATAGTTCTTTTGAAATTTAACATTATTAATTTAATAAGGCTAATTCAAAATTGCACGTTAAAACCTTCTAAAAAGGTTGCATTGTGAAAGTAGTGTGGTGGAAGGAACATCCAAAATGTTCAAGACCTCCAAAAGAGCGAGAGGGTGAACACAGCCGGGCGGTGGATCGCAGCAAGGGCGGACAAGGTTCTTTTTCAATAAAAAAGTTCGGATATAATTGTATATATACATACATACATACATACATACATATATATACATACATATATATATATATATATATATATATATCCGATTCTAACCTGCTTCTGAATCGGAAGAATCTGAAGAACTGCTCGAGAGACTGCTGCTACTCGAATCGGTATCACTTGATGAGGAACTCGATGCCGTGAGCCGAGGACCACCAACAACATCAACTGATTTATTTTCTTCAGCTGATTTAAATTTAGAAAGTTGAATAAAATGCAAATAATTAATTGTTTATTTGATTGCGATTATAAATATAATAATAAAATGAGTAATAATAAATATATTTAGCATAATCTAAAATATAATTTTATATATATTAATTTTATTTTTACTCATTTTAATTGTATTATTATATAATATTACAATAATTTCAAGGTTTATTAAAAATATTGAATAAAACTTACATTTTTTGAGGGGTTTCTTAGAATTAGTTGAACCAAGTTGTCCAGTGACATCCTGGAGTCTTTTTTCAAGTTCTTGTTTCTTTTCAGCCATTTGTTCATCTTTAGATTTTCCAGAGAGCTTTTTATCTAATAACAAATAAAATGAATTTATTAAATAACTTCCTGTAAATTGGAAATGAAATGGGAATATATGTCAATTGTATGTATATCTTATAAAACTTACGAGGTTTTTTCCGAAGACATGATGCTACATATGATTCAAGTTCACGGAGTGTAGATGGTTTAAGTGTTTCGAAATCAATTTCAATTTCATCAGGATTCGAATCTCGTAATGAGGGTTCTCTTGATTGGATAATATGGACAACGCGACCGAGTTTATCACCTTCAAATAAAAGAATATATAAATTTAATATGATTTTTGTAATTTACATAAGCTTAAAAAGAAAAAAAAATTATTAAATATAATAAATAATTAAAAATAAAAATAAAATGCGAATGTTGGATATAAATGAACAAGATCTCTTAATTAAAAAAATATATATATATATATATATATTTTTAATAAAAAAAATTATAAATAATATTTGATATGTTTGAATATAAATTTAAATTTTTAAGAATTTATTTTTGATAAAATTTTATTATTTTCGTTAGATTAATAAGAAAAGAGCAAATTATTTATAGATTCAACTAACCTGGAAGTTTATTAATATCTAGACTGAGCTGCCTCTTCTCGTCATAGGACATGGGTTTGGCATTGTCCTCATCTTCAGAATCAAATGCTGGAGGTTGAGGAGGTAAATTGTTTTTCTTTTTTGCCCCAGCAGATCGTGAGTTTGCTTTTTGTCTTTTTGCAGAAGCAGTTGCTTGCGGAACGCCTACAGCTGGAGGACCACTCGCTCCTGCTGCAGCAGACGCTGAAGCAGAAGCCAATCCTCCAGCTGAAGCGGCCGCAGCAGCGGCAGCAGCAGCCGCCTTACCCTGACCTCGTACTGCCTTCGTTTTTCCTGGTTTGCCCGGCGGTACTGCAACCGAACCTGGGCCACCAGCTGCAGCTCCCCCATGTAAGGGTGGTTGCTTGCCGGTGGCCACGGCTCCAGTTGCAGGGTGCATCATCTCACCGGGCATTTTCAGGTCATTCCCGAGGCCAGCAGGCCCTGAGGAAGAGCCGGCCGCTATGCCATCTGCTCCTAGCATATTTCCCCTTAACTCTTTTAACATTGACCCTGAATGTTTGTCAGATTTATTTCGTTTTCTTTTTTTAGTCTCTTTCTCTTTCTTGAATTTTTTAATTCGTTTAATTGAACTTTCTTCTACCAATTTACGCATCTGATCTTGCATAGCTTTTAGCTAAAATCCAAAATATTAGATATTCAAAATAATATTAAAAAAATTAATAAAGATATTAAAATTAATTATACCTGTTCTTGCAAAAGAGCCAATTTACGAACCCTTTCTACTTCACTATTATCGCTTTCACTATCTGATTCTGAACTTGATTCAGTCCCACTTGAACTAGATGAACTCTTAATAGGAGCCATTCCGACACTACTTGTGCCGGATGGGGGTTCATCGGGAATTTTGGCATATCTATATAAAATTTTTAATATTTAATATATTTTAAGAATAGATAGATATAGATATAGTAATATAGATAAAATTGTTCTTATAAAATTTAAAAATTCCTATTTAAAATACAATATAATAAAAAACTCACTTCGATTTAAATATATTACTTAATTATTGCATAATACAAATATCGCAGTTACATATCAAACCTTAGATTTCAGAATAAAATTTTTTAAAGATTTTTCATTGACATTTTTATCTATATTAACAAGAAATAATGAACAAGATAATAAATTAATAATAACCTCATTTCAAAAACATCTTGTAATTTTCGAGCCATAGCAACAACATCATGATCAGGAGGGTTGTATTTATAACAATTCGTAAAAATAAGTCGAACATCCATTGCAAATTCTCCTGCTGTTCTATATTCACGATTGTCCATTTTTTGCTACAATAACACAATTTAATTATATATACAACTTTTATTAATTTTTAAGTAATTTTTTCATTAAATAAATTTACCTTTACAGTTCCTAAATCCATAGGTTTTTTAATTATTTCATGATAATCGGTAAGTCCTAATAATTCAGCATCAACTGGTTTGTAAAAAGGCCAAGCATAACCCTAAATAAAAACAAAGTTTAAAATTTGAAATATGAAATATGACAAAACGAAAAATAAATCAAATTAAATAAAACTTACAGAATGTTTTTTAGAGAAAAGTTCTTTTAGAATTTCATTGCAAGCTTTAAGCGAATCGCTGAGTTTATCTTTAGGCTTTCCCCCAACATGAGCAGGCTAGAACAATTATTTTTGTTATTATGTTTGTTTTATTTTCCAAAATGAAGATAGTTTTCATTTCATATATATATATATATATATATATATATTGTCCCAAAATTATCAGAAAATTATAATTGGGAAATATATAGTTATTTTTCCATATATTAGATTCCATGTTATAAAATGTAAATCATGCAAAAAATTAATTGTCTATGTAGTTGTTTTAAAAAACCCTCTTTCTTCTCATGGAAGTCAAAAATTATAATTTTGCACGATACACAGTGCTTTCAGTTTACACTCATACACCAAGTTGGAAAAAGAAAATGTTTTGAAACTATAAAATTACAAATAAAATATCAAATATATGACCTATGAAAATCGGTTAAGAACTAATGCTGGCATATATATATATATATATAACCTTTTATTTATTTTATTATTTATTTTCCAAGGGGATAAGAAAAATATTAATGAATAAATTTTCCGAATACTTTTAGGACAGAATAACAAAGAAAAAAATTATTTAAAAGTGGTTATATGTATATGAAATTAAACACATGAAGAATAAAAAAAAAAAAAAATGATTAGAATTATTCAATAATGTTATGATGTGAAATGTATTTTTTAATAAATATATTTAATATATTATAGATGAGCCAAATTATCTATCTTTTCCAAATTTGTATGTAAAAATTTAAACTAGGTATATAATAAATTAAGGAAAGTTAAAGGTCAATATAATAATTGTGTTACTTTTTTACAATAAACAGAAAATAGTAGTGTTGGCACATCTTCAAGAAAATATAAAATGTTTAAGGAAAAGAAAATTGGAAAATAGATATTGATCGGAATTGTACCTGAGCAGCGAGCCCTGGACCTAGATGAGGCATTGTGGTCGGATGGTAGGGCAGGCCGTCCTCGGCTTCCCGCTGGGGCTGTAGACAGGTTTTGGGCGGAAACCGCCAACGTATAAGCAACAAAAACAGGAGAAAGGTATATAGAAGAATTTTGAGGAGATCAGAAGGAATACATTTGGATTATTTAATGAATAAATTAAAATGTCGCATGCAATTTAACACAAATGATATAAAATATAATACATGCAAAATAATTACGATTCTTTGTTAAGTATATTCTATAGGAATTGATAGATTAATAAATTCTGATGGATGTTATTTAATTCATTTTAAACTTAAAATTGTTTAATATATAAATAAATTTATATTATAATATAAATAAATATAGAAAGAAAAAAAAATAATAGAAATACCTTCTTTATTTGTCTACCCGAAGAAACTCTTCGGGTTGAGATTTTTGCTGCTTTAGGATCCATAGCCGGATATATTGGATCGAATGAATTTGCAGTTGGAGTTGTTGTATCAGCCTTTCGTTTAACCCCTTTTTTAACCTTAAAAAACATATGTATTCTTGAAAATAATCAAAGTAAAAATCTCCTCATATTAGAAAATTTAAATTCTTCATAAAATATATTCATAAATAATATTAAAAATAAATATATAAATATATATTTACTTTTGTATGCTTTTGTATAATTTGATATAACATCATATAGAAATACATAAAAATAAATTATTAAAAAAAAAATAGTAAGGGTGAAAATATTTTGAAAATCAAGTTATTTCTAAAGATTTGACGGGTCATTAAATGAAATGAAATTAAATAAAGAAATAGTAAGACGAAAATCAAATAAAGAATATACAAATAAATAAATCAGTCACAATTCCGGATGCTTTTATTTATTTTTCTTTCAAAAATAACAATAATCCACTCAATTGAAATTTTGATTAAAAAAAATTTATTCTAATTCTTGAAAAATTCTTCCAAAAAACCATTGAATGGTTTGATGTATTATATAAACTTACATGTCTAATGAAAAGATCTTCAATCAATATTAAAAATAACAACTAAGACAGCAATTGGTCTATTGGAAAAACACCCCTTTCGACTGGATCTTGACCCAATCTCTGTAAAAAGTTTAAAAAAAATAGGAATTTAATTATTCTTTATGATTGAAAGATATATAAATAGGATTTTTGAAATAAAATAAATAAAACAAAATCCGAAAATATTTGAAAACAATAATAATTCAAATTTGTTTATTATACTTATTCTGTTATAAGGCAAAAAGCATACAAAATGCATATATTTATATATTATTATATATACATATATATATATAAGTATATATATATATTTATTTATTTTATATATTAATTAATTACCAAATGTATCAAATAATGAGGAAATTTGTAAAAATTCTAATTATGCATATGTTAAACAAAGATGTGATAACAATTTTAATTCCCCAAATAGCATTTTTTTTATTAAAAAATGAGATAATTAGTAATTTATTATTTCATTTTAAATTTAAGTGTCAAAAAACACTAAAATATTATTCTCTATTATTTATTAAATTAAAATTAATTTTAAAAAATAACGATTTTCACTTTTTTGCTTAGGCTCTATCGTAAAGTAAACTTGATTTAAATAATTTACTTTTGAAAAGCATTTTTTTTGTTTTGTTTTTAAAAGAGAAAATTAAAATGTGGTTTTATAAGTACGATAGATGCTGCCAGAATCCCATATGGTTAATCTGGTTAGGAAATTAATTATACAATTATAAAAAATTAATTTAAATACATTTAATCTTTTTGGCAAGTTTTATATTAAGCAGATAATAAGAAATGTATGTTAGAATATTTTGATTTTTTTTTTTTATATTTAAAATTATTTATAATTTTTCAAGAATATTTATGGAAAGGACAACTACTTAATATACTTTATATAACTTAACATAATGCCATTTTGACAAAAGCTATTTAGGCTAGTAAATGAGAGAAAAATAGGTAAATTAGAGAATTTTATAAAAGTGTTCAGAAATATATTTTTTTTTATTGTATTAAAGGTAATTGAAAGAAGATTGAATCTAAATATATTAAATTTTATTAAGCTTAAATTATGATTTTATTATATTTTTGCCAAAAGAGAATAACTTTAACCACTATTTGTGTAAAAAAGCCCTTTCCTTGATTCCTAAAAGAGCATTTTAATAGAAAATTTGTGAAAAAGTGGATTGGATTAAATATTTTCCAAAGTAATATATTCTAAACTAATTTACTATTTCATATTTACATTACTCTACAAAGAATAGTTGACTTAATTATTTATTCAAAACGAAATTAAATATGAATTTAGTATAAAATACAATGCGTCTGAATATTGAAGACTTTGACTTATCGAAATTCTATAATTCCTAAAAATAAATAAAGGATTTTCTAATTTTTTTTTAAACTCTAATAGATTAAAGTTAAAATTTCTATTTGCTAACTCCTTCAGGATATATAACATAATATATGAAAAAAAACATATATTTAAATAAATGTTATGATATCTTTTGAAAATAGAACAAATTATAAAGACTATAGTTTAGTTAATTATTAAGAGAATTTTTATTAAAAGACCACATTATTTGTATAAAATTATTTATTAAATTAAACGACTGCAGAATAAGCAGTTGAAACGTTGTACAATTATTTTAATTTAATAAATAATTTTATACAAATAATGTGGTCTTTTAATAAAAATTCTCTTAATAATTATCAAAATAACCACAAAAGCTTTAATAAATACTATAGTTTAGAGCAATTGATCCCATCAACAATAGAATTGAGAATTGATCATACTAATATCAGCAAAATATAGTAACTTTATTTATACATTTAAAAAATAAGTTTATTGCCATTAAAAAATCATGACCGTGACAATCAATTATAATAATTTCAAAAATTGTTTATGCACTCTAAAAATACGAAGCTTGGTAGTTATATTTCTGTCTTGAGAGTGAAGAAACAAATAGTTATGAGCGAAATTATTTTATTACTGTTTAAAATATTCTTCATCAAAGTCAATATAAATTTTTGCATGCCTAGTACCCAATTATCGAAGAACATTTCCCACTTCTTTTGAGGTATGGAAATTGTTTTTTACAGTAGAATGATGCTTTATCGGTTTATAAAAAAATTAAGTTAATTGATACATTCTTGTATTGATTATCTGTATGGCAAGTTATGGAAAATCTACTGTTGATGCATTCAAAACTTTTGTTTTGGAGTTGCTCCAAAATAAGTGGAAAGTGTTTCATAAATTGGATCAAACGCAAGTAAAAGTATATACTGACTTTGATGGGGAATATTTTAAAAAGTAATATAAAACTAATTTCGATCATAATTATATGATTTTTCATATCAAGCTAGAAAAATAACTAGCAACTCTCGTATCAAATATAAATTTAAAACCAGAAATAATGTAAACTTTATATAAATTAATATTGATTTTTTTTTTAATTATTTTATTATTATAAAAAGTAAATCAAGAAGTTTCTTTTGCAATTAATTTAGAACATAATAATATTTATATAAAAGAGAAATTTTAGGGAATTTTATTCTAGGAGAAATTGATTAAAACTGGCTGATTAAAAAATTTTTTAAATATGTTCTAATGTTCTAGATTGATAAGAAATCACTATAAATAAAATCAAAATTTTTTAATAAATAAAAATAAGTGTAATTATTATAAAAATTATAATAGAAATAATCTTAAGAATAATTAATATATTATGAATATTGTTTAAAAAAATAATATAAATTGTTGCATATTTAGTTTAGAAAAAGCCAATAAATTTGCATAAATTTGAAAAATTAATGAAGACCCGCCAAGATTTACTAACAGATACAAGATTTTGAAGTGCAGGCAAAAGAGGCAAGCCAAGACCGTAGACTTGGTTACCTTGGCGGGTTGTGCTGGAGGCGGCATAACTGGGCTAGTCATTGAAGCACCACCTGCTACGGCGTCGGCAGGGTAACTTCCAGTTCTGGGAATACTGCTGCCTCCGCCGCCATCAGATACCTTGACGAAAGTGGGAGGTCACGAACACAAGACACAACAACCAACGGGCATGCGTTCGAGCAAACGATTCAAATAATTAAAATAGTTAAAATAAACCCATCTTGAATAATTAAAATATTAAATATCTTGAATTAATAAAAAAAAAAGATAAGTAATGAATTAAAATATTATTTATTTATTAATATTCAATGAAAGTAATTACATTAAATTAGATAAAAGGTAAACAAAATTTTTTAATAAAATAAATTAAATTTAAAAATTGAACTTTTTTCTGTTTATAAATATCTATTTATATAAAAAAAAATATGTTAAATTTAAAATTGTAAGCATCAATTGTCTTGGCGGGCCCCGATTATAAAAATTTTACTCAAGATGAATAATATTATTAAGAATTAGAAGTTTGAAAAATGGAAAAATATATAATAAAGAAAAACAAAATAAAATACTAGGTAATAATAGTACAATACCTGTTTAGGAAGTGAATTATGCACAGGTGGGGTGACAAGAGGAGGTTGAGGTCCTGGGGTTGCTGTCGGAACAGTAGTGGTAGCTGTACTTCCAGGCACGGTCATAGGAGGTTGACCTCCTAACGATGGAGGAGGCACCAAGCCAGTACTACTTGCAACAGCTGTACTAGAGGGGACTTGAGCTGCTGTTGGAGTAACTCCTGTTACAGCTGTTGAAGCCGCTGGAGGAGGAGAAGCCCCAATTGCATTAGGGACAGAAGAACTAACTGCGGTACCAGTAGCATTGGAAGAAGGTCGACCTCGACCTCCTGGGGTTGCTATACCAGCCCCACTAGGAGCACCGACTGGAGCAGGAGCCCCAGGGGCCACGCCAACTACTGGAGGATTACCACTAGGAGTGCGTCCCTTTTTTCCTCCTTTTGGACCCTTTGGGGGAGGAGGGTCAAGTTCGATTTCTTCTTTTGGCATAGCGGCAACCTATAAATAAATATATTTATTTTATTTCAATGGGAACCTCATGGGACAAGTAATATATTGATGTGTAGGAGAAAGGAAAGTTTTATTTGATCCAAATAATCTTCCCGGGGATTATAGAGCCTAACGAAATGGAATCAGTGAGGTTTGTTAAACATTAAATGAATAACTGACAAAAATGATGAAAAGTGTAAAGCTTAGTTAGGTGCCTTAAAAGAATCAAATAATATAATATTTATATTTATAACAATGACATTTAAACTAATTTAACATCTTAATTTTAAATTATATTTTGATGTTAACAAAATGATTGAATTTGATTACAAATTTTGAGAAAATATAGCTTGATTTCTTATGTAAGTTCAATTTCTTTAAAATTTGTTTATCAACTATCATTTTGGATTTTTGAGTATTTGGAACAGTTCTGTGGATTTCGAGGTGTATGGGTTAATTCTTATTTATAAAATAAATAATTTAAATTAACGAAACTAACCTTCGTGAGGAAGAGCTTTTCAAGGGTCTGGGCCATAACCACGACATCTTCGCCAGGCTTATTATAAACATAACAATTAGTGAACATAGTATTGAAATCTTGAATGCATTCTTTTCCAGACCAATAATAATTATGTTCAAGACGTTTCTTGATAGTACCAAGGTCCATAGGTTGTCGAATAATCCTATGGTAATCCTAAAAGTATAAAAAAAAAATTTTTAATTAAATAATATGGATAGGATTGAAATTAGGATGATGAGAAACAACATTCTTAGGAGGTGCCCTCTCAAATTTCCCATATCCCAATTTATAATACTAAATATGGCTCAAAACTCGAGGAAAAATTTTTAAATACAGTATGAGAATCGTAATACTATAAAAAAAGATGGAAAATATTAAATATATAATTTTTTGTGAAAGGACTTTTATGTTTTGATATTTTTCTTCTGAATGCTATTTTTATTTATTAGATTTTTTGTGGAGGGTCAGATTAACGTTAAAATATAAGATAATAAAAAAATTTCGATTATTGAAGTTATTTTATTTCAAAACTAACCGGAAGATTGAGTTTTCTTGCATCCACTGGTTGATGGAAGGGCCATGCAAAGTGATGTCGCCATACGGGCTTAAGAACGCCTTTTTGCAAAAATTGCAACTGATTGGTGACCCGCCCAGGCCTGGACGGATGCGGCGCCACAGGGGGCTGTACCACGCCATTGACAGGTTCCACATGAGGCTCTTCTCGCGGAGGCGGTTCCTGGACAAATATTCAATTAATTAAAATATTTAATAAATTTAATAATTATACATGTTTGTGTTTAGTAGCTAATCGTCCTTAAAATGGAAGGATATTAAATAAAATGAGTGAGCTTTATTATAATGATATTCTATAATTTCAAACAAATAAATATATCATGCATTAAATAAAATACATTAGCAAACAAACAAGCAGATAAAAGATTTTATAAAGAGAAGTGCTCGCATATTAATACATTTTTGAATTCGTTTTTGTTAAAATATATTATCAATTATAAAAATGTTATAATTGTCGATAATTTTATTTAGGCATGACAAGATTAATTAGCCCAAAATAAATATTATTATTCAAAAATACATTTTGGATATATTTTTCCAATAAAAAATAAATTCATAAATATATAAAATATATTGTTTTTAAAAATTTATAAATAAAATTTTAATAAATTCAACATTTTAAATTTAAAATAATTAAAATAAAAAATAAAAAAGATTAGTGTGTGTTAATATATTAACAATTATGCTTAAAATTTACTTGACATTAAATTTGCAAAAACAATTTTAAAAAGTGATTATATTAGGTTTATTTTATTTTTATTAATTAACTAAACGTTGGTTTTATGTTATTTTTATTAACATGATCTTTAATAACTATTATGTATTATTTTAATAAAAATGTATATAAAACCATTAAAAATTTAATGATAACCTACACTATAAATTACTTTAAAATTAATGATTTTTAAAAAAAATAAATAAAGATTTGTGCCAAGTAAAATTCAAGTCTATAAATTAATCAATATACCTGAGTATATTAAGATTTAATTAGAGAATTTGAAAGTAATGATTAAGGTGTGAAAACCCAATTAGTAATGAAGAGGTGTCAATATGGCATTAATCCCAAAATGTGAGAAGCATCGGTATTTTTAAAAAGTGCGTGGAGAAAATGTGCTGGCGAAAAGAGGACAGGTGGTGTGTCAGTCTGGTTACCGACCCTTGGCTCTTTAGCATCCGAAGCGCCACCCGTTGTCGTCTTGGGAGTCCCCGCTGCGCCGCCGCCACCACCACTCTGAGCATTGCCGCCGCCGCTGCCGCCGACGCCACCAGTCTCCTGCCACGGGAGCCATGTAGCCAACCAGTTTCAAATCCCCGCCCCCCCCAACCCTTGGTTTACCCTTTCTTTTATTTAAAAAAAATGCCGTTGAGAGTTCAACATCCCTCATGTATTTCATAGCAAATAATTAATAGGAAGTTGAAATTTATTAAATGAAAAAAAAAAAAATTATAATTCAGAAACTGAAATTATTCTTCAAATCAAACACATCAAATATCACGCTATTTACTTAAAAATTATTTAAAATTTATTGAAACGACTACAGTTATATATTGTTTATAAATTATGTATATTTTTGAAGTTTCCTTATTTTGTATTTAAATTAATAAAATTGATTACTTTATAAGGGAATTTTGTAAATAAAACCACATTGATATTTTTAATTGTAAATTTATTCAAAAAAATACAAAAAATACACAACGTTTCGATTGCTACTTCTGCAAAATTCAAAAAATTGGGTATTTTTTGTATTTTTGTAAATAAAACCACATATTGATATTTTTTATTGTAAATTTATTCAAAAAAATACAAAAAATACACAACGTTTCGATTGCTACTTTTGCAAAATACAAAAAATTGTGTATTTTTTGTATTTTTTTGATTAAATTTACAATAAAAAATATCATTATGTGGTTTTATTTACAAAATTCCCTTATAAATAAAAACAGCCACCAAAGCTTTAATAATTTAATATCTAAAAATTGATTACTTTTAATAATCCTATGTGTATGCTTGTTCCTGATAAAAATGCTAAATGAGGTTTTCTGATTTTTGTTAATAAAATATTACCTATCTATTACTAGATGATAATGTACTAATTATAATATTATAAACTCTAGTCAGAGATGCAGATAGAAAATAATCAAAAACTTTTTCCTAATTCTTTGCTAATTCTTTAACGAAAATTTTATCTTAAATAATAATAAAATTTTAGATATCAACTTTACTTTTTGAATCATTAATATAAAATTCTTTTTTTTTTATAATTATTTAAATAAATCTTCATTTTAGCCAATTTTCTGAGTTATTGTGAATTATTTTTATTTATTTTTATTTATTCTTAAATTTAAATGAACTTGGCGAGGTTTGATCCCTCAAACTCAAGTTCGGCGGACAAGGATTATAACCGCGAGGCCACCCTTCTGAACATAAAAATACTAAACATTTTAAAAATCAAAAAGTATTATATATTAAAATGTTTCCCCGAGTTATAATAAAAAAGTAACTATTTATAATATTTTTATAGAAATGAAGAGTAAATTGTGAATGTCTTTTAGTTATTTCTTCTATCGTTTCAGAAAATAATATTCATCGATATAACTTTTACAAAAATTCTAATATAATTATTAATCACGGTTGTAGGGATTCAAACAATTAACAGAGACATTTTCTTTTAGACAAACTAAACATTTAAAAAAAAATAAAAAAAAAAAAGAATTTACTATTAATATTTTGTATATCTAATTCTTATTTTTTCAACTAAAAAAAAAATTAAATTTATAGAAAAATAAATGATAGAATTACAAATTGACTTTCATTTTAATACGTGAATAATCACGAAATGATTAAGAAATGAGTAATAATTAATTAATAAAAAATAAAATAAAATAAAAGGGTTCATAAATACTATCTTTTATATTTAACCCCTGAAAATGTTTAACTTAATTGTTCATTAATTACTTATTAATTAACAAATTTTGGTGAATCGATTTTTATAATGAAAAAAGGTTAATGATCGTTGACAATTGCATAAATATTTTCAGTAATATTTGTTTATTTTACTGAAGTTTAACAATATGCTCTTCTAAAATTTTCCCAATGAAATAAATATTGAAAAATTTTTGAGTTAATAAAAATATATTGAAGGATTTATAAACACTACTAGTTCACTAGTAAAATAACAGATAAAGTTCCCAAAGAGAGCGCAATGTCACTTTTTTCAGATATATATAATATATATTTATTTTTTTATTTATTTAAGCCTTTTAATAGTCCATACAAAGGAGTTAAAATAAAATACAATATATAAAAATTATATTTAAAACAGTGTTAGCAATTTTATTTTATTATAACTATACAATTTATTCATATATTGTATCTAGGTGCTTTGTAATCATTAATAAAAAACCTATCAGTTAAAAAACATAACATGTACCATGTATATGAATATTTTAATAATCTTGCTCTAATGTTTAATAATAATGAATGTTTTTTTAGAAAGTATATAGTAGAAAAATAAATTGTATCAAGCAAAATTTTGACAAAATTTAGATTAAATTTTAGATGTTGAAATGCAACAGTTGATATAGGTAAATATTCGTGATAAATATAAATAAAAATAAAAATGTATCTGAGATCTTTAAATATGGTTGGTTCTCCTTATTTATTAAAACTTTTTCAATAGAAATTTTGATATTTTCATTAAATTGTAATCTTAAGTATAAAAAATATTAGTTTTTTTTTTTTAAATATTTATAAATAATCAATTGCAAATGTTTATAATCCCTAGGCCTCCTTAACATTATGAAAATTTTGTTTTTTAATGCTGTTGGGCATTCATTTATTTTGAATTAAAAATAATTATAAAGAGTTATCGCTTGATCTGGCGAAAGAATAAAATTTTGAACAAAATGATTAATAAAATTCTTATTTAATACTTTTAATTGGTTATTTATTAATGAATATTTCTTAATTATAAATGACATTCAAAAAAGAGTAAGAAACCAGAAAATTGAAATTTTTATTATTTTAAATTTTTAATGAGAAAACATTGCTTAAAAATTTTATCATTGCTTCTTAGTAAGAATATTTGGGTAAATACCTCAATAACAGAGAAAGTAGGTCATGTTCCTTTAAAATAGAGCACATTTTTAAAATAAAATATATTTCCATTCAACAATAATAATAAAATATAATATATTTGTTTCTTAAACAAATAATAACAAAAATACAATTAAAAAAATAAAGATAAATTGTTTGCCTTTTTGATAAAAATTCAAATTTTCATAAAAACTTAATTGCAAATAATTATTTAATTAATAATCTATTTTAGAAACTTAATACTATTAATATAAATTTTTTATTTTAAATGTTAATGAAATTTAAAAATAAATATTAAATATATTTAATCAAAATTTAATTGATATTATCTTCTCTCTTTATTGGATGTAAATATTTTAAATAATATATAACTAGAAATGTTTAAATATGAAAAAGAATTAAAAAAATTTTATTTATAATTTTTTAAATTAATTTGTTAGTTTCTGCGGTATATTTCTCTTTTATATATATATATATATTTATATATATATGCATTTACAAGGCACTATTCATGCAAAAATATATTAAAAGAAAAAAAAAATACACAAATTTTTGTCCAGAAAATTTCCATTCCTTGAGATCTTCTAAGAACACATGCACAAAGACAATTGGGTTTGAAATACAAGGGATGGTTCTTGGGCCTGCAGAGTCAGGTAGTGAATGGTCAAAATAGAAGAATAGAAATACAAAAGGGTCAACCCATGATTAAGTAAACAAAATAGCATACAGTTATTTAGTTATTTATAAATTTCAAAATGGAATCTAAAAATTTCTAACAAATTATTTTTTTTTTTTTGTTTTTTCAAAATAATGGGATTCAAATTAATACTTACAGTGCTGTTTTGCGAAAGTGTTTCCACTTGCTGCATGTCGTCACAGCTTCTGTAAAGAAATATACAATGTATAAAATCCAATTTAAAAAAAAATAGTGTTGCATTAAAAATTATTAACACTGAAATTAAATTATAATAATTATCAATGAAAAATACAAAATATAGAAGAAATTATTTTGAAATTAATAAATAAAAGAAATAGCAAATATTTTGAATTTTAAAATTATTATTTATCATTCAAATGAATGAAACATTTAGAGAAAGGGCAGTTAAGGAAAAAAATGAGCTCATAGTCCATTTTAATTTTAAAATATTACAAGATATTCCTTGAAACATGCGAGCACAACTCCAAATTCAATTTGGGAGACAACCTACAGGAGGATACAATGTGATAAATTTCAAAATCATAATCTACAGATGATCTAATAAATATATTCACTTTTTCTCTCACATTCTCACACTTTCGCTCTCTCTCTCGCTCTTTTAATATTTATCGCCTTCCTTTTTTTGAATCGACAAGAAAGCTAGTGGCCAAGTTCCTTTCTTACCTGTCGGCTATATACATAAATTGTTGTTATTCTTGACGAAAAGTGTCGCCAAAATGCTGATATTTGCCCAGAGAATGCAATCGGCTCGGTTAGGCTCCTACAGCTGCGCATCGTTTGTGTCACTGTGCATGACGCTTTAAAAATCTGCGGAAACCAAGGGGGGGCCGGTTTTTAGAGATTTGGACGAACCGACCGAGATAGAATTCAGATTCTAATTCAATAGAAAAGAACAAATAATAACATTAAATAGAAATTGGTTTTAGATAAAATTTTAAAAGACTTATCTAAATTTTGCCTATTTGTTTAATAAATAAATCTATATCTATATTGTTTAAGGTTTCTGAAAGCGATAAAAATCTTAGATTTAAAGTAAATTATTTATTTCTTGTTTATAATAATAAATTTGGTATTATTGACTAAAATATATGATTAATATATCTAAAAATACTATTAAAAAATATAAATTTGGATACGTTTTAAAACAAGATGATTATCAACTTTGTAAGATGTTTTATAAATGGCGGGAATGGATAATAAAAAAAAAATTAAAAATTCTATTTTAGATAATATTAGAATATATATTAAAATAATAATCTAAGAGTTTGTTTTTCTAAGGAGCATTCATTTAAATAAGATTTTATGAACTAATTAAAATATTTTTACCTATTTAATAAGGGAAATTAATATCCCAGTAACTAAAATTATTTTTTAGAAAAATATGTTAGATAAATTTTACTTAATTTTTCTAAAAAAAAATATCAATTTGACCTAATTATAATTTTTTTGCATATTATTTACATTGTTGAAAACAAAAAATTGTAATTTTAGCTAATATAGGAGTAGAATAAATCTAAATAAATACAAACATATATAACAAGTGTTTTTGTTTTGTTTGTTTTTTTATTTTTATTTTTTTTTTATTAAAAAAATGTAAAGAGAAAAATGATTCAATCGTCAATGAAAAAATAAGAATTATTCATAAAACATTATTAGAAGCTTTATTTATTATGATATATATATATATATATATATATATATATTTTTTTTTTTTAATAAACAAAGAATATATATATATACATATGAAAATGATATATATAAATATTTTGTAGTAATGACAGGATTTTAATGAGGAATAAGCTACTCTTTAGACTTGTATCTTATGAGAAAATTGAAAAGGATATCTGAGAGACGCCGGAAAATGCAAAAGAAGTTTATCAAAAATGTCAACTTAAATTTTCACTTTTTTCCGACAGAAATTTTGTTGAGGCATTAAAATTAAAGATTTGCTGTGTTTTTGGCCGTTTTTCGCTCCTATAGATGTTCAACATGGCGGGTTACCCAGTCAGGGAAGAAAGCCGAGGACCTACTACTCAATCATTCTGAATCCGAAAATTTGCTCACATGCAATTAAGGATTATTTTATTTTTCATAAATCAATCATATATATATATATGTATGTGTATATATATATATTATCACTTACCTGAACTTTGGTGAAGAATTCAAAATGAAATTGGATCAAACACTACACTACGCCTCTATACAAGCTTATCCTTGATGTTATTATGGCCGTCTTCCCTGGTTTGGGAAACCCACTCACGAAAACATAACAATAACTGCACATCAGATGTTCCCAAATAATAAATATATTATTAATACCCTGCACTGGTGTCTGAAGATTTATTTTTTTGATCTTGAATCGATAATTGTAATACGGTTCCCATGACTAAGATAGATTATATTACGAACATATACACTTTGCACAGATAGCAATGGCTACGCAGCGACTCCAAACGGGCCGTTTCACTTGAGAAAGAGCCTTTGAAATTTAGCTTCTGATTGGTCGACAATAGTCACGTGACTGAAGCGCCACCAAAATTCCACGTCAAATTTTGTATAATTTCGAGGAAATTTTCAGTTAATATTTTTTATTTATTTTAAATAATAAATTATATTAAAATATTTAATAAAATAATTCAATAAACTTTTAAAATATTCTATATAAAGAGATTTGAATTAATAAGATATCCTATTTGGAATATCGACGCCTTGTTTTGAATTCAATTGATGGTCGGTAAAACAGTGAATTAATTTCTACGAAAAAAAACGGAAGATGCCGAATAAAAGAAAAATATAGCGCCTTTTTATAGCGCTCTTAAAAAATCAATTTATTTAAGAATCAATAATATATTCAAAATTTAAAATTTCATTTAATTGTATATTTTTAATAAAATTTATTATTTGAAATACTTATCGATTTTTAACAAATAAAATTATCAAATTAATATTTTATTATTAATATTTAAAAATTAATTATTTTGGAATGTATAAAGAATATTTAATATAAAATTTTAAATAAAATTAAATTAATCTGAGAATTAATATACAACATTCAAATAAAACATCTGATAATAAATCAAATCATACATATAAATATTACAGTTAATTAAAACCAAAAGAATTATAATCAAGATATAATTTATTATAATTAATATAATTTTTTTTTTTTGAGAAATTGTGAATTTACAAGAACAAACGTTTACTCAATTACTAAAATTTGTTAACTAACTAATGATAAACTCCAAGATTTTATTAAAACGTTTTTATTCTTTTAAGTTTTGCTTAAATTTACTTCCACAAACACAAATTTCAAAAAAATATTAATGAACTATTTATCAAGTAATATATATATATTTATCTTAATCATTAAAAATCTTATTTGTTTTAAAATTCAATATTAAATAATCTATAAATAGTGATATTAATATCCTTATTCCTATATATATATCAATTTGTTCTTATAAATTAACTATTACCCGAAAATTTAAAAATTGAATTATAATACGTTTTGTAGTGCCACCTATCAATTGGGGTGCAAATTAAATATAAATAAACTTGCCAAAAATGTTATGAAATTCTAAGATAAATAGCATCATGGGAATTGAAAATACTACGTTAATATATACCATGTTTACCTTTAATAATGAACATAAATATATTTGATTTAAAATTTAATCTTACTATTTTTTATTAATTTTTAAATTATTCCAATTATAAAAATTAAATAAATATTTTAATTTAAACACCAAAAATTTTATTTTTTTAAATATATATATATATATATTAAAACATTGAATGTTTTGGTTCATTGAAAGTGTTGAAAATGAATTTTTTCAAATAGATATACTTATTTGGAGTATTTTATAAAATCATTTATTTGAATTATTTATGTGATACATAATTGTAAATTTTGGACAATTTATAAATATGGTCCCCTTAGGTTCTCAATCACATCAAACAAGCAGTAATCCTGCATCAAATTCTATTAATACTCCTGTCAGCGCACCTTCAAAGCCTAGTTCCAATGTTGTAAGATTAAAATAAATTTTTTTCATCTTCATTTTTTTTCAATCGAAATAAAATTAATTTAAGATTGTTTTACCATTATTTTAGAAATCAAACTACACATTAAAATTTACCTTGGCAGGCCACACCAAAGCAGTATCATCAGTAAAATTTAGCCCTAATGGTGAATGGCTAGCAAGTTCTTGTAAGTATTCGTATATAATTTAATTATATTCTTTCTTTAAAAAATAACAAATGTATATTATAATTTACATTTCTATTAATTAATATTTATGGAAAATAATTTGATCATTGTTTTAACAGATATTTTTTTAAAATTTATTATTATAATGATTAGTATTCTCTAAAAGACCTTTTAATCACTAAATACAATTGTAAAATGGATAAATGTAAAAATAAATAAAAAAATAAATAGTAAGTGACATATGTAGTCTGTATTAGAAATTTACATATCCACTTTTTACTATAAGACAAGGCTGTATATGACATAATTAAAAGGAGTAGTTGGTTATTAACAATGATACAATAAATATACAAAATTGACACCAACATACGACAAACATGGCAGACAACAACGGAACATTGTTCGCCAAAAATAAGGTGTTTCCTTAATTATAGAAACTAATAGAATCTAAATAGGAAGATTAGATATTATTATAACAAATGTTTTCTAATCTTTTCTTTGTAAAGTGTTTTTTTTTATAATTTATAAGAACATCATGGTTCGCTTGTAAGCAACCAATATACTGTCCCCTAGTAGTTTTTTAATGAATAATAATTTTTTCGTGAAAAATTGTAATTTAACTTTTATGTTAATATTTAATATTTTTTTAGCTGCTGATAAGCTAATAAAAATTTGGGGAGCTTACGATGGACGATTTGAAAAATCTATTTCAGGACATAAATTAGGGATTTCAGATGTTGCTTGGTCAAGTGATAGCCGATTATTAGTTAGTGCCTCTGATGATAAAACATTGAAAATCTGGGAACTCAGTTCGGTAATTAAAACATAAGTAAAATCAATAAATATATCTATATTTATATATATATATATAATTTATTTTTATTTTCTAGGCAAAATGTTTGAAAACATTAAAAGGCCATAGTAATTATGTATTTTGTTGTAATTTTAACCCACAATCAAATTTAATTGTTTCTGGATCGGTAAATATACTTTTATAATTTATACTTATTTATTTTTAATATCTAATAAGATAATTTTTCATTTTTCTTTTTAGTTTGACGAAAGTGTTAGAATATGGGATGTTCGAACAGGAAAATGTCTCAAAACATTACCTGCACATTCAGATCCAGTCAGTGCAGTGCATTTTAATAGAGATGGATCATTAATAGTTTCAAGTAGTTATGATGGGCTTTGGTAATTATAATTGTCTTTGAAAAAATATGAAATTATAAAAATTAAAAAAAAAAAATTTATTAAAATCTCGATCAGGTACAATAATGCTTCATTTAAAGCGCTTGTTTTGTTAAAAAAAATCGGCATTGTTTTACAATTATATATACATTTTTTTTTAAATTGTTAAAAAAAAATTCTTGGTAAAAAATAAAATTTTGTATTTAAAATTCGAGGAATAAAAATATAAATTGTGTTGAAAATGGTAGACAAAGGCACATTTATTTTTTTCGATAAAAATATTTTAAAAACCTTTTCCGAAAGGATGGTCGAAAAAAAGGATGCAGAACACATGTTTTTATTATTTTTGTTTTGTTTTTTATTGAATTTTACATTATTTATAATAGTAAGAAATATAAAATTCTTATTTATTGTTAACGTTCGTTTTTATTCCAAAATTTTGCTTTAATATATATGTAGAGGAAAAATAAAGGCGCTTGCACTCTAGGCAGCCAAGCTGTGGCAGTCAATCTGACATTTGATAGCTTATAAAGAGGCCGTTCATTTGAAAGCTAATAACGCTGCTAGTTCAAGAACGATTTATAACAGTTTGTCAGCCATAGCTTTGCTGCCTAGATAATATATGTAAATAATAACACCTATATTTGTTATATATAGGGTTTAGAACATTTATTTCACTATTATTAAATGTTATATTAATATATTAAAACAGGTAGCATTGTTATATGTTCATATAAGTTATTAGAAAATCTTTGTGTTTTTAGTCGGATTTGGGATACTGCTTCAGGCCAATGTCTAAAGACTCTTATAGATGACGATAATCCACCAGTTTCATTTGTAAAATTTTCACCTAATGGCAAATATATATTAGCAGCTACTCTTGATAATACTTTAAAATTATGGGACTATAGCAAAGGAAAATGTTTAAAAACTTATACAGGGCATAAAAATGAAAAATATTGTATTTTTGCCAATTTTTCAGTAACAGGTGGAAAGGTAATTTTAAATTATTTTTTTTGTATATTTAATTTTTTTTAAATATATATTTAATATTTATTTAATTAATTCTTTTTAGTGGATAGTGTCTGGTTCAGAAGATCATTTAGTTTATATTTGGAATTTACAGACCAAGGAAATTGTTCAAAAATTACAAGGACATACTGGTTGGTTGATCATTAGATTTTTCTTAGATTATTTCTATTAAATAATATTCTATTCCAACGTTTACATAAACAATTTTTAAATATATATATAAATCAATTGTATTTTCTTTTTAGATGTTGTATTATGTACCACATGTCATCCTACCGATAATATAATTGCTTCTGCTGCTCTTGAAAATGACAAGACTATAAAATTATGGAAAAGTGAAACATGAAAGGAAATGAATAATTCGCTTAAGAAAAATTATTTATACAAAAAAAAATGGTTATAAGTAAACTAAACCGAGATTTTTTTAAATAAAAAAAAATTATATTCTTAAGATTACTATAGAAAAAGCAAGTTTTTTCATATATAAATATAACTTCATTACTAAATTGAAATAAAGTATATATAATTTATATTATCTTAAATCTGAAATTTTTTTTTTGTTGATCAAAGATTATGGTTTCAAATTTGCTTATTTTAATTTAAAGCAGCAAAGTTTAAATATAACAAAACTACCGCATTTAAATTAATTTATACTATATTCATATTTTATCTAAATTAAATAAAATATTTGTATTCGTAATTAAAATAATTTGTTTTGAAAAGAAAACGAAATTAATTTTTTAATATTTAAAAACAAATTTCGCCTTCTTCCTATATAGGTTTTCAAAATCATTTAAATAATAATTCAATAACTGTTTATAATTTAGCACATTTTATAATTAGAAAATATAAATAAATATAAGTAATAAATTACAAAATATATATTTTTACAAAATAGTTTCAAAATACATTTAATATACATATATTTTTCAACTGAAACATAATTTAAAAAAATTTTTTTTATAAAATTATATTTCAATGGCAATACATATTAAACTTTTATAGATTCATTTATAAAATATTAGAAAAAATATTAATTTAAACTTCATTTATATCTTATATTAATATAAAAATATTCATTAGGTTTTAATAAATAATTAAATAATAAAATAAACTACTTAATATAATATTCTATTATTGCAAAACTTGTTTTTATTAATTATAATTATTTATCAAAACTCAGTTGAGATTGCTTAATTAAAATGACCGTTCATTTTTGTTATAAATTTAAATGTATAAATTTTATCAATTTAATTTACTTTTTATGTTTTTTTTATTTTTAACAATAATAAATATTGAATAATATGGAATTATTTTAATTTTTAAAATACATAATATATCACGAAAATACGTATATCTATAAATATATTATTCATAGCCTTCTTTTATTTATTAATAAATTTTAATTAAATTATTATATAATTTGTGTCAAATAAATAAATTAAATGATAAAAAAAGTTTGGAAATTCTTTAACAATGTTGATCTATTTTTCATTGAAAATAAGATTAAGGTTAAAAACACGAGTAGCTGGCCAATATAAAGAGAAATGTAAAAATATATAAGAGCCCTAAATATTCAAAATTAACACTAAAATAACTTAATTTAAGTGGAGAAGATTTGAAATTACCAAGTGTCAAAGTGATAATGGTTGAATGTTTGCTGGATTTAACGTAAAAGTTGTTTTTTAACGAATTTCTTATAAAGTTTCTCAATTGAAAGGAAATTATAAATTAAAATAACTAATTTAGATTGTTTTTAATGAAATTTATTCTTTTAAAATTAAAAGCCGTGCTTTTTTCTATTTTACATTAATACATTAAAACAACTTTTTAATTAATTTACAATTTTTTTATTTATATTAATTTAATTTGTTTATTTTAATATTATAATTCAACCATACCCTTTAAATTTTCCAAATTCTATATTTAAACAAATAAAAAAATGAAATATTGACTTTTTTTAATCAATGAATAAAATTATTTGTTCATCTATGGTCTATAGCGGCGGTCTGGGAACTTTTTTAATCATTATCCCAAAATATTTTTATTTAAGTTGATATTAAAAAAAAAATTAAAAATATACTTTTTACTCACAAAAGTTTCATTTTTACCCCGGTTCCCCGACCGCTGGGGTCTATAGAATTATACCATAGACAAAAATTTTTCTTATTAAAATAGTCTCTGGATGACCAAATCTCTTTCCACCCAGTCTTTTCTTCAGATTTGAAAACAAGAATAGTAACTCCGGGCTAAATCCGGAGAATAGGGCGGATGACGTAGCATATAGTTGCCTTCTGACAGGATCAGTGTTGCTGTTTCATTTAAGATACAGGAAATTGGGAAAAGTCACGGACTTTTTGACCTGTCCTCGTATAAGGGTATATATAGAGATGGTGAAAAGTATAAATATATATAAACTATTTTTACTTAAATTATCTTAAAAAAGATAAATATGCATATGAAAATCTTAACATCTTTAAATACAATTTGTTGTGAACTAATTCTATCTTTAAAGTAAGATTTATGTTTAACATAATAAACAGAAATGTTTTAATATTAGAAAAAAGAATGGAATTAAAAAAAATACAAAAAACTAATCATTTTCTCTTTCTTTTTGCTATATTTTAATGATTTTATAATTTTATTTTAAAAAAACAAACCTTTGGAATAATAAAAAAATAGAAATCTGAGTGTTTATATTTTAAGAAGTTTAAAATGAATAATCGCCTCTGAGCCATTTTTTCGCATCACGAGTATCATTTCCTTTTGTTTTACCACAACGATATTTTTCCCCAGGAATATGTCCTAAATAATTAGGAAGCATGCCAATATGTTTATGATAAATTTCAGTTGGTTGTATAAGGAGAGGGGGTTGTTGTCGAACGACTCCTGATGGGGCCCATTCAGTACTTATCCGACGACGATAATTAGATGCAAAATCACTTATTGTACTGTTGGTCATTGGCGAATGTGTCATTCCATATTTTGCATATCCAAATGGTACATGCCCAGAAAAACCTAAAAATAAATTAATATATTAATTTCAAAATTACTGATGTGTTAATAGAAAATAATTTACATTGTGATTTATTTTGTATAAAACTTTTTTCGAATTTTCTCTCCATTTTACTTTGAATTTAGCAAAACCTAATTGAACCTAATTTATTTATATATCAATGAATATAGCAAATTTTCTATTGTTTTTTTATTCTATATTCTTATATTTTTTTCAATTTTAAACGTACAGATATTAATTAATATATTTATACTGGGATTACAACCGATTTTGAGTCAATTTTTCTGGAAGAAAGGACTAAATATAAACACTAAGCCGCCTGATTGTTTTACAATATATTATATATATATTTGAAAAGAGTACTAATAATAAGTATTTATATAGATTTATTAATTAAAAAATTTATTCTAAAATAAATTCTTCTTAAGTAATTTATAAAATTTATCTCTTTTCATAAATTTATAATTAAAAACTAAAGTTCTCTAGTAATGTAGGATTAAATTGCAACCAATAAAAATAGAATTTGTTTTCAGCTGAAATTCACCTTTTAAGGTCCTAAGAGTACAAAAAACAACTTTTACTTATCACCCTAGTTTTTATACTTTTTTGTCATTATATATATTGTAATGTATATAGTTAGGGCTGGGCCTGAACCTCAATTTTCGAACAACTCGATACAGTTACAGTTCCTTCCACTTTTTTTTTAAGGAACTCGTTACAGTTACAAGTTTCTGGAATGCATTACTCTTAACGTTACAGTTCCTTAAAAAAAATCTTTCTTGTTTACTTCAGGTAGTTTCGAGGAGCATATCTGAGTAAACGATTTAATTGCTTTTAAACATATTTATTCCATAAATAAATTACTTTTAAGTAATATCCGAGATGGACTACTACACTCTCACCATACCAACAATCTTAACAGAAACTTTTAGGATTTGGAAAAAAAAAGAATATTTAATATAAATTTGTTTAATTTTTATTTATAAAATTATATACGATTTTTAAATTTTTTTATATACATTTATAAGAAAACTTATTAAGGTAATATATATTAATTAAACTATAATTTAATAAAAATATAATTCAAAAAACTTTTTTAAATCTTGATAATTGTAAATCTTGATAAAGTGTAGGCTAATAATGCTGTAAATCAATATTATCAGAGGAAAAATTTTATTTCGTTTCAGAAAAACTAATTGTTCAAACAATTCGTCAGATAAAGAAGATCTAGAGGGGGCATGTATATATGATCCAAAAGAAAATAACCTTTCTGCTGGCGCAGATGAGCATAAATGTGTATTAAATTTAACAAATAATTTTTTTATTGTGGGGTTAATTTTCTATAGAATTAATATTTTTATTTTTATCTTTCATAAGACCAAAATTCAAAATCTAACAAATTTTCACGTCCCCGAATTTTTTCGAAGTTTGCCGGAAATTGCCGAAACGCCAAATTGAAAAAAAAAACAATCGCGAGGAACTCAAAAAATGAGGAACTCGTTACTCGTTACATTATTGCCCTTTTTATTTTGATGAACGAGTTACAGTTCCCGTTACAAAAACGTTGCCGAATGGGGGGTGGGGGGGCGTTACTTGTAACGCGTTGCTGCCCAGCTCTGTATATAGTATATAGTAAATGAGTATAAATCCTTATTATTATTCTAAAATAAAACCAGCTGGTGTAAGAGAACCCCAGAACATGTAATTAAACTCTACTACTCTTTATACTTTTGTTGCAATTTTATTCTAATGCTAATGATTGACAATATCGTTCGTGTCTGAGATCATAGAGCAATTTTTTTGTTAAAATTGTGCGAGCTGAAGTAGCAATTTACATGAATGATTTTCCATGTTTTTAACATTTTTTGAAAAACCCCTGAAGAAATGTTCTATAGTTCTACAACATTAAAATTTTTTGTTAAAATAAATTATTTTAATGAAACTACCTTGTTTAATATATTTTTTAGGGTCATTATAATTATCACTGAAATAAGGTGTAATGTCATGATTTCTTGGTAATAAGGCTGGTTCATGGACTGTTAGATTTCTATAAACTCCAGCTGCTTCAGGTCTTACTTCAATCAAAGGCATTGTAAATTGAGATGAAATGAGCTTGGAAAAAAAAATTATAAAACCATTTAATATGAAATTAAATAATTCTATTGTATTGAACTTATTAAGTTATATAACTTTTATTCAATTACTTTTTCTTCTTTCAAATTTGGAATATATCGTCCATCTTGTAAATGGCCAATTTGAGTTATTTGATTAAATGCCAATTGATTTTCTTGTTTTCGTAGTTGTAAATTTGATAGGCCTTCAGTAGCACGAACAGTAAAACGTTGGCCGAGTTTTTTATTTGTTTTTGGTATAAACCCTAGAATTATTTAATTTATCATCATTTGACTCATGCCATTTTTGTGATTGTAAATATATTTTTATATTTCACTTTAACTAAAAAGATTCATTTTCTAAAATTTTTTGCCATTATATTGAAATAGAATTAAATGATTAAGAAAAAATTAAATATTAGATTTAAATGAATTTGTTTTTTCAATTTAAATAAAATTTAAACAGAAAAAAATAAAAATATATTGCTGAATTTTAATAATACCTTCATAAACAGGTGTTTTTGGATGAACATAAATTGAATCCCCATATATTTCACGACTTGATATAATATCTAATTCATTTACGTGTGGACGTTTCACCTAAACAAAAAATAAAACAATACAAATATAATTTTAAAAAATTGAAGAAAAAATTTTAATTTCAAATAAAAAAAACTGTTTTTTATATTTTTAAAAAGTAAATTTAAAAAAAAATCCTCATTCCAAAAATACTTGCGAGAATGAAGATTCCATATGAAAATGATGGCTGTATAAGATATTTTCAGATTATAATTGTAATAATTAATACTGCCGTAGACAAATTAATAGACGCTGGAAGAGGTGAGGCGGGGTTGAAATTAATAGTGCTAAGACAAAATATTTAGTAGCTGAGTGCAACATACAAAATCTTATCATATAAAACAGAAAAATTTAATTAGTTAGATTCTGTAATCAAGAAGGATAATAATATTATTCGAGAAGAATTTAGTTCGAGCTTGCAATCGGATAACGCCTGTTATCATGCAGTAAAGGGGCTTATATCGTCAAAACAGTGGCGTACCTAGAGGAGGGCGGAGGGTGCGGTCCGCACCGGGCGGCATTTATCTTGGGGCGGCATTTTTTATATTTAGTTATAGTTGTAAAAAGCAACTTATTCATTTCATACTTATTTTTTTTCTTTCTTGAATAATAAATGATTATTATAATTATTATAAGTTTACTATTTGATTTATATAAATTATGTTTAACTATACGATTTCGAATAAAAAGGGCGGCAAACTGGAGATCGCCCCGGGCGGCAAAAGTTTTAGGTACGCCACTGAGTCAAAATAATTATCAAAGAGAATTCAAATTAAAATATATAAAACAATTATTTTTCCTGTTGTATTGTATGGGTGTGAGGCATGGTCTATGACTTTAAGAGACGAGAGTAGAGTATTTGAGAATAGGTTTCTTCACAGCATTTATAGGCCAAAGAAAGAACTTTCGAGTTCCGTAGAGCCACAGAGATAGATAAATACATAATAATTGTAAAATTCAAATCATAGAGCATATCAAATCATTATATAAGGTAATTATAAGGTAATTATAACAGGATGGCTAATATATCTATCTATAGTGTGGATTGACTCTAATCCATATCTAACATAAATATTAAAATTTAATTTATAAGGCGAAAAATAGATTTTAAAGAAATATAACTTAATATAATACCTGGAAATCATCAGCTGTTCGATCAGAAATAATCATTGATTCTGCCTTATTAATCGATCGATCCATAACAACTTTTTTAGTTGATTTACCAAAAGTATCTCCACAACGGTATGTGAATCTGGGTGTAAAACCTGTATATCTGCAATAAAATATTCCTTATCTCTCTCTCTCTCATGTTAATAATATAATAATATTTTAAATTTTATCTGAAAGTAATTAAATATATACATACTTAAGTCCATCATGAGGTTTAGATAAATTTGACATGTTTTATTAAAGTACTTTTAATTTTAAAGAAATTTTGGGCCGAAAAAGATTTTTAATAATTTTTTCCGAAATAAAAATTAAGAATTGGATTAAAACTATGGAAACAAGGTATTTAAAATAAAACAATCATTAATCATAAAATACATTTTTATTATTGAAATAAAATGGACTATATTGGTATAATTTCATATTTAGTACGAAGAGAGACTAGTGTAAGGTATTAATTTTTTTTCAATAAAAAATCGTGTGTAGATAGTCAATTTTGACTATATTTATATCTCAGCGTGCCTTATATAATAAGCCAGTGGCAGGGATTACCTACACACACAATCTCTAGAAAATAAATATACATATATACTATTTAACAAGAATCATAAAATATAATAAATGCATAAGAGAACATTAATTCTTTCGACGGAATGATTGAGAATTAAGAGAAAATGATAATATATAAAAAAATAAAATATAGATTATATAGATATATAAAAGAGATTCAATTTCTATATACATATACCTTATATTGGCAAGTTGGATATTTTTATATATATATATATATATATATATTTAAATATGTAAATAAATTATTTTTAATATTATAAACGATATAAATTTCTAGATCAAACAAAATTTAAACTTTCTTTTTTTGAATATATATATATATATTATAACATTAAAAAAACATTAAAAAAAAAATAATAAATTACTTTTATTTTGCAATGAAATATTAATAAAATGACTAGTTATTTAAGTTGATTAATAAAGTAATATAATAACATATTGGTTTTTCAATATTACTTAAATACATTTAAAAAAACTAGACGAATTATCATATATTTTTGTTTGTTTCTGTAATTAAGTATTATCATGTGATATTTCTTAATATAATTTCCTTATTCAAATTCTGAATAACATCTATATAATTTACATATATCTTATCATTAACTTAACAAATTTACTAATAAAATAATATATAAAATTATGTAAGTAAGTACTAAAATAAATTTTAATATTTTTAAATTTATCAAAAAAAAGTTTATATATTTTATTCATTAACAAATAATAAAATTCACAAATGTTTTTTAATATATAAAACAAAAATAAAGATATATTTTAACAATACAATAGAAATTTTTATAATTTTTTATAAAATTATAAAAAAATAAGGAATTGATATATAATATAATATATATTTAATATTGTTAATTCATTTGATTCCAACTTGTCAAAATAAGATATAAATAAGAGAATTAAAAATGAAAGTTTTTAAAATTAATAGATGTTTTTTAATTTTCAACAGTTGAGACTGATGACGAAGAATCTCGACGGCTTAAAATGGTATTTGTATTATTAGTATTTCCAATTGCTGCAGATCCAGATGATCCTTTGGCTACAGCAACTTCTTTTATTGATGTTAATGTTTTGTGTAACCAGGGTGACCAAGAATTCCGCGCTGCTTGTAATTCTGTAGCAGTTGCACTTAACTGATGAACAAGATCCTATAACATTTTTTTTGTTTTAATTTTTAAATAATGGTAAAGAGAGATTTGAGAGGACTAATTAGTTTGAATTTATAAAGAATAAATGAAGAATTGCGGACGTTAATTTTCAGGTTTTAGCCTCAAATAAAAATAATAATATTAAAACTCTTATAAGATAATCTGTTATAGCCAGCAAAATGTTGAAAAGTTTAACTAAAGATCTAATACATATGTGTATATAATTAAGAATTTTTTACAATGTTTAAAATAGAGACCTTAAATGTGGTTCTTTATATAGATATATTATTTCTATAGTACCTGATTTCGACATTCAGCTTCAACATGGGCAAGTTTAGTCTGGGCTAATTCAAGTTCTAGTTCGCGAATTCTTTCATTAGCTCGACTAGGACCGGAAGGTGAAGAACAGTTGGTTTTGTGTTGTTCCTTTAATGAATTCTCTGTTAATGCAATAATTCCATTATTATCTTCATTTGATGTATTAGCGAGAGGTCCACATTTAGGACAGTCTGATATGGCAATCTAAAATAAAAAAAAATATAATATTCCTTATTTTAAACATTTTATAATAAAAAATAGTTTATTTACTTACACGTAAATCATTTAAAGTTGTTTTTGTTTTAACTTGTTCTTCATCAAGCCGTTTACAAATCTATATATATATTTAACATAAAAAAAACAATATAATTTAAAACTCAACATAAATATAGGATACTCTCTCTCTCTATATATATATATACACGAGTTTTAAAAATATGTTTGATAATGTTTTAATTAGGTATTTCTTTTTTAGAAGAGAGAGATAAGAAAAAATTTGAACATCCAAACATCCAACGTAACGTAAACTCTTAAAGAATATGAAGTTATCTTACAAATATTAGAAAAAATGGATGTAAAAAAGTTAAAAAAATAAGGATATGATCACCCGTTTTTAATAAATATTAAAATTTTAGTGTACATCCAATTTACTTTCTTTTCATATGTTTAATTTAAAAAATTAATTTGGGGTTATTCTTGTTAAATTTAATTTTTCATATATTTATAATAACAACTAATAATAAATTAAATAATTAAACTTTTTAAGGGTTTAAATTTTATACATCTCAATGTAAATTTTTTCTAGAAACATTAACAAAATCATTTTTAAGGCATTCACCTGTTTATAATCAGCAATGATTTGCTGACTAGTAGTCGTTTCTGTTTGATGACGTGCCAATTCCCTTTGCAACATGGCTTTAACTTGTGAAGCTTCAGCTTCAAGTCTACGTCGATCTTCCTCACATCTTCCAAGAGCAGCTCGAAGTTGTTCTATTTCATGAGTACATCTATCTCTACCAGCCTGTGCTTCACGCACAGCAGCCCATTCATGTGCATATTTTTTTAATTTTTTCACCTAAAAGATTAAATAGATAAAAATAAATTATATATATAATAATGATAATAAATATATATAAATAAAAATTAAATAAAAACCTGATCAATTTCCTCTCCCATAATGTGTAATACGTATAAAAACTTAGGAAATTTGATAGTATTCCAATCATATGCCAAGATAAGATTTTGTATTATATAAAAAACTAAAGTGAACATGACGTTTAATATATTTAGTGATAAATTTATCAAATCAACTGATAGAATTTCAAGTTTAAAGAATTATTTTAAAATGAAAAAGAAAAATATGGAAATTTTTTTCATTTTTGTATTAAAAATACTTATATAATAATAAAATAAAACAAAAATTTTATGAATAAGTAATTAATTATTCTATCATATGTTAACTAGAATAACAAAAGCTTAATGGGAACCCATTAACTCCTAATTTATTTTTTTTTTAAATAATTATATTAAAGTCAAAAATCTCATTTATAACAACCTTCAAATAAAATAAAATGTATTTAAATTTAATTTTTTACTTTTCAATCGAAAAAAAATTCTTATTTTTTTGAGAGTATAGATAGTGTAATCCGGATTGATTGTCGATATGCGGTTTTTGACAGATCTCCACGATACAAGTCATTCTGATTCCAAAGTGCTTTTCCCGTTGATGTATGTGTGACACAAATTTTATGAACAAAATTACGGTCAATCGGTAAAACTGATGATGATCATAATTTATATATAACATTTTCGCTTACATTAGAATACGTTCATAAATAAATAAATAAAATAAAAAGTGTTGGTATATTAATTTATAAAGAATTAAATAATACACATTTCATATCTTATGAAAAATATTTTATCAAAATTTAAAAAAAAAATTAACAATGAAAATGAAACTTGTTACTTTTTAAACGAATTTTTTTTTTAAGTTTTTTGAGAGTAATTGATTATGATCCCGATTCACTATCCATTTGCCCCTCCCCCCATACCACTCATTTCTTCCATCCTTCTTTCCAAGCTCACTTTGAATTTAATCGCTCAACTCATTTTTATTTTTTAATTACTTTTATACTACTATTGGCGTTGGTATATACAAAAGCTCTAAATAAATATTTTGCGTTTCATTTAAAAAAACATTAAGTTTTTTCATTAACAATATATTTATTTCATTATTTTTTATTATTTACTAGAGAATTTAAAAAAAAATGGAATAAAAAGTGTTGCATTGCACTTTTGAAAATATTTCCGAGGTTTTCCTTTGAACTTTACTGACCTCGGCGTTGGTTTTCATGTTTTTTTTTTAAATATAATCTCTTTTATCGTTTTATCAAATCTCATATAATCTAACATTTTTATTTAAATATGGAAAAGTAAATAGTTTTTTCTTTTAAAATATCTATATCCTAGTTTGACAAGTGGTTATGCAATGTTAGTTCTATAATCCTTTATGGAAATTTATTATTAGGATGCATTTTATTATAAATAATTTAGCTGTTAACAGTGGTCATGTCCATAATTCTTGAAAATAAATCAACCACAGTACCATTTATTTTCAACTAATAAGAACATTGTGCCTCTAATAATTAATCATAATGGTCAGCATCATGGAAATACTTATTGTAATTCATCTTTTGACTTATAATTTGTTAAAATAAATATAATATTATATATGCCGACAATACCCAGCGTTTTCGTTTGTGGACTCCTCAATATAATTCATATAATATTGAAAAACAAATAAAAAAAACTTGAATTTTATTGTAATTAGTATTTGGATTTATTATATTTATGAAAATAATAAAAGTTTTCAATAAACAATAAAATAAATATTTAAATATTGAAGTGGAGTGGTGTCAATAAGTATACAATTTTGGAGGCATAGTATGAAAAAACTAAAGGAAAAAAACAAAACTTCTGCACTGCCTGAACTATAGCCGCATATGTCATACAGGTGAAATTTAAATCAATGTAAATCATTAGAATTTTCATTACACCTTTTAACTAAGTGCCCTCAAATAATGAGGCTGGACGTTACGTTAATGAGTTTAGATTGATAAACCTTCTTTTTCTAAATACTTTGATATTGAATATATATATTTATAAAGTGCTAAATAAAATTAACAACATAAAAAATTAGAAATAATTATAAACGACTAATATTTTATATTAATAAAATAAAAATATTGTATTGTTCAAATCATATTTTTTATAGATATTTAATTATTTTGATTAAAATAATAAAATTTTTACCTTAATTGATGTGGCTAATTTCATAAGTTGACGTGCTACTTCTTCATTGCGACACTTTTTAGGCAGAGAAACTCGAAAGTATTTTAAAATTGATTCAAAATCAAGTTGTATTAAATCTTTTTTGCACATCTATTTGAAATAAAGAAATACAAATTAATTCTTTTTTTTTGTTAAAAATTTTATAAAATTATGTTTGAAATTTAAAAAGAAATACCATTAGTAATGCTAGGGCAACTTGAAAAAGGGTTTCGAGGCCTTGAAGTAAAAAGACATCTAGTATATGGAAAACTAGAGGCAAAGGGAATCTAGCTGTAAAAACAGTTAAAAACCACTGGGCTGCAAACATGTGAGATTCCACTCCTCTTGCTTGAAGATGTAACCATAAGGCTGGTATTTGTTCCTATTAACAGAATATTCCAAAAATAATATTCTCTATTTGTATTCTTTAAAATAAAATAAAATAAAATACCTCTAATAATCGATTTAATTGATAAAGTCTCATATAAAGATTATCAAATCCATCTTTGTATAGATCACGTAATCCATAATTATACATAAGTTTAACAAGAACACAAAATGCTTGCTCTTCTGGCATCTATGAAAAATTTTAATTTGAAGATACGATTGATGAAATATTTTTAAAATAATTTGCCTTACATGAAGAAGTAATGATGCTGAAAGAAAACTCAGTCCTTGACAATAGCCGACCTCAGAATCATACACTGCATAGGCTTTCGAAAGTCTATAAAGGGCATCTTGACCCAATGAATCTCTAAAAAATTCATGGGCAGGAAAAGTTCGATGCATGTCCCTTTGAATTACTGCTTCGCATGAAGAATCCTATTAAAATGTAACAAAATTATTTAGATTATTATTACATCCAACATAAAGCATATAAATATAAACAAACTATCGATGACAAGTTATGTAAGGCTTCTAAATAATTCAAAATAATTTTAGATTAAAAAAATGAAGAATAATGTTTTATGGAATCTTAACCTTGGTAAGAAGAACCCGATAAGTGTCCATGATATCTGGTGTTTTATCGCATCCAGCCAATCTTTGCCAAACCTCGCCACGAAGAGCTTCTGGAACTCCCGCTCGAACCAAGGCAGATAATTGCCGAGGTCTTGCTGTTCCCCAACGAGCGAGTACTTCAGCCCAAGATTCAAGTTCATAGGCCGAACAGTCTTTTGAAACACTACCTGTTCCTGAAAGCATGGGCTCATCGCCATCTGAAATCATCAGAATTAAGTCTCTAATAAAAAACCGAGAATTTTAAAATTCTTTTAATAATTATTAAATAAAAAGAAAATTAATATAGGTATGAAAATAGACATTTGGAAATTCATTACCTGATACAGGATCATCGCCAGGCGTTAAAGAATCTAGATCAAATTCAGGAGGACTAGGTGAACGAATTAGATTAGCCAGACTTAAACTAGCAAGATTAAGTCTTGTTCGATCCAATTCTGGATTTCTAGCTTCTATACTTGTTACTTCATATTGTGGTTCCAATAATTCAGTGCTTCCAGTCTAAAATAATGAATGATTATAAAGACACTTTTCTGAAATAATAATGCAATATTCCTTTTAAATATGTTAAAGGCAAAGTGGGTACTATTATGGACACCACCAGGGAAACGAAAGAAATCAACCAAAAAGATGTTTAATGGACTACTTAGAGGAGGCAATGCGATCCAGGAGTTTAAGTTAACCAAGAAATAACCAAGAAATATTTTTAAATAAAATATTTTAATTAAAAAATAAATTTATTTTACCTGTTTAAGGTTCAACTCGAAGAGTTGGACAAGTGGCCGCCTGGTAATATACCAAAATCTTTCGTTGCTTGGGTAAAGTTTTACAGGGGCTTCAAGAACAAAACGAACAGGTTCTTGAATTCCACGAACAACCAAATCAACAGCAACTGTAATATATGCTCGTGTATCTCTTGGAGTTTCAACATTAAGAGCCTCAAGAGCTGGATCACCAGGGTCCCAATGTCCACTTATTACTACTATTTTACCATCACTAGTAGACTCATCAGATTGACCCTTCAAATTAAAAAATATTCAACAATAAATTCTTTTAGAATAATTTGAATAATAATAGACGGTAAACAAACCATTTCTAACAATCTCATATCCCCATGGCGGACATGACGTCCTGGAGAAACAAGAACTCCAAAACATCGTTCCACTATTAATTCTCTTTCATTGTCTGAGACTTGTTGCACAGTTAAACAAAGTTGTTTCTCAAGATTACATCGTAATTTAAAACATGCACGATCTTTTGGGACTGCACTAAAACCTCCCTAAAATTAATTGTAAAATATATTTTAAATATTTTATACATTATAAAAGAAAATATAGAAAATGCGTGAAAATAATAATAAAATGAGTAGTAATAATAGGAATAATCATGAGTGAGGTATGTTCAAAAAGTATTGCGAATTTTGAATTTTCGTGTACTCTATTTTCGATTTTTTTTGTTGGCGTTTGTCCTTAACTTATGCTGAGAAAAAACAGCCATTTTAAATCTTTAGTTAATTGTTGTCTTCAATTTTTGTATCAAATTTTGTGTGAAAAAAAAAAATTAAGTAAATAAACGCATTCCGAATGTTAACTGTGATTGGTGAAGCTATCTTGGACTCTGTTAAAACTTACAGGACGCCAAAGTACACAAACAGATGAAATCATTGATGAAGTGAAGAAAATAATATTGATCAATCGACGAATCTCCGTTCAAGGAGTTGTTCAGAACCTAAATAAATCGATTGGCTCGTGCCACTCCAATTTAACCAATGATTTGAGCATTAGTCGGGTCGCAACGACTCACATAGTTGCTTGTGAGCGAAAATAACATTCAAATGATGCCGCCGTCACCAAATTGAAGCCACAATTGAAGCGATAAAGACGGTATCAAAGGATCTAAACAAGATCACCAAAAAATATTTTTTTAAGTGCTTAAAGGATTGGGAAAAAACGTTGGCGTAAATGTATTTTCTAGTGTAATTACTTTGAAGGCGACAAAATATTTATTAATTAACAAATAAATACTATTTGACAAAATACAAAATTCATTATTCTTTTTGAACATACCTTGTATATATGTAAATGTATAAAATAAATTCGTTTTAAAATAATAATATATAAATTCAATATACCCTTCCATCCTCTTCTTTGATTTCTAAAGTTACTTCAAAAACAAATATTCTAGTGGTTCCTGGGGGATCAGGTGGAAGTGTGCTTATTGAAGATGTCATGGTTCCCATAATAGAATTATTGGGGGCTGCTGGAGATAAACCTAAGTCAGAGGCACTTGCAACTGAAGAAGTTAATGATCTAGAAGGTACTCGTTGAAATGCTTTCGCAAAGCATGCTGATACTTGACCGACCTTAAAATTAAAAAAAAATCATATGAAATCATATTTTAAATTTTTCTTTGTTTTATGTTTTATTTTTTTAATTTTGTTGTTTTTATTTGTAAATCCTCTACCCCAAATAGGGGGATAATAGAGATATACTGGGTTGTATATAATCTCTTTAATTAAATAAATAAATAATATTTATAATATATAAAAATATAAATAAATTTGACATACAGCCTCAGGAATGTGACATCTAAAAACATGGCATTGAAAAATAGCAGATTCTTGAGTTTCTCCATGGCTCCAAGTAAAAGCAAAACAGGCAGCTTCAGGTGTGCCTGCTCCGCCTCTGGCATAAAAGAGTATTCGTTGGACCTCATAACGTGCCATTTCATGGCCACTAGTTGCATCATAGAGTCTAAAATAATTTTTCCCAAGATTAATTAACAATCAAAAAATTAAAATAAGGCAAATATGTTTAAAAGAAATATATGAAAAGTAAAATATGTTCATTTTAAACCAATATTATTTATTTCTGAGCCAAATACATTTTAGAAATGTAAACTAATGTTAAATTTTTGTTATTATATATTATTCAATTAATTATTTAATTATATTTATAACACTTTTATCCAATTTAAATTATGAAGTCAATTTTGAAAATTTAATTAAGTAATTAAGTCTTTTACTAAATAATTATTTATTTGGAAATTAACCTAGAAAAATTCTTTTAACAATGTTCAATTTGATATTTTTCTAATAAATTTTATTAAACTTTATGATAAATAATAATAAAATTTATTTTGTAACTTTAAAACCGAATGTTTTTAATAATTTACCTTTAATCTATTTTCTATCTATTATTATTTATTTTTCAATTTTTTCAGTAATAAATTGAAGATTGTTAAAATAATTTTTCCAAGTTAAATTTCTAAATAGAGATAAATTGTTTCAACAAAAGCTGTTAGTCGAATCTTTTAATCTAATTATTATTTGTTATATAATTTTTTTAATTATGTAATATGAAAATTATATTAATAAAATAGAACATTTATTTCTGATTTATTAAGTATATATATACTAACGTGACCACTCCTTCAGAGGAGCATGGGATTGAAACTGATGCACGTATTGCTTGTTCAGGTTTTTGGGCAGAATTCAAAATACCCATATTGCGTTGAATTTCTAATTCAGATTTTGGAGCGTTAATAGCTGCTGCACCCAAATAAGAAACCCCACTGAAGACGGTACAGTCTTGTTGTACATCTGGAACTAGAGTAAATAAAATAAAAATATTTTTTTTATAAAACATTGATTTTTGCAAGATTTATTATTTTGTAAATTTAAATTATATACCAATTTCTATTCCATCATCGTTTGTTATGTCATGGATGTCTGTAGTTATCTCAGCATCATAGAAAAGACTTTGTCCAACTCTTTTGATCGTGGTATTAGTTAGAGTAGTAGTAGATGAAGAATTAATATTTGTGGAAGTGTCAATATTTTTGGGAGGTCTCATTGTTTCCATTCTCTCTTCACTCAAAACTTCTTGAAGAGTTTCTCTTAGTGCTTCTAAATCTCCGTTATTTGCAATATTAAGTAAAGGCGGTGGACCGCCGTTAACTAAAGTAAAATATATACATTTATATAATCTAAATGTAAATAAAATTAAAAAAATTTCTAATATCAATTAATAAAAATTAATTTAGGTATTTATGAGACGTGATCAAAAAGTAAAATGACATTTTGAAATTTAACACAAACATTAGTCTCGAACATATGATCACAATTTGATATAAAGATTAGAAGTGTTTAGCTTGTTTAACGATTTTCTAATGTCGAAAAAAATGAATCAAAGAATTTGTTCTCATAATTGCACTGGATATTCTACGACTTTTCGTGCTCCCAAAATTAAAAAGACTCCTAATTTCAAGGATATACAAAAGCTTCAAGGATTGAAAAAAGGGCTAACATAAAGCTATTATATCTGAGGAAAATTATTTTGAAGGGGACAACCTAAATTTTGAGAAAAATAAAAAATTAACTTACTCTTTGATCATACCTCGTAAAACCATTGTAATAACCATTTATTGGATTGTTTTATTTAAACGATTATTCATTTCAAAGAAAATTTAATATTATAAACAAAATTTGAAAAGTTAGATTATAAAAAAGACAAATGCGCATTATTTAATTAAAATTATAAGCAAAAAAATAAATGAAAATCAATTTAATGTGATTGTTTGCTTTAATATTACATATTATTAAGAATAATTACAATTATTATTAGATACTTGTAAGAACAAATCGAGAATGTGTCAAATGAATATTTAAAATAGAGATCAGGAACTAGTAAACTAGTATTTTAATTAGAAAGTCAAAATTTAAACAAATGTGTCATATCTCAGTTGAAAAATCTAAAATATATTGTAGATATTGTAACTTAATTCGTCATTAATATATATATATATACAAATATATATAATTTAATGAATTGATACCATTGAACGAGATAAATTTTAATATTTTCTAAAAAAATACGCACTTATTGCATTAGAATAATTATAATAAGAAAAGTTAAGTGTTTAGATGTTATTTGACAGTTAATAAGTGGTAAAAAATAAGAAGTAAAATAACTTATTACTAGACTAAATAATTTAATAGCAGAATATCATATCTTCTAGAATTTAAATATAATATTTACCGTTTGACTTTTGTTGATTAGTTTTTAATTGTGCAACACTTGATGCATTTACGAATTCATATTCATCACTTGTAGCGATTGAATCATTAGATTTGACACTGGCACTATCCTCCATCCCTACCTAAAATAAAAATCCAATAAATTCTCATTAAGAAATTTAAATAAGTTATAGAAAAATCCTTAATAGAAACTAAAATAATGTAAAATTTATTCATAATTTATCTTAAGCATAAGTCGTTTTTTGTTCTTTAATTTGACATTTTAATTGACCCTACTATTAATGAAGTTTGTTGACATTTCGAGGTTAACTTACCCAATTACTTATCATGGAAAATTCTACATTTGCATTAGTTTCAATTATTTTTAAACAGGTTTAAATATATTAAAAATACTCTTAATAATAGAAAGTGCTTTATAATCGTATTTGTAAAATGGTTTCATTTGCAAATTAAATTTAATAGATGAGTTAATAAACGATAACCATAGAAATGCCAAAAAGAATTCAATCAGGTCATTTAAAAATGGCAGCTGCTTTTCTTATTTAAGAGTTCACCGTCAGAGACCACTATTTTCAATTTATTTGGTAAACAATTATAATTGCAGAAAAATTTTTAAGCACTATCTTAATTGTTTTCTTTATATAATATTATAAAATAAAAATTGTATTATAATTATTAAATTAAAATCAAATATCTAAATAAATTTAAAACGCGCAAATTTGAAAATAAAATAAATTTAAATGAAAAAAAATGAAATAACTATTTGATTTCAATTAGGATATTTTAATTTCCTTTATTTTTTAATTTAATTAAAAAATATATTCTATTCTATTTTATGCATAATATAATATAATGGGATAAAATTAATTCCTTAAGATTAATTTTATTATATTTTTACCGACCGATGATAGGAAGGGAAGGTATTTTATTCACCCCAAATTTCACATGTTGAGATCTTTACATATCTCCACGAATCAAGCATCATGCATTTTGTTAACAGAAAAAAGAATTTTTAGCATGATGTCTGTCCGTCTGCCCGTCCGTTGTGTGTTCGTATAGACGTGCATAGCTTGAACGGCTCAACATATTTTGATAAAATTTGGTATATTTTCTTAATGCATAAGTAACATGAATTCATCAACTTTTACTGTATATCCGGAAACCGGAAGTGGTAGTTTACAAAGTACACCCAGACCTCGCTTTACGGCCTAGATACGTTCCGCGAAACTTGGCCGTAAAGCGAAAAGCCGTATAACGAATCAATTATTCTAATACGTATTCATACAAATTCAATGGGATCGGTTCCAAATTTGATAAATATATAATATGGTTTATCATTCAAAATGCATTTTATTTTTTTATTTTGTTTAAATTATAAACATATTTAACAAGAACATAAATTTTACATAAAATAAAAAACTCCAAAAACATTACATAATTTTTAAATAAAAATGAAACAACTAAAACCTACAGATCACTGTCACCATCATTTTGCGCTGGTGGTTTGAAAAAAATCATGTGCTAAATCCAAAATGTTTTGTCTAACTTCAGGAAGGAAATTAACTTCTGCATCGGTAGTTTTTATACATTCTGGCCATATTTTTTTCCAAACATGATTCATTGTTGTCGATTTTAATTCCTTCCAGGATTCACTAATGTTCTCAACAGCATCCTTGATATTATAGTTTTTCCAAAACGTTTTAATTGATGATGTACCATCGGTTTCACTTATATATAGTTGTTGGAATGTTCGGCGTAGGTAATATGCTTTAAACGTGGCTATTGCACCCTGATCCATTGGTTGGATCAGAGCTGTTGTATTTTTCGGAAGGTACTCAATCATCACATCTTCTGATAGTTCGGATAAATTAGTAGGATGCCCTGGTGCATTATCTAAAATTAGCAAAGCCTTGTTGCTTAAGTTATTGTCTCGTAAATATTTTTTGACTTCTGTACAAAAGTGATTTTTGAACCAATCCTCAAAAATAGCTTTTTTGTTGGATCTCCATATGACGGGTAATTGATTTTTATTTAATCTTTTAAAAGGCCTTGGATTTTCGGACAAATATATCAAAAGTGGTTTTAGCTTAAAATCACCCGTAGCATTTGCACCAAGTAGCAACGTTAAACGTTCTTTGGACACCTTATAACCAGGCGCAGATTTTTCGGTTTTTGAAACGTATGTGCGATCAGGCATTTGCTTCCAATAAAGCCCTGTTTCGTCTACGTTAAACACTTGTTCAGGTTTATAACCACCTCTTTCAATAATTCCTTTTAAAATGTTGGGATATTCGTTAGATGCGGCCTCATCGGCGCTAGCTGCTTCACCTTTCAATTTCAAATTATGCAAATTAAATCTATTTTTAAATTTTTCAAACCATCCTCGACTTGCTTGGAATGTGACATCTTCAGATTGGTACACACTGAATAACACTCGTAAACAAGGGAAACACAAAGAAATAAAGATTGCGCTTGCGCAATATATCGACATAGGAAAAACAAGCCGTTATAGCAAAACATTTTAGGCCGTATATCGAAAACGTACCTTAATTAAAGAGGGCCGTTATAGCGAAAGGCCGTATAAAGAGCGGCCGTATAGCGAGGCTTGGGTGTATTAATTTGATATTCATTGTCCCAAAATATTTCATTTAAAATATAGCAGCGATAAATAATTGATTAATTAAACTAAAAATAAAAACTAAGATAATATAATTTAGTCATTTTAATTCAAGTTTTAAAAATATTTTTTTGATACTTTATATATAACTTAAAACAGCAATTTGTCAAGAGGTTGCCAATATTCTCAGGGTTATGCTCCGACGTGCCTTGCATAATGTTTACGAAAGATGTCAGGAGTGCCTAAGAAGGAATGGTGTACATTTAGAAGAAATGATTTTTGGAAAATAGCATTTTGTGTAGTTTAAGTCGGTATATATACAAAATATTCAAATAAATCTCCTTAAGCACAAACTAGCATTTTATAATCGCACGTTTCCCTGCCGCACCCTGTATCTTTTCTTTCGATTTAAATTAATAAATTAGAAATTTAAATTTATTCACAAAAACTTCAAATAGACAATTTTAGTTTTAAGTATAAAACAATATTTTTTATTTGTAATAAAATCCTAATCATGAAGTTTGATTTAAAATTATTTATAAGTTTAATTATATGAAGTGTTTAAAAATTGGCATTCACAAAGACAATTTATTTAAAGTATATAAATATAATTCCATAATAGATAAGCTTATCTTTAATATTTTTATTTAAATCTAAATTTAGAAATTTATTATTTAATATTTTTATTGTAATCTTAAAAAAAAAATGAAAACAATTCTCATTAATTTTTTTTATTTAATAAAACAACAAATTAATTTTGTTTATTTTTTTAAATTTTTTGAATGTTATTATTTTATTAATTTCTTCCCCTATATACTGCTCAGGAATCGATGATGTTGGATTCAACCTTATTTTAACTGGTCAAGAGTGTAACCATTACCGGGAAAAAGCTTTCTCCAATTCCACCTAAAATTTCTACCCCCCCCCCCCTCCAAAAAAAAAATCACTTCAATATATATATATATAATATATATATGCCTATATTTCATTCTTTTAATCCAATTTCTTCTTGGTGTTGGAATTTGTTGATAAATTAATTTATTACTAGCCGAACCCGTTGCAAACGGTGTTTGCAATTTCAGTTTAAAATGAATTTATCGTGGTTTGCAGCAATTAATTAAATAGTTCTTTCAAACCAATATTTTTCGTATACCTTACCTAATGATCATATTTTAGTAATCTGCCTTGAGCGGAGTTTTCTTTAATTTTTAATTTGAAGTGGTTGGGAGTTCTGGTCCTGAAAATTAAAAAATTAAAATTAAAATTAAATTTGTCGATAAGTCCATGTTTAATATTGACATTTGCTGGTTGCGCTAATCTTTGGGCTGTTGCCTATGTGAAATCCATGACATAGAGTTGGGCGTACTTTTTTGAATCTCCATCTTGTGGGTTTCAATGTGAATTTCTGTGATATACTTGACCATGTACTTTGAAAACGTAATGACCATTTCCTGGGGACTTAACCAGTTTTTCATCCATTGATGCGAATGAAACACAACTGTGTGTGTGTGTTATATGCTCTTATATTTTCTCTAACTTTATGATATTAGAAAAAAAAACGCGAATTTAATATTTCTGTTAACCAATTTTTTGTAGACTTTAGAAAAGCATATGACTCAATAAACCGAGAAAAACTTTTTCTAATTTTGATCTTAATTGGAATTTCTAAAAAACTAGTACGTAGGTATGATTCAAATTTGTCTTGAAGGTAGCAAAGGAAGAGTAAGATGCGGGAATCAACTGTCAGAAACCTTCGAAATTCGAAATAGGTTAAAACAAGGAGACTAATTTTATTTAATTTAGTACTGGAATATGTAACTAGACTAATTGGGGAAAAATCAAACGGAATCCAATTAAACAAAAAAATTCAAGTATTAGGTTACGCAGACGAATTAAATATAATAGGAGTTTCGGCAATTTCAAATAAGGATAGCGTAGAAAAATTAATCCGGTACTTTCAGCGATTCAATCAAGCTGAAATTCTATATATAGCAGTTTTATACAATTTTTAATCATGTGAAAAACTATCAAACATATATCTTTATTTTTACGGTGGTCAGTTTAGAGGAAAAAAACATTTCTCAAAAGTTGATAGAAAACTATGAATTTTGAATAATGCCCATGTACCAAATTTAATTATTCTAGCTCAAACCGTTTTTGCGTAATCTTGTCAACACACAAACAAAGAGATAGAGAGAGAGAGAGAGACATTTTTCTAAACTTTAGTGAAAATGTGTCAGGGGCCTTCAAAATGTATTAAAAGATCAAAATCTTGTGATCACTGGTGAGATAGTAAAAAACAATGTTTAACTATTTATATATTTTAATAATGGCTTGAATAATTATGTTATCTATTCCCGTATTAATATATTAATTATTATTGCTTTTTCATTATAATTGTAATAATATGTTAGCGTTTTCAAAATATACTTTAATTTTAGATTATTTTGAAAATTGACTTTTTAAAACAGTTTTTAAAAAATAAAATAAATTTACAAACTTAGTCGACAAAGAAATTGAAAAATATTTTTTTTTCAATATTGATAATTAAATTTAACCAATTTTACTAATTGGATGTAAATAAAAATAAAATGTATTTTATATATTTAAAAATATTCGCAAAAAAACTAATGATCCATTTTCTTATGAATTTATTTATTTATATAAAACAGTTTTATTTTTAATAAATTGCAAGTATTGAATTAAAACTACATTCTTCAAGGCCTTTATAAATTTAATTTTATTATTAAATTCATTTATTAATTTGTCAGTTGGTCTACGTTGGTTTTCCCATTGGTTTAACATCATTTGGCTGTTAAAATAATACTTTAAAATCCCACAGTTCAAATTATTATTTTTATTTTATTTTTTTTTTTATTTAAATATTTTATTAAATTTATTATTAATAACTTGAATAATAAAATAAGCAAAATCTGTTTTTAAACATTTAAATATTCTAAGTTTAAATTGGGTGGCTGGTATTGCTGGTTGCATACATGCCAGGGGCTCCTTGCCAAGTAAACGTTCAGTCAGTGGCTGTCGTGTGAGTGCGCATGGAGTAGCACACCGGTCGGGCGACGCTCTATCTACAGCGAAAGTGCAATTTAAATTATCATAATTCACTAATACTAGGTAACCAATTAATGCCAATCTATCCACTTACACACAAAGATCATTGTAAAATTGTTTGAAATGATTTACTGATTTTTTTATTGGCACTTATCACTTAGAGAAGGGGTAACGTCCCATTCATCCCCTTAAGCGTTAATATATAATTGAATATATTTCTATACCTTGTAACAATCCTGAATAAAAGTGTTATAATTTTAAATATTAAATTTTATATCAATAAAATAAAATGATAATCAAAAAGATATTATCATCTTCTTCAATGAATATGTTTTAATGTTTAGACTATTTTTATATTAAATTTTATTAATAATTGATTATATATATAAATATATATTTAATATAATATTCATAATTATAATTTATCAAAAACCTTGTTTACTTTAATATATCCACATTCTTTAAAATATTAATATAATATATATTAAATTTACATAGGATTGATTATTTTTATTAAAATTTGGAAAAATAAATATCTCCTTTAATATTTTTGAATAATTTTTTTTTATAAATTTAAAAATAAAGAAACTTGTGAATACAATCTACTATATAGGTTTCCCACTATATTAAATTAATTCTACAGGTAAATATATCTCACCTAATGCCTGTGATTTATTTTTTTTTAAACATCTCGCCATGAGCCAAACATGCACTGATTTAATAAATATTATTTATTAATTTATAATTAATCCAATTCCAATTGCGAGTTAGTCGAGTCCAGCTTATTTTTTTTTTTTTGATATATGCCCTTTATAAAAGCAAAACTATAATGATTTAATGTTATTTTATAAATATAAAAATCTTAAATCTTAAAATCTTATATTCCGCACATAAACATTTATAATATTATATATATATATATATATAAGCTTGGTGATATTCCTCAGGTGCTATTGGCCGGGAGGCGGAGCCTTGGGGAACATGGGGTAAATAGGCAACTTGCTAAAGGGGAGAAGGGAAAATGGAGTGGCGCCTGGAACGTTTTCCTCAGTTCCACTCACCAAAGCATCTACCACAGTACAACTCGAGGAATCAACAAATAACACGAGCCCTTCAATTCCAGGTAAATTTATTTATATTATATTATAATGTTAAATATTAAAATATAAATTTTTATTTTTTCTATATTTTATTATATTTATTTAAAGTTTATTTTCGAATAACTTTTTATTTATAATTATAATTAACACACACACACAAAAACCTAATTTGATTAAAATTAATTTTTTTTCAAACATTTATGATAATGTAAATGTAAATATTTAACATACAAATTTTTCTAAATAAATAAAATAATAGAGAAATCAGATAGAAAAAAATAAATATTTAAAAAAAAAATATTTTAACATTTAATTTATTTCGATTATTATTATTATTATTATTATTATCATTTTTTTAAATATATTAATACTTTACACAAGCCACTGTTATCAAAATTTATTTTGAAAAATATATCATAATTTATCGTAGAAACTAATAACAAATTAAATTAAAGAAAACTATATTATTATATTATACTATTAAGAGCTAAGAAATTAATATTTTATTATTTTTCAATGTAAAATATACTATCAAAGTATGTAACATATTTTAAAAGAATTATTATTTTCTTAAATTTACATACATTATCAATCCAATCCAAAACAGTTGATTATATTAGAAGAAATAGTGTTACTTGTTAATAAAGTATTTTAGTGTAATATGTAAGGATATATATAAATTATAGTTCTATAAAGGAATTTTATTGCATAGAAATAAAATAGAAAGCAAATGAAAACTAAAAACGCCCAACGTTTTTAATTGAATATGAAGCAATTCATCCATAAACTTTGTCAGGTTTATAAAAAAATTATTTTATTCTTTTTAATGCAATTTTAATTGAATAAATTTATTTAATTATATAATAACTAACTTATAATATAACAACTTATAAAAATATATTTATAACAAGTTGAATTCATTGAACAAGTTGATATTCATTAAAGATTATCTTATTTAAACTAATTAACGTTCATATTTAATAAAAGTTATTGAATTTTATCGAGTCATTTTCTTCGCCAATATGAGTTTCTTCCATGGCCAAGTTTAAATCTTACAGAAAACTTGATAAAATTTTAAATTAAATAAATTAATTACATTTATTTTAATTATTTAAATGTCACGCAGTCTGTGAGGCAACACACTTCACAAGAAAAAAAAAATTTATCACAAAACCCACCCCGATCCACCCTATAAATATTTCCTGCCATTCTCGACCAATATATAGACTAGGTTTTTCTTTATATATAGACTTTTCCTAAGTCAAATAAAAAAAAATTATTTCGAAATAAGTATAATGTAAATTAGTGATTCTTAACCTGGACGATATCGATCGATAAGTTATTTTGGGGGGCGAAATCATCTTCAACTCTAATAAAAAGGTAAGATGATTATGATTTGAAATATGTCCTACAATTTTTAAACTTCATATTTGATTCCATAAAAAGGAAGAAAAAAGTTAGAAATAAAAGTAATTAATAGTAATTAATTAAAAAAAAGGAACCGAAAAATAATAAATAAAAACATTAAACATTAAGCATCAAGAAAGTATTAAAAATGTTTTTTAATACATTGTGGTTAAGATTTTTTGGTCGTTTCCCTACAATGCGGCCCCTGTAGCATTGCTCCTAATCAAGGAGGCCCATGGAGTCATTTGGGTGGGCCAGTCCTGATCTAATTATATTTGGTTAAGCACAAAAACAGACAAAATTTTTCTTTATAATTAGACTTATTTGACTTCAAAAAATATTCATTAAAAATTAAATAAAACTAACTCACACATTTGTATCAATCTATTAATCAATTGAATAAAGTTGAGAGAATAAATATAATATTCGATTATATATTTTGTAAAATAGGCAATTAATAATATTTTGTATTTCTTTTTTATGTTTAAAATATTTATTATAAAAATTATAAAGGCGCCATTGGGTGTGTGGGTAGCGAACCTGCCTCACATTCAAATGGTCCCAGGCTCAAGTACCGGGCCTGGCAAGGGAATTTCCCTAGCTGGGGTCTATGGGACGGAGTCAACCCAGCCTCCGGGAACAACCTTGGGGAAAAGCTACTTGATAGCGCCTCCTCAAGACAATCAAGGTAAAGGTTGAGAGGACCCGTTCTACTGATCATAGGACACCTCATTGATAGAACCGGCTTGATAGGACGTACAAAAGTCAGAGGTTTTTTTTTTTTATAAAAATTATAAGTAGAATAGCTACATAATGGCGATAAATAAATAAATAAATATATAGCAAAGAAATTCTTGGAACAAGTTTGATTTTATCGACACTTGCATATTTGAATATAAAACTATTAGATTTATATACATTTAGAAAGCTTCCCATTATATTTCCAATATTATTTTTTCATCATCTCTTTGAGCGGATATTATATTTCATTCATAGGAGGAAATTGGAGTTAGAATGAGACTCGATCTAGAAATCAATTTGAGAAAAATAAAAATAGATACCAATAGCCACTATACATACACACACATATATAAATATAATTTTCATTTAACATTTGTAAATGTAAAAAAATATTTAATATGTTATCGAGTTCAATAGAAACAAAAATTGATAAAATTCAAATCTTTTTTATTAAGTTTTGAAAATCAACAACATACATTTCAATTTATTATTTATTTATATTTTTTATTAATATACAATTAAAATATTATTTATTATTAAATTTATAATGTTCAACATGAGCAAAAAATCTTAACTACTAGGTATACGTAACATAGGTGTATAATAAAGAGATGACAGTTGATAAAAATAAAAAAAATATAAAAAAAAAACTTTTTATTTATTTATTTATTTATTTTTATATTCTTATACTCTTATTCTTATACTCATTTAAATGCACTAAAAAGGAGAAGATAATTTCTCCACACACCCCACGATTTCCTTACAATTAATCATTTCCAACAAATGAAAGCGTGGGCGCCAAACATGCAGGGAAAAACGCAAATTCTACTTCAAATAGACATAATTATCAATTATAGTGGAAAAGGGAAAAAAAAAACAAAAAGGTTTGTGCATATACAATGAAATGTCCTTCGTATTCTTTTCCTTTCCCTGCAAGTTAAATATATATTGTAATGATTTTTTTGTAAAGGGGAGATTTGGCAGGGTAAAAAGGGATGAAAATTTAAGAAAAAGAAGCGATGGTCTCATATGTGTAATGCGAAAGGTAGACTTTGAATCTGCGTGAACTACAAAAAAAAAAAAGAAAAAGATTAAATTGATCATTAAGAATAAAATAAACAGATTTATTATATTTTTTATATTTAAATAGAAATTTTTAAAACTTTGAGAGATTTAGATTAGAAGATTTTAAATTAGATAATTACATACAGTAATTTTTTTGACATTTTAAATAAAAAAATATAGAAAGATGGTTTATAAAAATTATAAAAAAACCAATCCTTGTTGGAAAACGATTTATATGATAGCCGGCGAGAGGATGAACAAGAACTATTAAAATTAAATTAAAATAAAAAGTGAACTTTTGCGTCATATCCCCGACAGAGGTGGGGAGTAATATGACGCAGTCTGCATGAGGGTTGCTTATGAGAAATGGTTTGCTTGTAACTGGGGTAGGTACGCTATACCTGGTTGCTATCGTTTCCCAATGCATTTCCCACGCCAGTCCTAGATATTTTTGTATATGAAATATTTTCATTGTTTTGCAGTTTTATAGGAACATATTATTATTATTATTATTATTATTATTAATACAAATATTTTAACAAATAAGAAATTAATTATTTATTCATAATGTAAAAGATATATCCTATTATTTATTTATTTATTAATTTACCTTTTAACAAATAAGAAATTAATTATTTATTCATAATGTAAAAGATATATATTCTATTATTTATTTATTTATTAATTTACCTTTTCATTTGGAAAAAAAAAATATTTTATTTTAAATGAAATTGTAAATTCAACAAATTTTTAAATAAATAAAAATATTTTAAATAAATAAATAAATATATATATATATATATATTCTTTATACAAATACTATATATCAAACTAAGAGGAATATTATATTTAATTTTTGATTATTTATTTATTTTTTCATTATAAAATTTTGTAACAACTTGTTTAAATAATTGTTGTAGAGCTAGCTATATGGTATAATATTTTGTCAGAATATAGCTATTTGTTTTGTTTGTTCTTTTTCTATTTATATTTACTTTAAAATTAACATTCATATTTTATAAAATAAAAAATAAATATAATGTTTCAAGATAGTTAGCTATATATTAAATTTAATAAAATTTCTCTAATTTGGAAAGAAAAAAAAGAATAAGATCAAAATCAAATATATGATAAATATAAATTTTAATCAGTTCAAATGAATTTAGTACTTATCCAAAATTTAGATATATTATGCATAATTGAATCAAAACAGATTAGCATTTCGTGGGAATACAGTTAGAATTATATTATAATTTAAATCAAAAAATTTTATGCTTCGATCCGAAGACATGAAATTTCTAAGTTGACCCTCTATCAACTTGCAAGAAAAATGTATACCCTGATAAATATCTTATAGAGAAACCCATATAAAACTAATCAACTAATGAATTAATTTTTGAAAAGAAAAACCAAAACTTTATCTTAATAAAGTTTATTATTATTATTTATTTTTATCTTTATATTATAATACTATCAAAAATTATATATATATATGTATATTGTCGATTAATTTATTATTTAACCGCTCGAAGGATTTTTTTGAAATTCACACCATAGATAATATTTATAAATAGAAATCGATCTGTATTGGTTTCAACCTGGAGAAAAATCATCTTCATTAGTTTTTTCTTAATTTAAATTTATATATGGATGACATCACAAAAGACATCCATATTGAAATTTCTCTTGCCTTTTTTTTTAATTGATATTGTATTAATATTTTTTTTTATTTAAAATATTTTAAAATTTATTATTTAACTTAAAATATTTATTTTAATAAAATATATTTATTAATCTCTCAAGAAACAAACAAACAAATAGGGTTGGGTAGTAGTGTTGTTATATTTTTTCTGTTAAATATTTGAGACCAAAAATCTAGCCGCGGGGTTTTAGTCGTGGGCCGCCGATACTAGTTCGAGAGATCGAAACTCGCTGAGTGGATATTTTATTAAATTACTAATTTATTTTTATTTATTCACTGTTCTTTTATTAATTAATTTTTAGATAGTTTTATAATTTTTAATATTTTTTCACTAAAATATTATTTAATATTTATTAATATTATAGAGATTAATATTATAGAGATTAATATTATAGAGATTAATATTATAAAGAATTGTATATCAATATTGATTAAAGGGTCGAGCGATAGCTCGGTGTTCCAGGTACTTGACATTAAGTGTCATCTAAGATAAATATACTTATTTGAATTTGAATGACAAATAAAAAGTATTTTTTTAATTTGTACAAAATTTGCACAAAAGAAATAAATATAGTCATTTGTGGACATCTCGACACCTTAAGAGAAAATTATGAATAATGTTTAAGAGATTTAATCATTTTTTATTTTTTAGAAAAGATATATTCAAATATTAATATCACATTGTGAAAATTTGGTTTGCCTAAAAACATCCTAAATACAATAAAATACCTATAAGTAAAATATCCACTTCTCCCTTAACAACGGGAGATCTCGATAGGGACCAACGGGACAGCGAGTGCGATTCAAATTTTCCAAATAGAAACTATTACAGTATAATTCAATAATATATTCTCTACCTGTAACTATGAACATTTATTATAATTAATCTTGAGTTGATTGCCATAATAATTTTCACCGTTTTCCATTTCGTTCAAAGAACTGAGATGAATTCCTCTGTAACTAATTATTTAATTAAATATAAATACATGAGAGATGCTGCGCTCCTATATAAATAAGAACCTGGTTCACCGAGCCGGGTACTTTAAAAAAATATTCCTTATGAACTATGAATATTTAAAATTAAGATTATTATTTAAAATAAATAAACGACAAATTATATATGAAACAATTTCAAAAAATTTAAAAAAACATAAATGAAAAAATAATAGTAATAAAACATACAGCCCTTAAACGTACGTATTAATGCAAAGTATGGCCTGTGGATATAACATAATATATATTTCGTAATTTGATTACAAAATATTTTTAATTTTATTTTATTTACAATATTTTATATTTAAGGAAACGCCGGCGCCATTTTTTATTATTAAAATTCATATTTTAAATTAAGAAAAAACTAACAAAGATGATTTTTCCCGAGGCTGAAACCAATACAGATCGATTTTTCTTTATAAATATGGTGTGAATTTCAAAAAAATTCTTCGAGCGGTTTAATATTTCAAAAATACAAATATATATATATATATATATATATAATTTTTGCTTATATATAATAAGATAAGATATTTTAATTTTATTAATTTATATATTATAATAAAAATATTTATTCTTTTTTTTATTTTTTAAATGTAATCCATTTTGATTTGATTATTAAAATTCCTATTTTAAATTAAGAAAAAACTAAGAAAGATGATTTTTCCCGAGGCTGAAACCAATACGGATTGATTTTTCTTTATAAAAATTATCTATGGTGTGAATTTCAAAAAAATCCTTATAGAGGTTTAATATAAATATATATATACAATTTTTGCTAGTAATATAATAAGATTAGATAAGATAAAGTATTTTGTTTAGACATTACTTAAAATATAAAAATCAGGGAGAACTCTGAACACACTAAATAAGAGAGAATTCGACTCCCCATTTCCAAATGATAAAATCTCTCCAAATTACACACTTCTATAACAGATATCAACATTTATCACTGACTGACGCATACAGCCAATGACATCCATGTTCCTGAATGTCTGATCTCACAAGCCAGTCATTTGCAAATCCCTAAAAATTGAAACGATCGCTAATATTTATTATCGTTATCAATTTCATTGCATTGTAAACTAATGTTATAAAGAAACTTACCTGATAGATTATTATTAATATTTATTTTATTGTTCAATCTTTGAATATTCATTGAATATTCATTATTATATTCGTTATTCTAATAGAGAAGCTAAGGTCCTCGAAGAGATTTTCTTAAAATGTTGAGATCTATCAAGTGTCGAGATGTTCCTAGATGACCTAATACATATATATGTCGTAGCCAAATGGCAATTTTAGGAAAATACCATTTGCCTAACCAAATGCCATTTGCCTGGCTAAATAGCTTCAACTATTATTTCATTTCAATTTGACTAGGAAAATAGCTAATAAAATGAAATAATTACTTACTTATAAAATTGCCTTATTGTTTAATATTAAATTTTTATAATTTATTTTTGTTTTTTTATATTAAACGGATTTGTATTTTGACATTTCCATTAATTTAAAACTCAACAGGTGAAATTAGATAAATATAACATACAATAAAGAACAAAAACTTTTTTGAATAATTTCGTAATTGGTTAGTGTAATAGTTAAAACTATTTGCCCAACGAAGATTTAGTCAAATGGCTTTTGCTTAGGCAAATGCTATTTTCCTAAAATTGTCATTTGCCTACGACATATATATAGGGAGAGAGAGAGAGTGTCAACTAATAGTACGAATTGAATAAGTATTACAATCGTAAATAAGCTGGAGTGTCTCCACTCGACTATCTCGCAATTTGAATTGGATTAAATAACATAATATATTATATTTAAATTAGATTTAATTAATTATAAATTAAAATTAATAAATAATATTTATTAAATCAAAGCAGGTTTGACTCTTTGTTGATGGCACCACGTCACGTGTTGGCGCGTGATTTGCAGTGTTAAAAAATTAATTCCGGAAAAATTATTAAACATATATTTTTATTTTTACGATCACTTTAGAGGAAAAAATATCAAAACGTTGTAGGGAATGACCCTCTTTCGGTTGAGCTACATTTCTCAAAAGTTGATAGAAAACTACGAATTTTGAATAATGCCCGTATACCAAATTTCATGATTCTAGCTCAAACCGTTTTTGCGTAATCTTGTCTACATACACACACACACACAGAGAGAGATATTTTTCTTAACCTTAGTGAAAATGATTCAGGAACCTTCAAAACGAATAAAAACATAAAAATCTCGTCATCGCAATACTAATTCTGGCGAGATAGTAAAAATTGGTTTTGACTTTTCTGCAAAAATACCCCATGATAAGGTTATTTAACAAAATACATACTCCGCATATTAAAAATAAAAAAACAAACATATATCAATAAATTGAAAATATAGAAATCATATAGTTTAATTATTCAATTCTATTAGCCTTTATCGATTTGAATATTGTTTGCCGATTTATTTTGACAAAAAGAGTTTATGATGTAACGTTGTTTGAATGTAGGCTAGCTTCTATTTTTAATTTTTCCTGTATAATATTACATGTCAAACATCTAATTTTTAAATATAAAAACATATAGCTAAATAAAACAATTTAAGATTTTTAATATTATATAAGTAATTTTTAAAAAAAAAAATAATATTAGGAATCTTTTATGTATTTTAGAATAATTAACATATATAATTGGCAAATTTTAAAATATAATAATAATTGAAAAATGTTTTAAAATGTTGATATACCTATTAAATTTCATAGATAATCTCAATATTATACGTAAACTTTAACATTGATTTCGATGAAATTAAAAAGAACAAAGTTAAGCTTTCTGAAAGTAATGTCAGTCATTTCAAGCAATCAGATCCACTCTTTTCGCTTTTCTTCTCTCACAAACTCTTCTATTATATTGCTGTGTATTGGAGGCAAAGAATGGGTTGGATTTATTGTGGGAAAAATTGATTAAAATTATAAATATGGAAATTTAATTTGATGAATGAATGAATGAGGATGAATTTGATCGATGAAATAATTAATGTTTTTTTTAATCTTTTCTTTCATTCTTTTAATGATGATATACTAGTTAGGGTGACCATATTTTGAAAACACCAAACCGGGACAAATGGTTTAACCTTTTTTTTTTTTTTTTTTTTAAAAAAAAACCAAATTGAAAAAATTTTACAAAAAAGTACGAAATGTCCTAAATATTAAAATTAACTGGAGTGTCTCCACTCGACTATCTCGCAATTTGAATTGGATTAAATAACATAATATATTATATTTAAATTAAATTAAATTAATTATAAATTATAAATAATAAATAATAAATATTAAACCAGCGCATGTTTGGCTTTTTGTTGATGGCACCACGTCACGTGTTGGCGCGTGAGATTTGCAGTGTTAAAAAATTAATTCTGGTAATTTCAGCTAATCAATCAAGCTGAAATTCTATATATAGCAGTTTTATACAATTATTAATCATGTGAAAAATTATCAAACATATATCTTTATTTTTACGGTCACTTTAGAGGAAAAAAAATCAAAACGTTGTAGGTAATGACCCTCTTCCGGTTGAGCTACATTTCTCAAAAGTTGATAGAAAACTATGAATTTTGAATAATGTCCATGTACCAAATTTCATGATTCTAGCTCAAACCGTTTTTGCGCAATCTTGCCTACATACATACACACACACAGACATTTTTCTCAACCTTAGTGAAAATGATTCAGGAACCTTCAAAACGTATAAAAACATCAAAATCTCAACATCGAAAATTTTCGTGATCGCAGTACTATCTCTGGCGAGATAGTAAAAACGGGACAATAGGCTGTCCCGGGGCAGAGTACCTAAAAACGGGACGTTTTGTCATAGTTTCAATAATAATGTCATAAATAAACCTCATAATATATTGATTGTAATTTGGGCTTCTTGAATATCAAAATATAATTAAGATTATTTGTTATTATAATAGAATATTTGTAATTTAAAATCGATGAACTGAAATTTGAAATACGAGTATAGAAGTAATTTGTTGATCAATTCTATATATATTATATTTTATTGTTAATATTGTTTGTGGGTTATTTCTATCATAAAGTGATCCTTTCAATATATGTAATATAGTAATTTATTATTATTCCCTAATATTTTATGCATTTGTTTGCTCTCTCCTTTGCGATTTGAAATTTGGAAAGTTATTTCATATATACTTACATTGTATTAAAAATAAAATGCTTACATTAAATCAATTAAGGATTTTAGGAATAAAAAATAATTTGAGAAAATTAAAAGTATTCATCTTGTTTTTATTTTTCAATTGAAAAATATTTTCATGTTATTTGAGAGTAAAGTAGGGTTGCCAACTCTATAAAGATCCAAAAAAGGACACCCTTAAAAAATTAGGTACACTTAGGGCAGTCGAGAGTATTTAAAAAAGGATTGTCCTTTCCAAAAAAGGCCAGTTGGCAACCCTAATGTTAAGGTATATAAAGTATGTAAAAATATCATAAATTTTTAAGTCTCTAAATTTATCAATAGGTACACATGCCTTATACTAGGGTGACCATATTTCGAAAACACCAAACCGGGACAAAAAGTTTACCTTTTTTTTTAGTACCAAATTGAAAAAATTTTGAAAAAAAAGTACGAAATGTCATAAATATTTAAAAAACGGGACAATAGGCTGTCCCGAAGACATTTTTCGGGACGTCGGGACAGAGCACCTAAAAACGGGACGCTTGGTCACCCTACCTTATACTCGTATTCTCGTATATATATAATGGAAAACGGGGAAACTCCAAAATCTCTCCAATCATGGCTTGGGAGTCCTAAATCCGTTTATAGGTGCTCTGTTTCGGCGTCCCGAAAAATGTCTTCGGGACACCTATTGTCCCGTTTTTATATTAATATTTAGGACATTTCGAACTTTGTTTCAAAATTTTTTTAATTTGGTTCTAAAAAAAAAAAAAAAAGTAAAACGTTTTCTGGACCATCTCTGACTAGACTCTTAAACATTTCTGACTTTTTTTCTAAATTCCAGTTTGGTGTTTTCGAAATATGGTCACCCTAGTAAAAGTTTATGATGGTTACAAAATAAAATCCACATATCTTTATTATTATTTTTATAACAAGTAATTTTTTTTTTTATATTTATAATTCAATAAGAAAAATAATTATATTATTCATTACAAGTATTTATTTTATTCTATTTCGATGCGTGTGTGTGCCTTGGGTCATTCCTTATATATCCATATAGCCCTTGTTATTATATACTATTTTATTATATCCTATTTTCAATTAAATCCGTCTTTAATTTCAATATATATATATATATAAAGATACAGGTATAAAGATTATTTAGTAAATAATAAAATATAGAGATGAATATATATATATATATATATATATATATATCCATGTGGTACCAGAATGATAATTAAAAACAAATCGTTTTTATCTTTTAAAATAAATCTTAGATATAAATATAATATTTTGAATTTCCATTCATTTTCCAAAAGATTAAAATACGCAACAAGTCTAAATTAATTAAAATACAATATTACATTATAGGTATATATATATAAATATATATATATATATAAATATATATATGTGATGTTTTTTTGGTCTTTTCTATACAAATCTAAATATGTATAAAATGTATTCTTTCGTATTGATGTTTGACGAACCAAATTTTAAAATATAAAATACCAATTACACCAATACCTCGCTTTACGTCGTTTCGTTTTGCATTAACATTTTAACAGCGAAATTGTAACGGTTTACAACCATCATTGGGTTTCAATTCCTGCAGTATCTGAATTTTATAAGCGTGTAATTTGAGTTTTTTACGTAAAACTTTGTCAACCGTTGTTTTTGGAATACCTAATTCAACGCTTCGACGAGGGATGGACTTCCCAGGACTTCTAATTGCCGATTGTCTAATTAGTTCAACCATTTCGTCTGGTACACTTGGTACCCTACAATCTTCTTGGTCTGCCGGTTGATTTCCGTTACTGAACTGATCCAGTTTCTTCAAATTGTTTAAACCAGCATGTTATGTTATTTTTGTGTGGTGGATCTCTTCCAAATTCAAGTCGGAGCGCACGATGAACTAAAATTACGGATTTTAATTCAGCCATCAATAAATCACACTTTGCTTTATCTATAACAGAGAACATAGTAACTCACTAATCTCACCGCAACAACAACACAAGAACTGATGTTGAGGTTAGAACAGCTTATAAACAAACTTTTGGGTTGTAGGCGTTCAGAGATACCAATATAACATTTAGAAATTTCCCTACAATCTTCCTACGAATTACTGAAACCGCACCATTCTTTTATGATAACCCTGTATATTGAATTTTTTTTGTTTTTTGTATGTATGTAATAAAATTTTATATTATTTTTGTTTTTTAATAGTTTACTTTGTTCAATTTTCTTTTTAAAAAGTAATATTTTTGTACCCCTGAAACCTGATTGATTCGATCTTTACTTAATTCACTTTGCGTCGTGTTTTTTTTTTTTTTTTTTTTGGTGTATATTAATTAATTTACACTTTTTTGTTCTCTAAAGGAATTAAAGAAATCAAAGAAAGATAATTAAAAAATGTTTGTTATATATTCTTTCAAAAAGTGATTATCCTTGTTTCTTTCTTTATTTATTAAATACTATGTAGATGTCACGAGAAATGTCTAACCTACTTATTTTTTATATTTTCTATATTTTCAATTATTTCTCTATTTCATCCTCTTTCTCCTTCCATGAAAAATCCCATTGACATTCATTGCCCTCTGATTTTTGAGTGAATTGAGACTTGATTTCATCTTTTCAACTAATTACAAACATTTGATATTCGTTTATTTAATTTTTTTTTTTCATACCAAGTCTCTTCTATTTGTGCTTTTTTTACTCTTTGCCAATGTAACTTAAAATTAATTCCCCATGATTGAAGTAGAATTAATAAAATATAATTAAATTGACTCTCATTTTCTAAATGAATAACTGTATATTCATTTTTTTTCTTTTTTCTTTTTTTAATTTTAAATTCTTGATTAATTACTTGTAATTGAGAATTATTTGCATCTTTAAAGAAAAAGTTTGAAAAAATTGCAATTGTATTATTATTGTATTTTAATAAATATTTAAAAAAAAAATTTTCTAATTTTTTTATCTAATAAAATTGATAGATTAAGAGGTAAGAAATTAATCTTTTATTATTTTTCACTGTAATGTCAAAGTATATCAAAGTATGTATCAAAATTTAAAAGAATTTTTTTATTAAATTTACATATTATCAATCAAATCCAAAATGGTTGATTATATTTGAAGAAATAGTGATAGTGTTACTTGTTAATGAAGTGTTTTAGTGTGGTATGTATCTTAGTATATATATATATATATATATATATATATATGAATTATAGCTCTATAAAGGAAGTTAATTGCATAGAACTAAATAAAGGAACTATAAAGGAAGTTAATTGCATAGAACTAAATGCGCCCAAAGTTTTTCGTTGAATATGAAGCAATTCATCCATAAACTTTGTCAGGCTTATTGGAAAAATTATTTTATTCTTTTTAGTTCATTGGAAAAACGTTATTTTATAAAAATTTTTTATATTAATATTATTTTATTATTTTTAGTGCAATAAATATATACATTATAATATATATATAAATGTATATTTTATAAATATATATATATATTGTCTTCATAAAAAAAAGGTTATTCTATTTATTATATTTATATTTATATTTTCTCTATACCATCTGAGGGGAAGAAACCCCTCCTCATTGGCGATACAACTGATTAATAAGAATTCATCATTAATTTTAATGCTATGAAATATTTTTAAATACGTTCAAAATGAAAATATATCCTGAAATCAACATTTATGTTTCAAAATCCGTTGGGAAAAAATTAATCGGAGCAATACACAAAAGGAGTTAATTACTAAAAGTAATAAATCGCTAATTAATTACAATTAATTAATTATAATTCAATTATATTTCTTCTATACCTTCTAGGGATCCATTGAAATATCTATAAAATTTTTCAAAAGTCTATCTCACATCTTTAATTTTCATTGCATTTTTATTTCACCATAATTAAAGTAAACCTAAATTAATATTAAAAAAAATAAAGTTTTAATTTGCAATGTTACTCTTGCATTAATGCTTAATTAATATTCTCTTGTTGACATTATAAAATATCTAAATTATAACAACATTAATAAATTAGATAATTTAATAAAGAAAATATTATTTCTAATTTAGTTTATTTATTTATTTTATTTTTTATTTTTTAATAAAATCACAACCTCACCCAATTTCTTTACAAAACAAAATAATTACTTTTATATCTATCATCTTTCATTCATCTACATATAAACAACGAAGGTATATATGTATATACATGTATAGGAAGGGCAATTTAGGAAGGGACATGAGAGAGAGAGAGAAAAGGGTGAATGAAAAAATAGCAAACGTCAGGGGCGTTGTTGTTGGGCAATCAACCGGTTGAGAAGGACTGCCATTGCCATTGCCCGTCAAAAAATACTCGTATATACAAAATAAAATTTAATTTTAGCTTTAATTTTATTACAATAGCTAAGTGAATGTTAAATTAGAATAGTACAATTGACTTTGTTTTATTATATTCACTAGCTGCTTCGAGCGCCTTCGGCGCTCTCCACACCTAGACGGGGGCTCCGCCCCCTGTACCCCCCCGAGTGTCCCTATATTCTGAGCTATAACCATCTAACTCCTACCCTGTCCCATCTCTCTCACGTTCCTTCCTACATTGTCCGCCCTGTTCACAATTGGTCTTCCAAACGGACGTTTTCCAATCGAACTCCCCACCAATATATTTTTCCTCTCCCATTCTAGCCATGTGCCCTGCCGATCCCAGCCTTCTCGCTTTTATAACCCTAACTATATCTAGAGATGCATAGAGGTCATGCAATTCCTTGTTATGCAGTCTCCGCCATTCCCCGGTCTCCTCATCTTTCTTTGGCCCATAAATGCTGGGAAGAATCCTATTCTCAAATACTCTGAATCTACTCTCATCTCCCAGGGTTATAGACCATGCCTCCCACCCATATAATACAATTAATAATTTAATAATTTTGATCCCCTTTGATAATAATTTCCAGATTGCAACCTCGATTTAAATTCTTTGCAAATATTATTCTCTCTGATACTAATTATTTTGTCTTATCACTATTAATTTCAAACCTCATCACTTTTCCTGCCCCGATTATTTTTTTTATGCTACTTTAAATGTTATTAATTTATTTAAAAAAAAACAAAGTAAACAAATAAATAAAATATAAAGAAATTAGCATAACACTAAACTACAATAAAAATAATATTAAAAAATATATTATATATTAAAATCTTACGTGAAAATCCAATTATGAGATCAAATTTTCTTAATTAAAATAATTTACTCACATAATCTTAAAAATTAATAGTATTAAATTATAGCCGTAATGTGAATGTTTTCAAAGTTTAAAAGGCCAATAAGATCAATTGAGATATTGTAAATATCAATAGATATATAAAAAGATTTTTATCTGCACATTGCTCAGAATTTAAATTACCGCCAAATCATCGCCACCAGCGCCTCTATGATCTAGTATGGTAACTAAACTATTTTTAATTAATTATTCTTTATAATTTTTTTAAAATTTTTCTAATTAAAAAATCGAAAATCGGGCTTCGAGGTCTGGTGGCCAGCCCCTTTGTGCTTCCATGTAAAAAATTCCATGTCCCTGCGTGCGATAGATTTGCCTGGAGTGCTCGGTCAGACAGACAGACAAACAGACAAACAGACACACACATTACACTTGCTTTTATTATTATAGATTCAAGTTGAAATTTTATAAAAAAAAAAAAATATCTCTATAAATTTAATTGATATTTTCATAGTAAATTTCTCGACTATTATTTAGTCTAGGGTGACCATATTGTGTAGTGACAAAAACGAAAGGGCATTATAATACGATGATGATGAGAGGAGAATGAAATAAGCTGGAGTATCTCGCAATTTGAATTGGATTAATTAACATATAAATATTATATTTAAATTAAATTTAATTAATTATAAATTAAAATTAATAAATAATATTTATTAAAATAGCGCATGTTTGTTCTTTGTTGACGGCACCACGTCACGTGTTGGCGCGTGATTTGCAGTATTAAAAAATTAATTCCTGTACTTTCGGCGATTCAATCAAGCTGAAATTCTATATATAGCAGTTTTATACAATTTTTAGTCATGTGAAAAACCATCAAACATATATCTTTATTTTTTCGGCCACTTTAGAGGAAAATAAATCAAAACATTGTAGGTAATGACCCTCTTCTGGTTGAGGTATATTTCTCAAAAGTTGATAGAAAACTACGAATTTTGAATAATGCCCTTATACTAAATCTCATGATTCTAGCTCAAACCGTTTTTGAGTAATCTTGTCTACATACATACACACATACACACACACAGAGACATTTTTCTCAACCTTAGTAAAAATGATTCAGGAACCTTCAAAACGTATAAAAACATCTAAATCTCGACATCGAAAATTTTCGTGATCGCAATACTATCTCTGTCGATATAGTAAAAAAATTACAAAAGATGGGTCATATAGATTAGTGTTTCTCAATCTTTTTGGACCAAACGCCCACTTCGTAAGGCCGGCTTCATAATTCGCCCCCCTATAAATTTTAACAGATAAAAATTGCATGATAATCCTTAATATAAGCTAGGTAGACTTGGTGATTCTTAGAGCCAAATTGAAAAATCGAGTTTCATAACCTGATCGCAAAATCATCTTATTTTTTTTTAGAGTTGAAAATGATTTCGCCCCCCCCCCCCCCAAAAAAAAAAAAATAACTATAGCCCCACAAAAGAGTATAGTCAAATAATCGCCCCCCTTTAAGATGTCGATCGCCCAGGTTGAAAATCACTAACATAGATCATAAACCCTTTCTATATAATTCTCAACTTGTCAAATATTATTTATTCATTATATATTTAAAAACAAATTATTATTGTATAAACATTCGAACTAATTCTACGTTATTATGTTATTATGATGATGTTATTATGTTATAGTGATAGAAGGAATAGAAAAATTTAATTAGATTTAGAGGAGGTATAGATATGCTACAATCGTTCTATGAATACTTACAATTAGATACAGAAGTTTTTAAACAGTAAATTTCAATCTTCTCATGCCCTATCATAAAAAAATCTCACATTTCATAACACATTTTTAGTAATTACCTAATATAGTTGATTAAAAACGGAGTATAATTGAGATCGGTACAGTTTTGCAAAACTATTTGTATTTCTTATAATATAATTTCTAATTATTATTATTTTTATTAATATTTTGTATTAATTGATAGTTCGAGAAGAAACGAATGTCAACATAGGTAAGATAACCTCCTCTTTTGCCAAAAAGTTGTTTGAAAAGATGAGTTTATTTTTGGATTTTTTTTTCCCTATGACCTTTAAATTTTCTTATTTAATACTTGACATTTCTAACCTATCAAAACCATTATATACTTCTCAATCAAATTTTTGATTGTATTGTCTCTTATTTTATTTTTAAACAAAAGTATATTGATACAGATGTTTAGAACATGTCAACTTGTAATCAAGGTGGTTTGTTCATTCTTTGAATGTTTAATGGATATATTTTGATTGTAAATTTATTAAATTAAAATTATATATAATTATATATACATATATATAATTTATTATAGATTTGTATTTAAAAGACGGCTCGTAAAATTCATCTTATCTTTCTTAAAAAAAAAATATTCAAGTTTAAATCACAAAGTCAATGTTGTACAAAAATATTTTTTTTATATATATATAACTATTTTTATATTTTATATAATTGAATATATTATATAATATAATATAAAAAAACCCCTCTGACTTTGTACGTCCTACGCAAGGACAATGCCTATCAAGTCGGTTATATCAATGAGGTGTCCTATGATCAGTAGAACTGGTCCTCTCAACCTTTTCCTTGATTTTCTTGATCGGAGGCGCTACCAAGTAACTTTTCCTCAATGTCGTTTCCGGAGGCTGGGTTGACTCCGTCCCATAGTTAATTATTATTTTTCCAGTAGGATTTATCTATATTTGGGAATCTCTTAACATGAAGTTAGCTATATATTAAAATTTATTCAATTTAAACATTCTTTGAATTATTAACATTAACACTCAATTAACATAATATATACCTTTAATTCACTTTATTTAATAAATTATTTTTGAAGAAATATATATGATTATTTGTTATAATAATTAAAACATTTTTTATTAAATTAAATGGTTCTTTCTACCATCAATATAATTCGGTATCCATTCAATCAGATAAATAGAAAAATATATAAATATAGTAGTGTATATTTATTATTGGGACTTCAAAGCTTAGCATCAACAAGAAGTATCATTATTCTAAATTAAATAGTAAACTGTGATGGTGATCCTGATTCAATTAATTATATCTATGTCAGTTAAATAATTTTTTTTTATAAATATATAGAAAATACAAACTATAAAAACATGTCACTGGTGATTTTATTTATTTATTTATTTATTGCTTCAAGCCTAAACGAGAGCCTCTTTGGTGACTGTAAATAAAATAATATAATAAATAATATAATAAACATATAATAATAAAGAAAACAATAAACAACTACTATAGATTAAATATTTTAATTTACCAATCCAATTGAAAAAGAAAAGAAAAATAGTAAAATCTAAATATATTCAATTATTGGTAAAAATAAGTATTTTTGATTTTTCAAAAGGCATAATAATAAAATTTTAAACCACAACTTTTAATATTATATTACAATCAATAATTGAGAGACATAAATTATTAAATCACAAATAAAAAATATCCAGGAAGACAAAAAAAAAAATGTGAAAAATTATCTCTTGTAAATGTCAACGTTTTTTTAATGAGACATTTTTAAATGAATTATCCTTATAATGTTCAAACATATTCTAGTATATTTAACTTTACTCTGTAATTAACTTGAGAGATTGGATATTTTATGAAACAAGGATGTTCGTTTTACATTAAAAGTATTTATAAAGGTATGTTGTATGAGTATAAGAGGAGCACAAGATTAGATACAAAAGGAAATTTGATAAATCAACTGAATTAGCAAAATTCTTATTTTCTACAAATCCAAATCTAACGAATTTAAAGTTGATAGTAAAAAAAAAAATTATTTCTATATTTTTAAAAATTCAAATAAGTTTAAAAAGAAATTATTTTTTTAATAATAATAATCTATATTTATTTTTTAAAAAATAGAAAAGTTTAATTAATATTACTTTTCCTTGCAATTTTTAAAACAAGTACTTGATAATATTTCCCTATGTTTTTTATAAATTATATAATTTACATCTGTAAAAATGATGCATTTCGAAATAAATAAAATAAAATTGTTTTTTTTTTCAGTCAGTGAATGAGGGTATTAGTACTAAAATTATTGACTATTGTTTTTTAAAGGTTTAAACTTTAAACAAAATGGTATATTATAATTATTATATTTGGGTACGCTGACAAATTAATATTATTTTTCAAATTAATGTTATTTTAGTTAAATAAGAAAATATTTTTGTAAAGTTTTAATAAGAGATATGAATTCTTGATATTCTTTCTAATTGAATAGGAAATGAAAATTAGTAAAAATGTTAGGTATGTAAATGTATCTATAAATATATATATAAATATATAAAAATATATATAAAATGGGTCTTATTTCCACATTGCTCAAAAGTTAAAGAAGAAACAAACATAAAAGAAGTGATCTTAAAAAGTTACAAAGATGTACATTGTTGAAAAAATTATTTTCAACCCTGTAGGATTTAGAAAACGAAGAAAGATGTTTTAAGTATTGTCTGAATTAGCATATTAAACCATCTCAACAGATGACTTGTTAATAATAGCATGAGCACCCATTTTTGTTTTACTTATAATGAAAAGAACTAGAATGTACAAAAAAAAAAGTAGAGATTGTTCAGGCATAATAACAAAAGACATTTCCAATCAATGAATGGCAAAGTAGATGGGAAAACACTGGACGAAAATTCTTTTGGCAACAATAAAAGACTGGATAAAAATAAGATCAATCCAGGTTGATTTTTGTGTATCGCAATTGCTTACATCTTACAGAATATAGTAGCTTCATGAGTTATCTGAAACGTATGGTGTACGAGGGTAGATGATTCTGTTTGTTCATATTGTACCGAGGAGGATTCACCGGGAAATTTTCATTTATATAGATGATGGTCGATCCGAATAAGATTAAGATAGGGTGATTATATTTCGAAAACACCAAACCGGGACAAACGGTTTACCTTTTTTTTTTTTTAGAACCAAATTGAAAAAATTTAGGAAAAAAGTTGGAAATGTCCTAAATATTTAAAACCAGGACAATAGACGCCGGGAGTGAGCACCTAAAATCGGGACAATCCCGGAAAACCGGGACCTTTGGTCACACTACGTGAAGGTCTAAAAAGATCATTAGGCGAATATCTGACAGTGGAAAACTTCTCAAAGCATATTACAAAAGGAAATTGGAAGAAGATTTGGAAATTAATAGCAAAAATCATTTGGAGAAAAATAGAAAAAGACAAACAAAATGAATTAAAACGAAAGTAAAAGAAGCTGTCCTTGAAGAACTCCGAAGAAATGTTAAAGAAATACTAAAAGGGAATAGCAACAGGAGAAAAAAAAGGGAATGGTTTTTTATTGAGTAGACTATTAGTAGCTGGCACCTATAAACGGTATGTTTTTCCACTTCCACAGAAGAAAAAAGGTCTTATAGGAAGAACACACGGAGAGAAGAGAAAAAGTGATGGAAATCAAGTTGGAAACTTGCTTGTGGGGAAAGGTATTGAGAAGCAATCGGTTGGTAGACCAAAGACCGAGATGGGCTGACAAATATAAAGCAGGGCGTGAGAGAGTTTGGAAAGAATAATAGTCGGATGGAGGTGGCTGACGAGAGCGAAGGTTAGAGAAAATGATTGATAAATTTCTATATTAAAAAAAAATAATAAAAAATATTGTATTCTATATATAAGTATAACATTTACAATAAAATATATAATTAATTTAGTGATTTATGTTAATTAAAAAATAAATAGAAAATCATAGAGAAAATAAAGGATTTAATTATTTATTGAATGAAATAAAATAATCTATTGTCTAGAAATTTTCAACAAAATATTATTTATTAGTTAAAGGAGACAGGCAAAGACACGAGAGAGAGAGAGAGAGATGGGGGGTGGGGGGATGAACAAGTACGAAGAACACCTAAGGCGGATTGTGTAGCTAGTATTGTATCATACATTAATAGAAATGCTCTTTTGAGATTATTTAATGTTTGCTTATATATATTATATTAATATATCAATCATTTTTACAATATACAATGTATGACAGCTTTCTGACTAAGGAATTTGAATTTTGAATACTTATATAGCATAAGTATTTATCTATTTGGTGAGTTGAATATTTAATAAATATTGAATAATGTCCTATAATATATATACGAGGGTGAGGTGAAAAGTTTCCGGCCTGACCAAGAAAAGCGATGTTTTTAAATTATTTTTTTTGCTTTATTTTTCAACATAATCTCCATCAACACTGATACATTTCTCATAACGATGTTCTAATTTAGTTAATGAATTAATTATTTAATTAAACTTAATTTAATTTAATTTAAGTCTCATCATAAGTTATGAATCGACGCAAAAATTCGTTTGGATTACGCTTACAGCGCCAAATTGTCAGTAGAAATGATTTGGTCTAACGTTAGCAAACGCGGCACCCACGTTGCACACAACTTTCCATATTCAAAGGCTTGTGCAAAATATTTCGCACACGTTCAGCTGACATCGTACAGGTCTCAGCTACATATCTTGAATGTTAAAATAAATAAAAAAAAAATTTAAAAACATTGTTTTTCTTGGTCAAGCCGGAAACTTTTCACCCCACCCTCGTATATATATATATAATAACCAATTAATATTTAGTTATTCAAAAATTTTATAGTTGTTAGAAAAATGTATTTTAGTACATATATTAAAAATATATTTTCAATAAAAAATAGTTTTCGAAAAGTTCTCTTTAATTTCCATATGATTGATTACTTATATTCAAATTTATATAAATTCAAATATTCTAATTATTAAAATTATATTATTTTTTATAATAATAATAATTTATAATATTATTTTTTAATAATTAATTTAATATTATTTTTTATTAATATCACATGATAATAAATTTAGAAATAGTTGTATTTGTTTCTTGTTTTTATTCAATTTTATTTTTCTTTAACTTATGATACTAAATAATGAATATACGAAGAATAATATTACACAACAGTATTAATGAACAATAATATTAGTTGTCAGTGGCGGATTAAGTTGATTGGGGGCCCCGGGCGGTAAAATTGAAATGGGCCCTCTGTTATTTACAATTATAATTGAAAGACAAATTTTGTTTATATTATAATTTAGGCTGTTTTATACTTACATATATAATACTTATGTAAAAAATACATAATTTTAACTGTGGTCGCCGAGACCCAAAATTGATTATTTTTTCTTAAGTTATTCGGGGTTCAAACACGACCGAATAAAGATCTGTTGTTCAATAAAGATAAGTATAAGTATAAAACAGCCTAAATAGATCTGTAACAAGAATAACTTGTTTTATTTAAACTCTGATTATCCATAAACTCAACAGTTTTTTTTAAATTTTTTTTAAGGAAATATTTTTATTTAGGTTTCGGTAGGCCCCTCGGGCTGGTGGGCCCCGGGAGGCCGCCCGGTCCGCCCGGCGTTAAATCGCCTCAGTTAGTTGTGTAATATTATAGTATAATAAATATGGTATATTATATTATATAATGTAAGTCAGTATATTATCTGTTTTTTTCCTAAATTTATTATAATCAATCAATTTTAGGTTGTAAATAAATTCATACTTATATTTTAATTTATAATATTGTTTTAGGTAATTTTTAATATATTTTTTTGGGAAAGGTCTTTGCCCTCAGGAGCCTGGTTCCTCAATATTAATTTAATCAAAATAAATTAAATAATTGTAAAAAAAAGATCCAAATAAAGGCAATAAATAAATAAATAAATATGGTATATATCGTTTGAGTTGTTTAATTCCATATCTAGAATATTATTATTTATATATAAATATTTACAAATTTATAAAATATATAAAAATATATTTAAGAAAAAAATAAGCAAGTACTTAATTTAGATTTGAGTTGATTGATTCTAACCAAATTCCATTAATTTTAATTAAAAATGTATGATGAATCATCATGTTACAGTTATAACTAATAAATACGTATGTATGTAAGTATGTATGTATACCTACATCATTATCACCATTTAAGTTTGTCTAATGGAATTGAATTTATAATGAAAAACGATGGTGCTTTAACATAATTACTGAAAGGTTTTTTTTTCCTCTCTTTTAACGTTGAACGTTGAATTGCATTTATGCAGGATATCTTTAAATCCTCATTTCATTTGTCATAGTTTATGATAAACGTGATCATCTAATCTAATAAATCTTTTAAACCTTATTGATTATTTTTTTTATACGGATATAGGCCAACGAACTATAATAGAAATCGAACTTTTCATTAAAAATGCTATTAAAAAAAAAGTCCGGAAACTTGACTGATGGTAAATATTTAAATTATATGATTAATGATGTAATAAAATAATATTTACTTATTAACAAAATTAAACAGAAAAATTGAATCAAATTTATAGGTAGTTATAGTAATATAGGACATTTAGGAATATAAAGATTAATATATATAATAAAAAGTATAATGATAATAGAAAAATTAATAAATTTTATACTAATTTATGTATAAAATAATAAAATTATATTTATAATTTATAAATTTTTTTTTTGTATAGTTATTTTTTATCACATTAATTATTTTTTTTTTAAATTTAATTTTAAAATTTTGTTAAATAAGTTGACCTGTGGCCAGGTCCGAACCGACCGACGGTTTGAAATAAATTAATTTCCAGCTACAGAAACAATTTCAAATAATTTTAATATATCTATTAATGTAATAAAAAACAGAAATGGATATAACATAAATATTTTTAATTTTATTTTATTTATAATATATAGCTGAAGTAGCCGGCGTTGCCGGCGTTACCCGAGGCTGTGACGTCATGAAGGGCTGGGTGACGTCATATAATTTTAAATTAAGAAAAACATAATGAAGATGATTTTTCCCGAGGATAAAACCAATACATTCGTGGTGATATGTAAAAAAATCTCCTTATGTGAAATTTGGTGCGAAAATAACCCTTCCCTTCTTATCGTCGATCGCTAATACTACCACTTCCGGTTTCCGGATTTGCACCAAAAGTTGATCAATTCATCCCACTGATGCATTAAGTAAATATACCAAATTTCATCAAAATCCGTTAAGCCGTTCAGGCTGTACACATCTATACGGACGGACAGACGGACGGACAGACGGACGGACAGACGGACGGACAGACGGACGGACAGACGGACGGACAGACATCATGCTAAAAATACTTTTTTCTGTTAAGAAAATGCATGATTCGTGGAGATATGTAAAAATCTCCACATGTGAAATTTGGTGTGAAAACAATACCTCCCTTACTATCGTCGGTCGGTAAAAATGATAAATTTTAAGCTATTTTATATTATTATATTATATTTTTACCGACCGACGATAGTAAGGGAGGTATTGTTTTATAATACTATAATATTATATGTAACATAGATATTTTTATTATTCCTAAAGTAATTGACTTAATATTATTCATATTTAAAATAAATAATTTTATTGAGGAAAATTCATTTAAAGTCGATATCAAATCTAAAAGTATAATAACAAACATAAAAGAATTCAATTTTAAAAAAATAAGTGGAAATTTAATATTCACAAATCACGAATAACCAATAATATAATAGATTGTTCAAACTAATTTGGAAGTCATTAAATATAAAAAAGGAGGCAGCTAGCCGAGAGTGTAGCGTAGCAATTTTCTACACAAAGAGTCGACGTTCGAATCCAACTAAGAACAAATTCTTCTAATAAAATTCAATTTAACATCAGTTCCTCCGGCGCTAGGAACTATCAGTTCCTGGTTCTATACATGCGGAAGCCAATGGGAAACCACCATATTTCACTTTCCCAAGAAAAATCATCATGGCTGGGCAACTTCTAAGGCCAAACTACGAAAGGGAGACGGCACCTTAAGAAGAAGAAATATAAAAAGTAAAATAAAAATTTCTAAAATATTTCACTAATAAATTTTTAAATATATTTAAATATATTAAAAAATTAAAATAAATAGAATTGAATGAAATATATTTAATATAAAATATTGTTATATATTATTTTATTAAAAATTCAATCGATATTATTCAAAAACTATTTTACTAGTAAATGAATTATCAGTTTTTTTTTTTTTAAATAAACTCAACATATTTTAAAGAGAAAAGAAGAAGATAGTACATCAATTCTCAATTTTTTCAAGAAATGAATTAATTTATAGATGATAAAATAACCAAATTGTGATTTATAAGAATAAATAATGATTTTTCATTTTATAAACAAATTTATCTTATTTTTCTTTTTTTTTTACAATATGAAACTTTTAAATAATATATATATAGTAAGTATATGTAAGAATATTTAATATATAAAAAAATAAAACCTGTCTGTATAAATCAATCAAAATTAGACATTTCATAGATAGTATAAATGTACCCTTGTTACTACAAAATATTTCATTTCATTTTTTCATATAATAGATTATCAAATAAATTGTTTTTATTAAAATATATAGATATATTTTATGTAGCGTCATTCCAAAAAACTTCTTCTAATTTAATTTAAAGAAAATAATCAAAGATATTTTATAATTATAATACTACATGAAAATAAAAATATAAATTTAAAATAACATACTATGGAAAATTTCTTTGATTTATTTATTAAAAAAAATATCTTGATTTGTATGGTTTCCTATGATTGATTCTGTGGGGGCACAAGAGATGAATCATGAAACAGTAATTCGGGTGGCCTATCCATCCAGGGGCATAAATTCCACTTCAATACTGGAATATTTCTTTCTAGAGTATTTTTTTTTGTTTTTTATTTATTTATAATATATAAATTTTATTTAGATTATAAGAAATAATTTTTTTTTAAATTTGTATGAATTATTCAATTTAAATAAAAAAAATCGATAAATAGAATATTATTTAAAAAATTTCTAATAATTTTATTTAAATTTTAAATTATTTTTTAAGTCAATAGACATTTTAATAATTTAAATTAAAGAAATTATATTATATTTTATAATAAATAATATTATAATTAATTTTAGAACAAAACGAAATAGTTTACTTACTTTAATAAAAATTAATTAATATTATTTTAATATTAAATTTAATTTTAATATTGGTATGCACAAATATTGAATGTTTATTATACTATATATGTTATTTAATTTTTATACATATCTATTATACTCGTATATTCATTTTATTCATTAGTTTTGATTATAAATTTTCTAAATATTAAATTGTTTTGATTTATAAGAATTTATACATTTACATTTCATGTTTGAAGTTAATGTGTTAATTATTTGATGCTTTGTTAATCAAGCTTTTAGATATAAAAATATCATTTATATTACTTTACTGTTTCATTCATCTTCCATTAACGTTAATTGATCCGACCGACCACCTGTTTGCCGCAGATGATCGAGTTACTTGCAAAACCATTGCTTCCATCTCCACGTCACATACTTGCATCCCATCCCACTCTTCATTCTAAATTTTAAATGATTAACTCGATAAAAAAACAAACTCATTATTAAATAAATATAATATATATACGAGGTTTGTTCAAAAGAAAAGATAAATCTTGAATTATTTCGAAAAGTATTTATTTATTCATCAATATCAATTTCGTCCCCTTCAAAATAATTCCCCTCAAAATTAGATAAAATTCACTTATGCCATCGCTTCTTCCAATCGTCGAAGCACTTCTGAAATGCGCTTTTCCGTATGGCCATCAACTGGTTCTTCGATTCCGACTTTATCTCATCCATTGTGGCAAAACGCTTTCCTTTTATTGGTTTCTTCAATTTTGGGAATAGGAAAAAGTCTCAGGGAGCCAAATCTGGTGAGTACGGTGGTTGAGGCACAATTAGGATGTTGTTTTTGGGCAAAAAATTACGAACAAGCAATGATGTGTGAGCTGGTGCATTATCGTGATGCAGAATCTATGATTTGTTTTTCCACAAGCCGTATTGCTTCATGCATAACTTCCTTGTAGTATTCCTTATTAATAGTACGACCTGTTGGCAAGAACTCATGATGCACCACGCCATTGTAATCAAAGAAAACTGTGAGCAAATTCTTCACATTTGATCGAACTTAACGTACTTTTTTCGGTCTTTTTTATCCACTTATAAACATTTTCTTAAGACAAAGTAGACTCGTCGAATGCCACAGTCAATATTTTAAGTGCGTTGGAGCATTTTATTTCATTTTTAACGCCAAATTTAATACAGATTCTTTAAAAAATCGAAGAACACACAAAAACGTAACTAACTTTTTCAGTTGTCAAAAACAAACTTTGGTTTGAAAGAAGCGCTGGCATAAGTGCATTTATATCTGAGGGGAATTACTTTGAAGGGAACAAAATGGATATTGATGAATAAATAAATACTTTCCGAAATAATTCAAAATTCACCTTTTCTCGTAAAGAGGAGAATTTTGAGCTGTTTCAAAGTGGTAGAAAGAAATTCCATCTTTATTTTATTATTCAAAAAAAAATACGACAAACAATATTAATAATTTAAATATTGTTTTAATTTGAAATTAAAACTAATAATAAAAATAATAAAATGCATATTTGGTTACTTAGCAATGTTTTTAAATCTCACTATATTTCAATTATTTTATATTTATATGAAAGAATGTAATAAAAAAAAAACTTTATGATTAAAGAAAATGGCTTATGTAGTTTATTATGTTTTATATTATATATAAAATTTATAAAATCTCAAACATTTTACAATATATCTTTATTTTACTTTTAATTTAAATGAATGATCATCTAAATAATAAACTGTTGTTGTTGTTTAATCTAATGGAAGGTAAAAGGTCAATATATGTATAAAAGTTGTAAAATCCCTATATTATTGTTATCTTCTTGGTTTTCAATTTACTTTACCCCTCTAAATGTCCTTTCTACGTTTAATGAACTTAACTAATGGGTAAATTGTAATTAGCCTTCTCAATCGTCCGGAAGTAGGTCACTAACAATAATGTGATAATTGAGAGGACCAAATGGACAAAGAATGAAGGATTACAGATAATTCAATCAGAATTACAACTAAACCGACTGTAATTATTCAGTTCATTCATTATAAAATAAGATAAATTGTAGATCTAACTATTCATTTATTATTTGTTTCTATTCATTATACTCGTATTTACATGAGAATTTTTGTACAAGTAAAATGATTCTCTTTCACTTTCTTTTCGTTTTCAATCTACATTATTATTTATAAAAATTTGAATTTGAATAATTATATTTTATACAAATATTATTTACAATGATCTTTCAGATAAATTTTGGTTATGAAAACATATTCTTCTATTTAAATATTGATTTATAATGTAGTTAAATAAATACAAATTTGCCTTCGATATAGGCAACCCCATTCTAACTTACTATCCCATTTACAGTCAGCATTAAAAATTAACGAATAATAAAAATAAATTAATAATATGTATTATGAAAGATTTATTGATTATAAAATAAAGAAGTTGTTTTATAAATAAATAAATTTTAATACTTCTTAATAATTATAATAATAATTGGGAAATGTCCGGTTGGAAGACCAAGCACGGGTGGGTGGACAATGTAGGAAAGGAGGTAAGAGAGATGGGAGAGGGTAGGAGTTGGATGGTTGTGGCTCAGGATAGGTAGGGTGTCTATATTTTGAAAACACCAAACCGGGACATTTTACTTTTTTTTAGAACCAAATTGAAAAAATAATGAAAAAAAGTACGAAATGTCCTAAATGTTTAAAAAAAACGGGACAATAGGCTGTCCCGAAGACATTTTTCGGGACGCCGGGATTGAGCACCTAAAAACGGGACGTTTGGTCACCCTAAGGATTGGGACACTTGGAGAAATGAACTTTCGAGTTCTGTAGAGCCACATAGCTAAATAGATAGATAGATAAATATCAAAGGCAATCTGACTCAATATATCTCTTCATGGTATATCGGAAAAAATACTAAATTCGACATATTATATATATATATTATTTTATATTATATATTATTTTAAAACTATATAAGTATATATCTTAAAAATAATTTTTAAAAAAATATATTAATTTAAAGAAAATTTTAAATTAATTTATATTAATTGTTTTAAAAATAATTGTATGTATATTATCATTATTATTATTATTATTATTATTATTATTAATTCTAATTAAGAAGAAATTTTTTGTTTTTCTTTCAAAATTTTAAAACATTTATTTATTTTGTTGATTTTTTTTTTGATGATTCGATAACAACAACAAATTGCTTTGTGGTTGTTTGATCAATTTAAAAATTCTAAAGATGCCTTCAATATCATGATGAATTAATTAACTAATGAAATTTTTTTTATCCTCTAAGATTTTATCCTATGATAATTATTAATCTTGCAAATGATTGAACATTATAAATTTTATCAAAAAAAAAAAAAAAATTCTAATTACATTTCTGTTTTTTAATAAAAAAAAATTGTAAATAAGTAGTAAATATATTTATTTTATTAATATAATTCTTATATTTTATATGTATGTTTGTTTGTTTGTTTGTTTTAATAGGAAGGATGTCTCCAGCTGGTGGTCTCTTTTTTTTAATTATGATTTTTGCTACTACTTCTGCCTATATTCCTTCTCGAAGGATTATTGACGATTCTACTGAGCTTTTATGGTTTGATACCCCACATGATTCTACTAGTTTTGATCCATCACAAGTTGAACCTTCAGATCCGTGTAATTTTAATATATATATATTATCAAGAGAGAGAGAGAAAATAAATGAATATTGCATATTTTATCATTTTTTCACATATTACAATCTAATAATAATAATAGTATTAATAGTAGAGTAATTGGTATAAAAAGAAGAAAAATTAGTTTCCTTTGTTTATAAAAACTTTCAAATAAATTTGACATCTATTTACATACATTAGATCTAGAACAGTGGTTCCCAAACTTATTTGGCCAAGCGCCCCCGTTTTATAAAAAAATTTACACAGCGCCCCCTTTCCAGCAAAAAAATTTACTCAGCGCTCCCTGGGAAATTAACTTTTTTTTAATTTTAATAACAATTGATAAATGTACCTATTTGCAAAATATTAAAAATAAAGGTGTAAATTAGAAACATTGAATTTATGTATCTATTTATTGATCTCAGAATAGAAAAGTAATATACAAGTTTGTTTTTTTTTTTAAATATAATTTTCTAAACTTTTCTAATTTTTTTTAAAAAAATATAATTTTCTAAAATTTTCTAATTTTTATTAAAAAAATATAATTTTCCCTAAATGCACCTGTGGACAACACTTGGATCGCTCCCGCCCCCACGAGGGGGCGGTAGCGCCCACTTTGGGAATCACTGTTATAGACTCAAAATTTGCTGAAACGATTTCGATGAAATTACATCATAATATTCTTGCATATCTCTATTTGAACATAGGCTATAAATTTTATTAATATCTAATCAATAACTGCAGAAATTAATTTTTTAAAATTTGATATGTACATGTTGTCATTCAGCAGCCCAAAGAATGTATTTATATTTTCATTTTTCTAATATTTACAATATTTCATTTGATCATATTGGCTTTTGTAATTTATTGAACACACTGAAAACATTCACATTGCGACTATATTACCTCTATTAAATTTTAGAATTATATAAATAAATAATTTTAATTAAAAATATTTGGGAATCACTGATCTAGAATAAATAAAGATAATATTCGTAGATATGAAATTATTAAAGCTTTGCTGGCTGTTTTTATTTATAAGGGAATTTTGTAAATAAAATCACATATTGATATTTGGTATTGTAAATTTATTCAAAAAAATTCAAAAAATACACAACGTTTCGATTGCTACGGACAGTGCAGTCGCTTGATAACGATTGCGGAAGTAGCACTCAAAACGTTGTGTATTTTTTGTATTTTTATGAATAAATTTACAATAACAAATATCAAATATGAGGTTTTATTTACAATATTCCCTTATAAAGATAAAATTCATTTATAAATAAATAAATAAATAAATAGTAGAGTAATAATTAATAATATCACTGATTTTGGTTTGTTGTGTTTCAGGGGTATCCAAAAGAGCGTTATCTGCCCTCTCAAGATGGCGACCCCTCACTGAGGGATTTCGTTCTATGTTGGGTTATAATGGAGGCAAAATGAGCCGACTCGAATCTGATTTTGTTTCAGCGGAGACTCGTGGATTGCCGCCTGGTCGTCCTGTACAACCTCTACGTTATGGTCGCCGTAGACGCTGATACATTGATTGTCCAATTCATTTCTATTGAATATTAATCTTTAAACACAATCGCCGTTTCTTCTTCTCCAAAAATATACTTAATAATTCTAATGATTTCTAAAGAAAAAAAAACCTTCTCCAAATTAGATTACAATGTTTCAATGTTGTTTGAATTTTACTCATTTTAGGCAAAAAAATTATTATGTAAAAAAATTTTTTTTTTCTAATAAAAATTATTCTATAATTATTATATAATTTAAAGTAAAATATTTTTCTAAATGTAAAAATATAATATATATATATATATATATATTATTATGTATGTACCTATATTAAAAATAAATAAATATTTAAAAAAAATCCCAAAATAAAACTTCTGATGTGTAAGTATATATATATAAGTATAATTAATTTCTTATATACGAGTATATATATATATATATATATATATATTATACTATAATAAACATCACTAAAATCCTTATTAGTAGAATAGATCATAAATATGATGATTTATTTATTATTAATATTAGGTATAATGTAATATCTAGAATATTTATCTATATATATTCTACTATACAAGTTGTACAATATTAAAAAAAATAATAATAATAATAATAATAATAATCTTCCAATCTCGATCAACTATTGGTTCATTTAAACTTTTGTCTTGTCTTGTCTTGCTTCTCTCATTTTATCCATTCCATATCCTTAAAAATCTATGTATACATAAATTTACCATATCTATTTTTTTACTTAAAAAAAAAACAACAAAAAAACTAAGATAATCATTTAGTAGTTCTTAATAAAGGGGAAAAATGTACATCATAGACTATCTAACAGACTAGTAAACTCTATTGTCTTTGCTGAAACAAAGTTTTTGGCGCCACCATGCGAGTGCAGGTAGTAACTAAATGAAAAAAAAAATCGGGCTTGTGTGTGTTTTGCCTGGTTTTTTCATGCAGAGTTATCGGTTATGCGCCTACAGCGCCTCTTAGTGGTGCAACAATGAGACATCATATTTAAAAAAAATTGGTTTCAGACATTTCTAACGATTTGTGGGGGGGGGGGGGTCTGATGTACATATTTGGAACTTATGTACTCAAGGTAGGTTTTCACATGTAATGTTATAGCAATATTATCGTTAAAAATTAACTTACTGAAAAAGTAACAGATTTTTTTTTTCTTTTATTTTATCTAGGTACATATTTATCTCATTTAAAAAACATTCTCATCTTATTAATATGTATTATTATTATTATTGATGAAGGCTGCATAAATATATATTATTCAAAGAAATTAATTAATTAATTAAGTCAATTAAAAGAAACGAACCAACTATTTTATTATAAATTTGTAATTCTTTGTAATGCAATTTTATAATATCGGATCAGGAATATCAATAAGAATGTACTTTAAAATCGATGAACGAATTATTGATAATTAATAACTTAAAAAGAAAATTTAAAAAAAAAACATTGCCTATGAAATTTTAAGTTTTAAAGACAAACTAATATAATGATTTTCAAGATAAGTTAGTTTATACTTATTTATTTTATATTATATTTGAACTATATATTAAAATATTAAATATATATATATATATATATATATATATATATATATATATGTATTTATAAAGAATTCTTAATCTTAAGTTATGTTTTATATCATTAATTAATTCATTTTGTAACTTTAAACCAATTAAAAACAAAAATTCGAATATATACAATAACAAACACACACACACACACACACATATATATATATATATATTACTAGATAAGTAATAAAATGAATAGTAAAATTGATAGAAATGGTTTGGACCTTGCATACTAGTCATCTTTTATAAGTTCTTTTTAAGACAAATATTTAGTAGTTTTTTTTATTTTCAATTTAAAAAAATCATTGCACTTGATTAAATAATAATTTATTCTATTTCCAATTCCAATCCTAATATTTTTATTTTAATTAATAATAATTATCATTATCTTTTTTTTCGTTTGACTCGAAAAATTCAATTGCAAATCATTTTCTTATTTTTATTGGATCCTTTCTTTTTCTTACAGTTTTTTCTTTTTTTTATATTTTATATAATTATATAAGTATGAATAGGATTATAAATAAATTATAATCTCAAGTTTTACATAAATTATAATAATATATGTTGGTATGTAAAAGTGATACACCCCCCATCAATTATTATTCTTATCATCTAATATCTAGTCGATATTTTATAACATATGTATTTAAAAAAAAAATTAAGATTAATATTAAGATATGCATAATAATCTCAAGAATAAATTATTATTTGCTTACATTTCCTCTCCCATTTTCCACTTTCCTTTTAAAATTGCCTAAAATGTTTCCATGTTAATCCTAATAGCTTTCCAAGATCCTTTACATGTCATCGCAATTAACTTCTCCCTTGAAGGATTAACATTTTCTTCTTTCCTTTATTATTGAACTTTTCTTTCATTCTTTACTTCTTTCTTCTTCATTTCTCACTCACTTACTCTATTAAATTAACAGTTCAATTTGGAAAAATGTACCTTACGTGTGCAAATTTTATGCGACCACAGCAACATCAAAGAATAAACATCGAACATCAACGAAACACTAAACACGTTTTTATCCATTAAAAAATAAGAAATTTTAACTTTGGATAATCTTTTACTATTATTATTATATTATTATTATTATAATTATTATTTCATTAAATATATTCAATTAATTTATTGTAATTATAGAATAAATGTTTTATATATTTTTAAATATTAAAGTTAAGTAAAAAAAAGCAATTCTTTTAACAAAGATTAATTTAATTAAAGATATTCACAGTGGCGTAGTGTGATCTATTATGTTTGGGGAGGGGGGAACAAAACTAATCACTTTTAAATTTATTTTTGCACAATATTTGGGGTGGGGGGAGGGCACGTGCCCGACGCCACTGGATTTACATATGTACTTTCTTATATATTTATTTGATTAAATTGTGTACATATATTTAAGTATATAATGTCGTGTATAGGTGTATATAATATATGCTATTATATATATATAAATAATATTATTATATTATTTAAATTTAATCGGTTATCAAAATTACATATATATATTAAAAATATAAAAAAAAAAACCTCTGAATTTGTGCGTCCTACGCAAGGACAACGCCTATCAAGCCGGTTAAATCAATGAGGTGTCCTATGATCAGTAAAACGGGTCCTCTCAACCTTTACCTTGATTTTCTTGATCGGAGGCGCTTTCAAGTAGCTTTTCCCCAATGTTGTTCCCGGAGGCTGGGTTGACTCCGTCCTATAGACCCCAGCTAGGGAAATTCCCTTGCCAGGCCCGGGACCATGTGAATGTGAGACAGGTTCGCTACCCACACACTCAATGGCGCCTATATATTATTATATTTATATTGAGTCAATAATGATTTTTATTTATTATATATCTCTATTAACTACATCAAAATAAATATTTATTTATTATATCGTCGAATGATCACAATTTGTTGTAACAAATAAATTAAAATATACGATTTGCTTGTTTTTTTTATTTTTATTTTTTTTTTTTGTTAAGTAAATTAATTAACTAACAGTTAAATATTATAGGGGCTTATCGGAATAGAGTATTCGCTTGAGGCATTTATTCATTTATTTAATATAAATTGGAATAATCTCTCTCTCTGTGTGTGTTTCTCTCTCACACAAATCCTCTCTTTATAAATATCTAAATATATTTATAAAATAAATGAATGGAGTGTTTATAGTTAAATAGATAGATAGATAGATAGATAGAAGGTTGCCTAAATTAACAATAAATATGATTGCAAATATAATTAATAAATGTAAACAATTATCACAAATTAATGAATAATATATCGAGCTATTTATTTATTTATTGACATTTATAGATTAAAATATAGCACAAGTATTTATACATATAATTTATATAATTTTATAGCGGGATTTTCCAAAATATTTTCTACTTTGTCCTCCTTTTAAACATTCTTCTTATTTAATAGAACCCTATTTTTTTTTGATGCAGTATAAGTATACATTTTATACAAAGATATCTAAACTATAGTCGAGGAGGTAAGAGTTGGTGCATGGGTCGACCCTCGGCCAAGCAGTTCCCGCGCTTGCCCCTACCATGCCTACAAAACCATACTACGCTACTTTATTGTTGGTTTCCCTGTTTGGTGGGTCGTGGTATTAATATCTTCTATGCTAATTTTTTTTATATTTATTCTCTTTTAAGTACTTAGTTTTAAATCTGTGTTGTTTTTTGTATTATTAATTTAAAAGGCCCGCCTCTCCTGACTCTCACCGCTCATGCACCAACTCTTACCTCCCCGACTATAGAAGCGATCCGGAAAAATTGCATAAGGAAAGTTTCTTCGGAATTAACAAAGAAGTTTTATCCAAATATATGATATGACAACTAATCTGAACGATTACCGGAATAATAATTCTATATATCAGTGATTCCCAAAGTGTAGGGAGCCGCGAAAAAGTTTCCTAACACTTGAAATTTTTTGGTTCTAAAAAAAAGGTAAGATGATTTTGTGGGGAACATTTTGAACATTTTCGACTATTTTTAAATTTTTTCAATATTGATCTAAAAAAAAAACAAAAACAAAAAAGCTCAAACGTTTTCTGGACCTAAGCTTTTGAACTTTTGGTACTTTTTTTTTAAAATTTTTTCAATATGATTCTAAAAAAAAAATCGAAATATGGTCACCCTAATTAAGGGAGCCGCGGAAAAAATCCGATGTATTATGAGAGTTTGGGAACCTCTGGTATATATGTATGTAAACTCTGTTGAGCCGATGCAAGAGTTTTACCAAATTATTATGTGGTGGAACCAAGTTATTTTGGTCATCTTGAGTTTCAGCTACTTCTTTCAAAAAAAAAACATCTTAAGCGAAATTTTCAATATTATTAAATACAATTTATATACATTAAAACAACATCATTTATTTAACTATTTGTTGCTCCTAATATCAGTTTCTACAATGATTTAAAAAAATAAGATTAATAAATGATGACTTATTATTTATAAACATTAAATAAAATACTTTATTTAATATTAATGTTTGCAAATAAATTTAAAAAAAACAAACATTGTAACTAATGGTGACGGTGGCGTAAAAAGATCCGCAATGCGGAGAGGGCACTTGTCAGTAAAGGGTGCACTACACTTTATTTTCAAACTACTAGTCACGAGTTCAGCTCCAACATATGAGATTGATATCTTTTTATACGTTTAAAAAATTGAATTGAAAATCTTAAAAATGACGTACAAATATTATTGGTACATTTAAAAAAATGTTTAGAATGATTACTTAAAAAATATTTTGGTTTTTCATATTCATCAAATATAATATTTTGGTAATTGTTTACAAAACGGGAAGCTTCAGGGATTTTGATTAAACTTTGCCAGTAGATTAATTTTTTAATTCCAAAGAAACTTTCCTTATACATTATTTCTCGGTCCCTTCTAGCTTATGAGATAAAAATTATTAAAGTTTGACAGATAAACTAGTTATGAATGACCAGCCATTTAATGTTTTATTGACTAATTCACTAATTATTCACTTATTCACTAATTTTCGACTTTTTTTCAGTTCCGTTTAATTTTTTAATTAATTATTTTTTTTAATTTTCATATATCCAAAGCGAACTAAAAAAACACGTAAAAATTAGTGGAGCCTTCTGCTGGCCAAATGAATAAAACATGGTAGCTAAATTGAATGTAAATTGATTTATATGCACATTTTAATAATTTAGATTTTAATGATTTAGATCTTAGATTCAATGGACAAGCAACTTGTATAATGAACGTAATGACACTTTTCTATCAGAAGGACAACTTTCGGCTTAATATCCACGAGGATCAAAACTTAAATAGTGTTTTAAATGTGTTTTTCTGAATTCCTGTATAGATATTATTTCTACTTTTTCCAGCTATTTGGAAAATATTTGAATTTTATCAATCCATTAAACAATTTTGATAATAATAAAATTGCTTTCACGAGAAGATTTTCAAAAAAATGGCCAGAGTTCCATTATATCCATAAATTTAAAAATTTCAAAGATTAAATAACAAAACTCCATAAGATAGCAGCACCATTCAATCAAATATTTCAATTCAGAGTTTCAAATTTGCATTATTATTTTGTTATTTATTTCTATATAATTTATCACTAAAGGTATTCCGGTAAGAAATAAATGATATCTATATTTTGTATAGATTTTTGATTTATACAAAAATAAATTGATGTTATCTATTAATATATGTGATGATACTAAACTCCAAAATTCCTCTTCCTCTCCAACCAACTATATTCAAATTCTATTCAGCTCTAATTCATTTTCACAGTATTAGTAATATATAATATATAATAGAGTATTTTATTCATTTAATTTGTATTTTTTAAAATTTAATTTATTTTTATTATCTAGATTATGCTGACATCTAGACGGTGGTATTTGACTTAAATAAAATAGATTTATTTTATTTTATTTTAAATTTTATTTTAGAATAATTTAAAAAATACAAAAAAAAAATAATAATAATATTAAATAATTATTGATATTTATGTACATTATTACCAAAATAATTATTTCCATTATTCATGAGAAAATCAAAGATATCTAAATGGTTTCTCAAAAAAATGAATTTTTATAATAGTACTTCTATAAAGGAATTATAATAATTTATAAATTATATCTAAATACTATATATATTATAGAAATAGAGATTAAAGAGATTAAAATGGAAAATTAAAAAGAATAGATTAATTAACGGAATGTTTCACTCTAGAGAGCAGCACATTCTACAGCTACACTCAAAAAGAAATGTCCTATATAGATATTAGATTTGAGATTAGACAAGAATGTGCTGCTCTCTAGAATGAAACACTCCGTTTATTCATCTATTCTTTTTAATTTTTCATTTTAATCTCTTTAATCTCTATTTCTATAAAAATGAATAATATTAATATAATAAATAATATATAAAGTATATATCATCAAACTGCTTTCCATCCCTCTCTGTCTTATACTTCATTTATCCAGTTAGTGTGAATTCTTCTGAAGTCATCTGACCAACAAGTGGATGATCTTCCCCTATTAGGAAATACATCATTCGTAGCACACCATCTATAAGACTAATAACTCTATTGCCTTTGCTGAAACAATGTTTTTGGCGCCACCATGCGAGTGCAGGCAGTAACTAATTGAAAAAAAATCGGGCTTGTGTGTGTGTGTTTTGCCTGGTTTTTGCATGCAGAGTTATCGGTTATGCGCCTGCAGCGCCTCTTAGCGGTGCAACAATAAGACATATTAAAAAAAAAATGGTTTTACCTATTTCTAAGGAGTTGGGGGACCCTGCTTCGTAGTCTCCATTGGATCATTTTCTTCGACAATCTATCATCATTTATTCTGGCTAGATGTTCCGATCAGTTCCATTTGAGGATTAGGATTTTTCGATGATGTCTATTACGCCACTCCTTTTCCTAATGGTCACATTATCACACAATCCTATCTTTTAGAGATATACTTCTCATGATCCTGGTAACACAGGGAAGCGACCCTTTCCACAAGTTTTGATTGTCCCTTAACTCCACTCATTGAACGAGATCATGTATGGACTCAACTATTACCCCACTCTATTATCCCACTACATTTCCATATCAATAATTATTATGATAAAAACAACTTTCTAGTCATTCTCAACGTTAACCCATAAAACTCTCAAGTGAGGGTTAAACCAACAAAATTTTCTACTGATTAATTATTAATATTTATTTTAAATATAATGGGAAGCCTAAGTATATAATATAGGTACTTTTATATAAATTAGTAGATTTATATTTATAAATCACCAATATCGTCGTAATAGGCCACATTTTAATTTTTAGTTACACCAAATGTTATCTTACCAATCAATAAAGTTTTCCAAATCATTCTCATAATAAAATAGAATCAAACGCACCAGATATCCTTGTTTCAATCTCAAACTTGTTTCAAATGATTGAGATAATTTTTCCCAACACCAATACACAAGTGCTTGAGTGTCTGTGTATAGAATTTTTATTATTTTAATTAACTTGCTTGATATATTATTAAATTCAGAAAATTATAATATAAAGCATGGATATTCATTCGATTGGATACCGCAAAAAAATTTAAAATCTTTTTGTCTCTTTTAATTTAAAAAAAACTGGATGTTAATTATATTAATAAAGCTGTTAATATTCTTTACAGTTGAATAATTACTCTTTACTATTTAATAATAAACCCGCGACTAATTTACTCACAAGGATATTTATTACTTTTAGCTTGATTTAATACTAATTTAATATTAAATTAGACATTATAATGGGACTGTCCAAATTTTCAACAACCATAAATGGTTCAATATCTGGTGATTAGGATCTAAGGATCCTATTTCATCAAAATTCCTATTAGAGATAACCACCATAAAAATATTTTTTTTTTAAAAGATAATGGCCAGATTAAAAAAAAATAAATTGATTGTAGGGGGAGTTGACAATTAGAAGGAGAAATTATACATTTGTGCCATCTATGAATTAAATAAATAACTAATAACAAATAGATAGATCGCATGCTAAATTAAATGATTTCTGCTGTATATTGTAAGAGTTTAAATAATAATTTCTATTAAATACATATGTTAATAGAAATAAGATTTAATAAGACTTTAATTTTATTTATCATTTCAGAGAGAGAGAGAGAGAAAGAGCAGTGTTTGTAGATAACTAGCATTTAACTTGACAATTTCAAAACACACAAATTGGTCTTTGTGAAGAATAATCCAATCGTCTAAAACCGGCAACGGGGATGCTGAACTTGGTTCGAAACCTTTTGACCAACAATATGAAATAATTAGGCACATATCTTGGTGAAAAATCCAAGACTTACACTGTGTGTTTAGTGTAGATTGTAGAAGGTGAAGGTAATAATGTTGAATAATTGTTTAACTTTCAGGCACTCAGTGAAGACATACGATTCTATGAAAATTGAAAAAAAAACAAAACAATCATTGCTTCAAATTTTAATTTGCTCATTTCTCGATCATCTTGAAGACTGTGAAATCCACTTAAATGCGCGTGCACTTTATATAAACATTGCCGTACATTTCTTTCAATAAATTATATGTTTCTCCACACTGTAGATGTGAATTGTCTGTATATGATAAGAAATATTATATCCATTATTATATTACATTAATTTACATCAGTATTATTTACTTTGGAAGCATCTTGTAAAGATATTTTTTCTTTTTGGTTTACATATGACAATAACATAAATAAATAAATTATATATATTGATGTAAACTTTTGATCTTACGGTGAAATATATAAATTTAGAAAATTCCACAAAGGCACTATTTGTCCATCCAAAATATACTCATAAGGAGAGTGGTTTGGCTGTACTTTTGTGTCGGGTGACGGAATGGGAGGAAACGATTGGTCCATCAGAGCGTAGTGCCTTTGAGTGGGGATATGGCGTATGCTGTTCATCTCTGCAGTGTTTATTCCCCCATAAAAAGGACTTGTTTTTTTTATTATATATATTCTTATAATTAGACTTTATAAATTATTAAAAACTTTATTTCACGTACATTTAGATTAATATAATAAAAAACATTTTTTTAGTTTTAAGAATTGATTATTTTAGATTTAAGTTAGTATTAAGTTCTTCTATAAATTTTATATTAATTTTAAGTGAATTCAATTCCAAATTTAAACATTTCTTTTTATTTAAAAAAAAAAACAATTCATTTTTAATTTAAATATCATTTAATCAAAAAGACTAATTTATTATTTCTTTTAATTTCACTTTTAATTTCATGTTAGGATAAAAAAATTTATTTTCTTATTTAAAAATGTGCAAATTAATAAAAAGCAAAGAATTCATTTTTTAATTAATGAATAATTATTTATTTTTTTGCCTCTACCAGTTGAATTCCCAAGTTTCTCCCCACCTCAAATTTCTTATTCCCCCAAGTCCCCCTTTTCTAAAAAAAAATCACTGCAATATATATATATATATATATATATATATATGTAAGGCTTCATTGGGTGTGTGGGTAGCGAACCTGCCTCACATTCACATGGTCCCGGGTTCAAGTCCCAGGCCTGGCAAGGGAATTTCCCTATTGGATGGAGTCAACCCAGCCTCCGGGAACAACATTGGAGAAAAGCTACTTGATAGCGCCTCCGATCAAGAAAATCAAGATAAAGGTTGAGAGGACCCGTTCTACTGATCATAGGACACCTCATTGATATAACCGGCTTGATAGGCGTTGTCCTTGCGTAGTACGTACAAAGTCAGAGGTTTTTTTTTTATATATATATGGCGAAAATGACTGAACTTCATAAAATAATAATACAAAATTATTCTTGTATGTATCCTACTTAACATATATAAAACGTAAAAACGAAAAAAAAAAAAAAAGATGTTTCTTTCGAATTTAATAAGCAATATGGTGAGAGCGAGAGAGAAAGGCAAAGATTTCGTTTAAATTTTATAATAAATCCTAATGGCCAGAGTTTATGTTTGCCATTTTTACACATTCGAAACATAACATTCCATTTTCTTGATTATAAAAATTCGTATCACGAAATTGATAAAAAAAATTTTTTAAATATACTTTACTAGACATATGCTTTTCATTTTATTATATTTTTATATATGTAGCACCTAAAAAAAAGAGAACTTAATTTTTTTAACTACTAATTTATTTTCTGAGCGACTGGCTAGGATTTTAGCACCGCTCAAATGAATATTTATCACATCGGTCCCCCTCCAACATATCACCGATTGGAAAGAATAAGCGTGCACGTAATTGGCTCTTCGCTCAACGCCTGTCACCTCATTGGTGGCTGATCACTCCCACCTCTCCGCCAGAGGGGTATTTAATGCCAAGATTTCCCACTAGAATCATCAATTGACCCTCATACGAAGAACCAACAACTTCTCAAATAAGAAGCCAACAAGAAATTTACTTTTTATATTCTCTCTTTATAATTATTTTTAAATAAAAGTTATTTTCTAAAACCTGGTTCTTTTTAATCGTCAAACTCACCCACCCTACATATACTTATATAAATATATGTATACATTTATATCTAAATATTGGCTTAAAAAAATAATAAAATTAATTTATTTACTACTAAATAAAGTTCAAAAAATAAAAAAAAAAGTATTTTACAAATTGTAAGAAAAAACTTTTCATTTAATTTAGACCTTCAAATGGTTAGATTTGAAACCTTAGAATTGAAAAAATCTCTTTATCGAATAGAACACTCGGACAATCCTTCATTCACTCTAAAGCCCAATTGAGTGAAATAATTTAATTTCCCTCTATTCACTTTACCATTTCGTTCTCCTACTTTCATTCGTTTGTAATAAATTAAATATACAAATAAAACTTTATATTAATATTTATTTAAAAATACTAATAATTATTATCTAATGAATCAAAAAATCTATAATTATTATATAATTTATTTCAAAATTTTAATCATAGTTTATAAATTGTTAATTCGAATGCTCACTTGTCGGTTGTAGACAGGATTCTTAGATTAATTAAATTAATATTAAACTTTTCTAATTACTTTCCAATATTTTCAATATCTTGTACTTTTTTTTATTTTTTTATTTTAATTCGAATATTAATTTCACTATTTAAATCTTAAACAAATATATATATATATTGTAATATATAAAAATAAAAATACTTTTTAAACATAAAATTAACTAATAAAAATTTATAAGAATTAACAAAAAATTAAACAACAAAACAGATTAAAGAATTGTTGTTAAAATATCATAAATAAACTTACAATGTTTGCAAGACAAATAACTTTTAGATTTTTTTTAGTGAAAGATTAATAAATATATTTCGTAATTTGATTCTAAAATATTATTAAAATAAATATTTTTAATTTTATTTACAAATTAAATAAAAAATTTTAAAATATTTTAAATATAAAAAAAATATTAATACATATTCACTTAAAAAAGAATGGCAAAAGGCAAATATGGATGAAGTATTTAAATTTAAATTAAGAAAAAACAAATGAATATGATTTTTCTCCAGGCTGAAACCAATACAGATCGATTTGTCTTTATAAATATTATCTATGCACTATGGTGTGAATTTCAAAAAAATCCTTCGAGCGAATAAATTAATTCAAAAATATACAAATATTATACAAATATATATATATATATATATACAATTTTTGCTAGTATAATAAGATATACTACAATATTCAAATTGCGATCATATTTGTCTTTAATTCTGTTTTGTTTGAATTCTTATTTGATTGATTTATTCATTATTCATTATTATCGTTTCAAGAAATTCGTGCCAAAACACACAACAAGAAATAAAATAATTCTTACTAAGGTAATATTACTACTAATATACATACCATCAATTCAAATAATATTTATGTAAGTATATATATATATATATATGGGAGACACGCTGACTGGAATACGTGATTAGAGAAATTGGGGAAAGATCAAACGAAATCCAATTTAACAAAAAAATTCAAGTAATAGGTTAAGCAGAAGACTTAAATAAAATAGCATATTCGGCAATTGTAATTAAAGATAGCGTAAAAAAATTAATTCGGGGTTAAGAATGAGATGACCACGAAGAATAATATTCGAGAAGAATTTACAGAGAGTTTACAATCAGGTAACTTGCAATAGGTATCATGCAGCAAAGGGTTTTATCAAGTCAAAATTATTATCAAAAGGGGATCAAAATTAAAAATATAAAACAATTATTTTTCCTGTTGTATTGTATGGATGTGAGGTATGGTCTATGACCTTAGAAGACGAGTGTAGATTTAGAGTATTTGAGAATAGGATTCTCCTCGCAGCACTTATGGGCCAAAAGAAGATGAGGTCACCGGGGAAGGTCGGAGACTGCATAACGAGGAATTGCATGATCTCCAGATATAGTTAGAATTATAAAATCGAGAAGGCTGCGATTTGCAGGGCAAGTGGCTAGAATGGAAGAGGAGAGAAAGGCGAAAGGTATATTTTTGGGGAGACCGATTGGGAAACGTCCGCTCTGAAGACCAATGACGCAGTGGTTGGACAATGTAGGAAGGTACGTGAGAGCGATGAGAGAAAATAGAATTTGGATCGGTGTAGCTCAGGATAGTGACACTTGGCGAAATGTTGTAGCTGTGACCAAGAACTGTTCGAGTTCTGTAAAGCCATAGGTATATATATATATAAAACAAAACCTCTGACTTTGTACGTCCTACGCATGGATAACGCCTATCAAGCCGGTTCTATCAATGAGGTGTCCTATGATCAGTAGAACGGGTCCTCTCAACCTTTACCTTGATTTTCTTGATCGGAGGCGCTACCAAGTAGCTTTTCTCCAATGTTGTTCCCGGAGGCTGGGTTGACTCCATCCAATAGGGAAATACCCTTGCCAGGCCCGGGACTTGAACCCAGGACCATGTGAATGTGTGGCAGGTTCGCTACCTACACACCCAATGGCGCCTTATATATATTCATATTTGAGTTGAAATTATTATCTGATTAGAAATGCAAATAAGATTGACACTGCATATTAGAATGCTTCCTATTGATGTCTTATTAAGAGCAATAAGGCTTTCCAATTGGTCTGTCCCCTTGAATTATAATTTGCTTTAATGGCTGCTGGCGTGTGTATCATTATTATCGATTCACCCTTGTCATGGAATGAGTGGAGGTGGAATTGGTTAAGGATTGGAGAGGATGAGTAGGGTGGTTGAGGATTGAGCCAAGTGGTAGAGTATGTTTTAGAGAGAGACAGAGAGAGACAGGCTATAATTACATTTGCAACTTACAACTTGACGTCAACCGAATGTTGATTTACCATCAAGCAAGTCGTGAGCTTCAAGTCAAATGTAAATCTATCTACATATCTACCAACTATCTATTTATATTATTATTATTATTACTATTTTTGGTATTTTTAGGTATGTTGTACTTATGTTGGCATATACATACATATTGGGTATGCAATGTACCTAAACATTAAGTTTAAAAGCATTATAAAAATACAAATATAAATAATCCATGGTTATTAAATAAGCTGTGTAGTATAATAAAATAAAATATATATGGTGAGGGTCCGAGGCCTTCATGACTTTGTCACTTATAATTAATTAAATTTAATATATACAATTAAAAACTCTTTGGCTATAAAATACCATAATATATAAAAGAAATAACAAAATAATATAAAATAAAAAATTGTTTCTAATCTCTAATTGTAAAAGAAAATATTTATATATTTATAAATTATATATAAAATAAATATATAAATTAACTTTTTTTTAATGAAAAGCATTCCTTAAATTATTTCCTTTATCAATTTAATTATTAATAAATAAAAAAAAATAAAAGATATTATATATTTTCTTAATGCAGGAGGCAAACGGGCACAGCCAGAATAATTCGATTGTTTATATTATTTCATTAAAAAGCGATAAGCAACTCGGCCAATTCTTTGAAAAATAATATTAAAATATTAAAATAAAATATAAAATAAATTAAAACAAAATAAAAGAATTCCATTTTTAGTATTCATTGAACAGTGAATATGCGAAGATGGCAAAATAGCTGAGACAACGTTCTAACAGGTAATTA